>PTEX01000016.1:4893025-5082692 GCA_003342815.1 Eudromia elegans | reverse complement strand
TAAGCTTTTCAAGAAGCCTTAACAAGATTAGATCTATTGGTACACAAAGATGACTCCCTACCATGCTATCAGATATATTGTTACCTTGTTTTCCTTCATCAGTCTGCAAATACCCACCCTAACTAGCTCGATGTCTTTAGACTGTAACCTTTTTGCAGCAAGTGCTGCCTTTTTATGTTCAAGAGGCCAATAGAGCTGTGCTTTTTAGCAGCTCTTCCCCTTCCCAAAAGGGTCAATTAAGTTCACAGTATGTCAATATGTAGACTTTAGTTGCTCTCATTAGAGAAGGGACATAAAAGCTTTAAAGAAAGACTTTCTTTATTGAGAATTACAGAATCAGAATAAGAAAAAAAAATCAGAAAGAATACCTTTGCTTAAGTTGCAAATAGAATAATTTTGGAAAAAACATYCTAGAACTGTGGGACAAGAAATGTTCTTGAACAAGGAACTCTTGGCAACCAAACCTATGGCCTGTTTTGTCAACCCAAGAATACACACAGATGGGAAATGTAGGTGACGTATCATCTGAAAAGTTATACTTTTATGCACAGAGAGCTTTTCTTGTTTCATTTCCTGTAGTGTACAATTAACACTTCAAACTAGATAAAGAATTAACATTCTGATAAGAACGCTAGATAAAATGCATAAAATATGTATTTTAATTCTAGGTTTTGTTCAAGTTACGTTTTTATTCATGACTTGCGTCTTTTTAATTACTTCTGATTGCTGTACCAACAGGATATCATGCATTAATCCCTAGAGTTTACCCACTGGAAATCTGTGTATCTTAAAAAGCCAAGGACTGAACGAACCCACATTTGTTACATCGTAAACTAGAGAGCAACACTTTTTTGTTAAAAAGTCAAACTTCACACAGAAGCAATATTTTTGCTCCCTCTCAGAGTTTACATCCCTGCAAACTCATGTGGCTATCTATCATCATTGAGTGTMAGCTGTCACTTTCCAGTTAAAGCCACTCTTGATTTGTAGGAGCACAGCTTAAGTCATAAGTAACACTTTTGCTTCAACTTCCCAGGTCTAGTTAAAAGTTTGATTTCACATAAAAGAAGCTTTTTTGCTTTATTTTTTGCTTTTTTTTTAAAAAAAAATACTATTCTTAAATCACAGTAGAAGTTAGATTCACTTCAGACTGAACTCATGCCTCAAAACTGAGTAGAGAATTTAAAATACATCACTTTTTCCACAACTGTTTTCCTACATCTCTTGATCTGCACTCCCAGAGAAGACAGTTCAACAGCAATATGAAMTCCCTCGACAACTAGCAATGCACTCCTGCCAGCTGAGCAAAACTTCAGAAAGGAAGCAGTTCATATTAAAACAGCTTCTACAGACTGCATCTGGGATCACACTATCCAGGCCAAACAACTGGATTGTTCATTAAAATCATCTGATTGCAATGCACTTATCTTTGTGCTCCTAACAAAAGAGAGACAGAGAAAGAAGAGAGGCTTTTTCCATTCCTTTGTACTATAATCTCTTTCTATTAGACCCTAACTATTGGACAGAGATTTTGCCATGATTGGTTTCTTGAACATGTATTTCTGTTGCTTTTCATCTGAAAGRAGAAGGTGGCTAAAAATTAAGTGAATTGTTCATTAAATAGCCACCCCTGCTCCAAGAGAAGGTTACTTTGTCTTTGGATTCTTTCATACCATGTTAATAACACCTTTCCTTCCAAATGCTTTGTACCTAAAAGGCAAGCTCTTGGAGAAAAAATTTGGAAAATAAAGCCTCTCCTCTCTCCCTTTCCATGGCAGTAATTTAAAAGATATCTGTTTTGAAGACAAGTTGTTTTTTGATAACAAAAGACCTGCTGCTTAAAACATTATGATGGCACTTTCAGCACGATAGACATGGAAAAAATTGTCCAGCAAAAGAAATGGCCAGATTGGTTGATAAGGAGTTCCAACAACAAAAAGGAAAGTAACAAAGTCAAAGCGACTCCATCAAAATATTCTGACATACAAATACAAACAAAATACAGTTCTATTCAATTCAAAACTATTGATGCACTTAGATACAGCAGGAATATAGGTCATTCCATGTGAAATAATGTCCTAAATATATATACATACATATATATATATATATCACTTTATGCCTCACACATCCGTACTTTGTTTGTAGTGCTGACATTCCCAATTGTGGGAGTGTGAGTTGTGTGAATTTCATGGGGTTTTTTTCCTTATCTTTCTTCCAATATTGTTAAATATGACTAAGTTCACTTCCTCTTATGAGAAAAAAAWAAGTTGTTAGAGGAGAAAAAATGGACAACAAAAGAGCAAGCAAAACATCTAACAAACATGAAATATCAGCACTTACGATCACATAGCAAAGTAGAAAAATGATGCACAACTAAATTATTTGCCTTACAGGAAAGAACACATACCAGCTTTTGGTTTATTATTCTRCAGCCCCTTTCACCAATTATGAGCACATTGCACAAAGGAGATGCCGTAACCCAGCCCTCCAAAACCACCCTGGCATTAAATATGCAGTCATCAACATGCAGGTTTATAGTTGGACACAACAAACCTTCAGTAGGTTTTCAGAAGAATTGTAAGCACTAAAAAGCACTCCAAAAAAGGCATTAGGAATTGACCATTTAGTCCTTGTTCATATAAGTCATCATATTAGTAGCAATAATAACACAGATATGAGGAAGGCCTGCCAGAAAAAGCTCTTAACTACTTAGGGAAGAAAGGTGTTTGAATGAACCCCATTAATTACCCTTCTGGTTCCGCTACCTCAGCTGTTCTTGTCCTCAAAGTGGTTTTGCTTCTTTGCCTGGGCAGAGAGGATACACACAACCAAGTCTTCCACAAACCAACAACACCTAACTTCTTACCATATCCCTCGTTTGCCAGAAAGATGTTTCCACTATATATGTAAATACATATAAAACAAAAAAGCATAAAAACAAGGCACATAAAATATTTTCTACATAAAAACAAAAGAAATGGCAGCAAGGCTTTACRCATTCTATTTTTGCTGCAAATTGAAAGCTCAGAAAGCAGCAATAGTACCAGCTACACAACCAGGTTCAGCTGCTACCTAGAATAAGCAGGGGGAAACAGGGGAGGGAAGACAAATAAAGGCAGCAATGGTCTAATGATGAGCAAAAGTGACACTGAAGAAGCTGTTTATTATAGCAAGAGAAAGGTTTCACAGACACATTGTCCCCCTAGCTTAAACACAGAGGCTACCAGACAAGATAAAGAGGAGTCTTAAGTGCAAAAGACATTTCTGCATCTTGCCAGACTAGGGTGGGAGGTTGTAGAGAAGTACTGAACCAAGGAGACAGAAAAGAGGTGAAAAATAAACCAAAGAGATTTAATCAGGAGGTATTAGTGAAAATAAGCTGGATACAGGACTTGGGAAATGTCACTTCAGGTTGAGTTTTGTTGCAGTGCAGCAGCATATTCATTTACAATTATACACAAAATAAAGGGCCTGCAACACACTACCTGGGGAGCTGCTTAACCCCTTTTTGCTTCTTACTAATAAATATGTCATTGACCAATCTCACAATACATTTCACATGAAAGCTCGCTGAGGAACACCTTCACTTTAGGAGATAAAGTTACCTTGTATTTTTGCTGAAGCTCTGTCTGTAGTCTATCCTCTCAAGTTCCAGGGAAACTGGAAAGGCCTGAAGAACAGCAGCCCAACCATTGCCCTGTCAGCCCATAGCCACCCATCAGATGGAAGACCTCCAACAGCCTGTTGCTTAGAGGTGATATAAGTTTAGACTTTCATTCATATATCTCTCTTTTGGTAGTGCAGTTTCAAAGTCCGCCTGACAATTCTGTCCTGATGACACTAGCTGAATAATGAGTTGAAGTCAACGCTGGGGCAGGCTCCTAAAGCACTATTCTATCAACAGCCTCTTCTCCAGAGCTGCGTGTAGCTGACTGCTGCTCCATACACACTTTATATTTAACTCCTGGGGGCATCTGTTGAGCACAGCTGCTGTGGAAGACATATACAGCTGGGATTCAGCACCATATCAGGGGCAAGGGAGACCCCTGAGATCTCAGATTTATGCCAAGAAGTAGAATAGAAAGAATCATACTCATGAGGGTCCATATGCCAAGGCAACAAGGGACCAAAGGAGCAGCTGTTTCTCATGTTTTWCTGGGGTATCCCAGCACTGCTCTCACTCTTTCTTTTCAAACAGCTGATACTGATGGAGCATCAGGGAGGCCACAGCTGCCTTCATGTAGCAGTGCTGTGGATTACTGATAGATTTAGCTTTGTCTCACCTTTTCTCTCTCCAAGATTTGTTGGTCATGTTCTGGTTGTCTTTTCTTCCAGCTGTTTAACTTCAAAGTTAGGACCAAATCTGACACTGATGAATTTAGTCATTCCTGAGCTGGTTGGTATCCTTCCAAATTTTCAGAACAGAGGGTATCCATATTGGCTGTCTCAAGCTGTGAGCTCAGACACCACGTACTCACTTCTGCCCGACTACCATGAATAATTGAGAGTTGAAAAACCTGAAGAGTCAAAGAGCCTTCGGGTTGTTTTCATAAATAATCAACAAAACAGGAGTATTTTAATTATTTACAAAAATAAAATCATGGAAACAACATCTAGGAGGAGACAGATAAATCAATACTGCAATACTGCAGGTAGAACCAACAGTCACAAAAAGATTTTAATCACATCTATTGCTTTCCTTGTGCTTTAAAGTCATTTGCCAATGTGAAGAGAAGCTTGAATGTGGAAAGTCATCTCAAATTTTAGTTATCCTAAAAATTACTCTTCATTCCAGGTTGTTGAATCAGTTATTTCAACTTTGCTGAAATAATATGGCCCACAGCATATGACAATCACTTAAAATTTGAGCATCCTCTCAAGTTTGTGACTTTTTACCTTAGTGCATAGCACAAAGATCTTGGCTGCAAATGTCACTGTGTGGGTCTTCAACCTGAGGGATGCGAGGGAGAAAGAGTAGCTACCASATCTTGCAAATCAGGTTATTTACAGTGAGAGATTCTGGAGGCAGCCTTGATTGTGAAGGACTGCATCCATTTGAGTGGATTTTTCTGCAATTATAATCAATTAAAGAGGTTTCCTGTATCTTAATAAAATGCTTTCCTTATGCTGCTGTCACAGTTAAGCAGTACAACTCAAAATGAGAATCTTTACCAAGTACATACAAAGATTAAAAAACAACGAAATAAATAGGAAAAGAGCATATTAATTCTTGTAGAATATAGCAAAACACCAAACATTTGATTGACAGAGTGCTCTTCTCTTAGTCCCAGGTCTAACACACTAAAATTCAAGAAGAACCACCTTGTGAAATCTGTGAAGTAATAAAAACTTTATTAGGGTTTAGAGTCTGGCTTATGCTATATAAATGCTAACATAGAAAATAATCATAATATATTTAAGATGTAGAGACTAGAATATTGCTCAAAAGACATGAGAGGTAGTCACTCTTTTTTCCCATCATTAACTAGAGTAATGGTCTCAGTTTAGTTGCAACTAATTGTTTAACTTATTTTTYTGAAATTAGAGCAAGAAGCTGTAGAAAACCTGCCCTTCATARGCACAGTGTATTTCTGTATGTATTAGGTAGTTATTAAACCAAAAAGTAATGTCTGAGATCAGGAAAGTATTGACTGGCCATCTCTCCTTTTTCCAAAACTCTGGATTTAAAAATCAATACCTGAACAGAGCCTGATGATGATACGGACATTTAGAGATGAGTTTGCAATGACTCACCTCATCTTWGGCATGTAAGTGACAGATTTTGCCCACAACTGTGTATGTGAAACATCACTGAAAAAGGCTGCAACAAAGCAGTAAGAGCAACCCCAGGTTGAGAAATGGAAGAAGTAAACTGCAGATGAATGGAGCTGATTACAWCCCTGATTCCCAACAGGTACCTCTTTTGAAATCAGCAGAATCTCACTGGCCTAGATATAGAGTTAGATTATAGTCAGGTCTATCACTCAGTACAAGTTGCCCTTTTTTTTGTTATCTACTAAATCGTGAGCTACTTTTTTGAGTCTGTAGGACTTGAAAATAAAAGCAAACAAGGACATTAAGCTTCAGGAGATTCACTGTTATGTCTTTCATGCACATCTGAGCCTTTTATCTTCACCTCTGTGCAATGGTCCATTTTCAGTCCTTTTTTTGTCATATCAGTAGACTCATAAGAAAATACAAGTTCATTAATCACTCACATCTACCTGAGGAAATATGGCCTACAGCAAGATGATCTTTAAAATATAATTGACCAGCTTATCATGGTAAAGTAATTCACTCATTCTGCAGTTTTAAAATCGTTCTGCTTCATGAAGCTGGTTCCAAGTGTTCATTCAAGCAACAAATATAACATACATATAACTTAGGAAAAYTGATTACTCATTCTAATCTCACAAATAGAAAAGTAGGAATTTACCTTAAGGATACTTGCTTACTTGGAGAAGCCAACCAAGCTCTTATCAAAAAGAAAAGGAAAATATTCACTGTTACAAAATCAACGCAGCAGTTTTAGTTATTGAGGAGAACACTAACAGAGATAAGGATAGCTAAGCATTAGTTGAGCAGGATATGAGCAACAGCTTGAGTCAATCCATACCTTCTGTCATTCAAGATGAAATTCAGCTGCATCAGGCAGGGGTCATTTCCCTTCACCCATCACAAGGGGAAGGAAAAATCCAGCTGCTCCCTGTCTCCAGGGCTGAGCCAGCAGCCCCAGTAGCATTGCTGGCTGTGCAGTCTCATTTCTAGGAAAAAGTACCTGAAGATGAAGGATTAAGGAAAAGAATAGCACAGAAAACTTCTTAGCTGAGCAAAAACAAAGCAACAAAGCACATACATACAATTAACCATCCTCAAACACATCTGCAGCTGCAGATCAAAGCCTGAATGAGGGAGGATACTAAGGTTTATCTACTCACTTGACGCACATCAGAGTGGGTGACAGACATGAAGTTAGCTCACAGAACACTTCCAATTTATCTTTTATCTAGTAAGGAACAGAACATGCATAGGAAGTTCAGTCACTTTCTATTTTCTGTAATTATGCAGCCCTTGATCAAGGGGGCTCAGTCATCTACACAAGTACAAATCCACTCGATATCTGCCTAAAACGCACTGGTTCTTCAGCTCTGCGGCTGGCCCTGACTGATTAATGCAGTACAATTTGGACTCTTTAGCTGCCCAGTGTGCTATTTCTCTCTATGTCATGCAAGAGAAGGCGAAGAGCAGGAACAAGGAGGACATTCTCCCTCTGGTTCGAGGGGTATTGTGTTTTTATTACTGATTAGTATTGCTATGCTATGGCATTTCTCATTAAAATCCCTTTCTTGAAGCTGAGTACAATTTGTACCATGTTTTCCATTTGTTTAAGCTCCAAGCTGCCACTCAAAAAATTAATTTTATATGGATTCATCTTTCCATCACTTTTTTTTTAAACACCATGGTTGATTAATGCTATGTTATTGTTTGCACTGTTACAAGATTAATTGCAAGATCAGAGAATATGTAACATGAGTGAGGGAATACATCAAGTTATTGTAATTCCACAATGCTCTAAAGCAAGTATTATTTTTTTCCTCTCATCCAAATTCAATCTACAAGCAAATAACATAGTGAGGCTGATTTTAGCCTGTTATGAGAGAAATGCTACTGACTGAAGGAAAGACCCCCTTCAGTTTTATGATCAAGGTTTGCCACMATATTGCTTATTCCCTAAACCTTCTGTTCAACTACAGCAAAGTCTTTAAGGTCTGAAATGAGTCTCCTGAGCTCTTGAAACAGACAAAGCATTTTTGCAGTCCATATAGCCTCAAAACTGGTGGAAAGTTCTAACACTGAAACGCATATTTCCTTGGAAGTACACGCTGCAGGTAAAGCCAACACATAAAGGAGCTAAGACTAATACGTTTATCCAAGTTTAACAAGTGAACAAAGATGGTAAGTCAGCAGCTTCCAGACTGGTCCTTAAAACACCAGGAAGGGTCAAGTAGAGACCTTATCCTGTGGTCAGTGCTGTATGCACATCCTGGGCCATTATTCAAGGCTTGCTCAACCCAYGTTCGCTTCCTGCAAGCCAGACTTGGCTTTTGGTGTTTTACTCAAAAATGTGAACCAATGTGACATCACAAAACAGTTTTTCATAAGCTTCACATTTCCCAGCCAAAAAGACTTTGCAGCAAAGATTTTCCCCAGGGAGGGCTTGTCATCACTCCAGGTGAGCTAACACCTTGGTATTACYACACTCGAGATGCAGTATGTGCATGGAAGGGAGGAAACGGAACAGGTTCTAGGACACTCTCCCCTTCTTAAAACATGGCATGAGATAAAGAGTGCTTTGTATATGGTCACCTTCACCTTGTCTCATTTCAATATACATTTATTTCCCCACAGAGCTTCTTTGTAAAACAACTTCAATTCTGACTGCTGCTTGCAATACTSTATTACACAATCATACAAATAATTTCTACAGGAATTTCACTTATTTTGGTTTTATTCTTTTCTTGTGCATTTCAATTGTTTGAAAGCAATATTGTTAAGCAACTGAATAGGTATTTCTTCATCGGTTTTTCATTTAATCCTGAATAAGCAACCTAGTCTGTCCTACATTTTACCCTCATTGTACAGAGAAATAAAAGGATTCCCAGAAAAACATTGAGCAGCCCAGATGAATAGCATTGCAAAGACTTTTTCTTTCCCACATTGAAACCAAGGGGAATTTGATCTCAAATTTCAGTCAGAGCAAGTTTAGGCATTTCTTATACAAATTACAGCCATTAATAAAGGCAAATGGATTGTTCTGCACCATAACTAGATTTAGACATTCAAATCGTAACAAATTAACACTGCATAAATATAATAATATTGTCAATAAACTGAGATTTTGCATTTTCAGGTTATTGTTGATGCAATTATACTTACRGAATTAAAGTTACTCCCATGAGTTCTGATCCTAGGTTTTTAATATCTTATTTCCTACTCTCATTTTCTTCTCTCTCCTTTCCCTTGCCCTATAAAAAAAAAGGTGAGGACACTGTACCACATTTTTGTCACTGCTGCTCACTGTACTGCAGTTATAGTGAAAAGGAGACACTCTGTTCTAGCAGCTAGAGAAGCTATGGACAAAACAGCATAAATAGAATTTGTTAATTYACATGCAAAAGAAATCATTAGATCAGAAAGATTTAAAAATTGGACCTTGTAAAAAAGATATGCAAGTTTCTTTAATATACAAGAATATTATAGCTCAAAAAAATGAATTAATTTGAAATCCATTGAAGAGTATACTTAATGAAAACATACATTTAAAGTCACCAGATAAGCTTAACTGTAAGTCTTGAAGTGACAAAACTCACTCATTTTCCCATCTTTCTTCTTCTCATATTGTACATTTTAAAGGGGAGATTTTTCACCATTGAGTCTTTTTCATCAGGCTAAGTTCCTAAGCGGTCAAAGAAACATGGAAATCAGAAGGCAATGTAGCAAAACCACACAAAACCCAGAAACAGCACATTGGGACTGGCTAGAGACCTCCATACTTGGACCTGTCTTCGGTCTCTGCTGACTTGRTAATTTCATGATCTGAAATTTCAGTTTTCAGAATCTCTGCAGCCCTTGTTCCGAAGTACCAGGGGTGAAACCCTGCCCTGTGTGGAAGAGGAAAAGGAAATGAGATGCTGTAAGTTATAAAAGCTAAGCCCTTTCTAAGGCTCCTTTCCAAAGGAATAAACATTCAGTATATCCCTTTGTTACTGTGGTTCCAGTGCCACATGGCAATATTTAAGCTTGCTGAGCAATTACTTTAATTCCTCTCCAGTCTTTGCTCTTTCGTCTTCCATGTCCTGCCAAGCAAAGTGTTTGGGTGAGAGTTTCAATCCCTTGCTATAAAGACAGCAGCTCATAATCAAAAATATCTGTGCCATTTTCCACAACTAGAAGAATAAAAACAACAATACTTGCACAAAGGAAAATGCATACTTCACTTTAAAACCTCAAGTTTTTCCTACTTCAGTGGAATGCTTTTATGAAGTATTTATCAAGGCATCAGGATTACTCAGGTGCTTGAAGCTTACCATTTGTTGAAATATCTCATAGCACAAGGAACCTCAAGAAACACATGAGCTGCTCTCATGTGTCCACAAGGTGCAATTTTTCCTTTTCATTTGGCTCTTGGGTATGGTCTTGAACAATGTCATAAAGCATGAATAATTAGGTAGAGCTGCCTCCAGAAAACATATCCAGATGTAGCAAATAATGTGCAAGACGTCCAGGCCATAAAATGCTCATTTAGCAAAAACATACAAGACTGAAATATACATCAGTAAATCTAATGTGTAAATTAGAGATCTCAAAACAATTTACATTTTTATATACGTCTGAAAAAGTAGGACGCTTTCATTCACTGCTGTCAGGTAGCACATAAATAACTGCAAATCCAATTGCCTGAATCTCTGGAACTTGTCAAAGAGCTTAATAGAAAGATTTATAAGAACTTCAAGCTTTAGATTTCCAGTCCTCGGTAGCTGTCAAGCTGCAGTCTTAATATTACTTAACTTCACATCTCAGAAAGTGTCTGTAAATTCAAAATGAAGCTGTAAAGAGTTGTTAAAAGCTTTATTTTGCATCTTAAATTTTAACATTCAACATGTATTATTGCTGGAAAGTGCTCCTTTGTGCTTTGAACTAAATTTTCAGCTAATATCAGACCAGCTTGCCTTACTTCTCCCCAGTATATTTTGTTTTTCCAGCAGGATGCTGATGATATCTCATTATTTAATGTCAATATTTGGGATGATTAGTTTTTTTTTTCTCCTCTAAAAAAAATTGCTGTGGGCATATTTTTTCCTTTTTTTTAGTTCACTTAAATACAAGAGGCATTTCCTTTTTTTGTGTTTCTCTAGATTACATGATCATTGGCAGGGGACTAAAGGGGCAGGAAACACAACTTGAAAGATAGTAAACTCCTGTCCTGAGGATTTCCCCAAAGAGTTGGGAATCGCTTCAGTATTAGTGAGAATATGCACTTACTTTATTACTTACAAATCTTTTGAGAATTTCTAGTAGGAAAGACTATTCGTACTTGCAAGTAGCACTGTAATTACATATGTAAAATGTATATATTAGCCTCTTAAGAACACTAGTTTATGTAAATGTGTGTATAAATTATTAGTGAATGTACAAATAAGGAGAATTACTACTAATTTGGGAAAAATTCCTGCATTATAAAGTGACTTGAGACATTACACAGACTCCTAATATATTCTCCTACTTGAGTCCTTTATGCCTTGCAGAATCAGTCATCATGCTGCCTCTCCTGAATTAAAACATATCTTGTTTCTTGAAATCAAGAAGGAACATTATGGGACTTAAAAAGGCTTAATCTATAGAGGATTAGTTACCTGTATGCCACATTGGTGATCTGAGATCAGATCACAAATGCCTGGACTACTAAAACATATGAAAATAAGGATATGGTTTTATGTTATTAGCCATTCAATACTAGACTTAAAAAGAGCCTTGAGAAATCAGGAAAAGATTAATAGGAAAAAAAAAGATTTCCATAATGACCCACTAAATCACATTTGGATAGAGTTGATAACATAAGGCTCATTTTTGTGAGGGAACGTACAAATAAATTACACAGTGGGAAGTAAGATCACCAAGAACATCTAAGACCAAGCATAAAAGCATAATGCAATTTACTTTTAAAAATTATTTTTTGTGAAAACACCTTGATCTTAGAGTAACTAACATACCAAAGAAGTATCTGCATATGTCTGCATAGCCATACTTTTTCCTTAGGTATAAAAAGAGCCAAAAGCTATTAAAGTGATCTTTTAGATTACATAATTTGTGAAATATCTCCCACATAAAAAATGGAAAAATCATGATAACCTGTTTCAGACTGTGACTCCACAGAGTACACTGCAGTTCTTTTGGCTGTACATTATTCAGATGAGCAGGGCACATTCATACTGATATGATGAAAATTCTACCTGCGATTTCTGAAGAAAGGCTTAGGTTTAAGCTGTAAAAATATTCTGTGAGGAAAGCTAATAAAAGGCACAGCCTACAGCTAATCATGTAACCATAAAATAACATTCAAATCAATAAAGGCTATAGAAAGGCAGAAAATATATTGAAAAAAAACCACATTTACTCTTGTTAAGCCAAATCTTGTACTTAGGCTGTATGCAAACATATCATTAAATTTAAGGGAAAGCAAATGTTTAAGTAAGAAAGTATAGGTGATCCGCTGAAACTAAACTCTCAACTCTGCACAGATGTGATATTTGAAACCACTGAAGCACACTTTTTCAGAAATTTCATCTCATTATTCAGCAAATTGCTCTTTGACATACAAGTTTTAAATAATTACTTTTTTACTGGAAAAAGGAACCATTGTTTACTTATTAAAAAGGAAAAGTAAAGATTCCTGAGATGAGTCATTGCTCTAGCAGTCTCAGATAACCTAATTTCTGAGAAAGCCCAGGAAGCTGTGATTGAAAGTAGCCAACTTGGAAGAAAACTGAAAAGTCTCTATAGCTTCTCTGGATACTTTTGGCAGAGATACATAGGTTTAAAGGCTTTAATTGGTTCTGCACAACAGCTACTTTCCTTCTAAATTTTGCAATAAAAAATTCCTGTCAGTGTTTTTAATACAAAAGCTCATAGTTCAAAGTTAATAAAATTTTTGGAATTTATTCTTGGAAAGTAAAACATAGCAAAAATTCAACTCCCAGAAAGAGAGAACAAAGCAACAATTTAGGCTTCTGACCAAATTCTAGAAAACTCTTTTGGAAATTTTGCTTTTCTTTTAAGAGTAGAAAAGAAAAAATTCCTGCTCAGAAGCCGGTTACTGAACATCAGCTGCAAAGGATACAAAACATTAAATGGCAAGGGCATCAGACAACATGTTATGGGGCAATCACTGTCATTATAAATAGCACTGCAGAACATGTTTGTTATCTGGCTTTTTGCAATAGTGTTAGAAGTAAATCTTTTGTACATTTTGGCTGATTTTTCTTGGATTTCAGTATGAGAATGCAAGCAGGAAAATTCTGAAGTTTTTCTCCTGACAAACCTGCAGGGATGGTTGGAAAAAATTGCCTTTTAGGTTAAACAGCACTGTTTCAAGTGAGCTTTCAAAGGCAGTCTGACAACCTGACCTCCCTATTTCTGTCTATAATAGCTCCAGTGTCATGACTAGTTAATATTTCATTGCAACTGTAGTATTTTATATCAGTAAAGAAAAAAATCAGTGCTGTAGGTACCATTTCAGAAAATTACTCAAGGGCAAGAATCTGTAGGGGTAACTAAATTAGCTTTGGCCATTGGCTTCAAAATACAAGAGCAATTACTGTTACCCAAGGCAGAACAAGCTTGTGGTTTACAGTGTATAAAGCCATTTGTCTAGATAAAAGCAGSATAACAGCTTTAGAGTTTGTCTGCAGTACCAGAAAACTCTAGAAGCCATTGCTGGATTTGTCAGAGAAGTCTTTTTGTACCTTCAGTKTAATTTTAGCCTCAAATCCTCTATTCTTTATGCATAGAGCCTCCCAAGGAGAAAGTAAAGTTATAATGTTTGGAGAGGAATTGACCTTCCAAGCCAATAAGAATTGACATGACTCAAAATGAGAGGGAAAAAAAAAGCTTAACTTCTCATTCTTTGTATCACTCTTGTGATATCACRTCACTTGTGCAAAATATCTCAGCTGATTAAGTAAAATGAATATTTTGGCACTAAATCAATGAGCTATCATTTAGGCACTGTTTGCATGTATTAAACTCCAGTCCAAATGAAATATCTTGTGGTTTTATTTAATTTTGAAATGACCTTTTACAGCATAAACTATTATAGAKGTAGTTGTTCTGCCTTTACTTCCATACATACTAAAGTATATTTTGAAGTACAAGTCTGAAAGTCACTCTCAGAAAAAAACACTTTTGAGATAAAAGATGCTGACAAGCCATCTAGAAATACTAATTTKCAACAGATTTCAAAATAGCAAATACATTTTAAAATAAGTAGGAAAGGGTGACAATATTGGCTCTGTTCAACCTCCATCATGAAGGGGACTGCTAGTCCCAAAGCTAAAAATATCCAAGTCTTACAGTAGTTTAATCATGGTGACTGTTGGAAATGTAAGCTTTATCATAAAGCTACTTTACACACAAGTTTGTTGACTCAAGTACTAAGAAGAAATACTAACAATAAGTAGTAAAAATAAATAAAATTTCTCATGTGCACTGATCCTCTCACCAGCATGGGATTTGAGCAGCATGGGGGCTCACCTTCTGCTGCAGTGTAAACGCAAACTCACTCCTACTTATTTGATTTGGAAGCAAAAAGCAGTAATTCTTGCATATTTAAGATTTTGTTTATGAAAAAAAATTGAATACTTCCCACCACAAATTACTGACAGAAACAAAGTAGTACATGCCTCAAAGATGAGGACAACTGTTGTATACCTGATGATATCCACTCAAGGGAGCTTCTCCTGGTGAGTCAGGCATCTGTACACCAAAGGATGAAGTAGCTATTCCTTCATTTCTACCCGGACTCCTCCTTTAGAGGAAATTTAATAAACTAYAAATCAGAAATGGGAGCACAGCACTTGATATCCAGGAGCTATTTTTTGCTGTGACAAACATCTGGAGGTAGCATTAAATCATCCTTTTGTTCTCAGGAGAAAACAAAAAGTCAAACAACTCTGTCAGATCTTTTATTTAAAAATCAAAAAGGCTTTTTTCCCCCCCCTATATTTTACTTTCTCCTACSTCTATGTAATTATCCACAGACTCAGATCAATTTATTACTCAAGGCATGAGCACTTTCTTTCCTTCTTTCCCTTAGGACCATTACACTAAAGTGACAACTCAGACTGCTCAAATCACCCAGTTGCAAATTCACCTTGATGAAATGATGACTCAAGGAGAGTCAGATTACTTCTACAGGCAAAGAAAAGTCAAAGTGATCAGTGATGTCACTGGTAAGATGCAGTTCCTGAAGGAATAGATCTAAAATGCATTATCTTTAATGTAATCAAAAAAAMCATTTCATTTAATTTTAAAATGCCTTGTAATATTTGTTAGAGCTATCACTTCACAGGGTTACTGGGACAAACTTAATCACATGGACTACATAAACAACATTGGGTAAAGCTGTCCTACAGTGTGTAATATTATTGAACTTCATGTACGCACACAGTATTTAATCTAGAAAGAGCAGAGTGAACTATCTCCARAGTACTCTTACTAGGACTGAAAATKAACTGGGTATGGTAGTCTAATGAAACTAAAATGTGTTTTTTCTTACCATCTTTTGACAAATTTTGTACTGAGATGAGATCAGGCATGACCATAATGTAACTTCTCCCAGAAGGTATAAAGTAGATCATAATCCACCTGAGGATTAAGTAGGCAGCATAAGCGAAAATTCTGTGTATTCCCCTGACATGAGTCCCAAGGCTAGTGCTTAGGTTGCGTCGCAGCCTTCTGCCCATCTCCCTGCTTTGGCTCTGCACTTCAGTGAGCTTCATCTAGAAGGGATATAGTRGAAATGAGAATGGCATGGAAGAGGAGAAAAGGATTTCAGCAGGCAAAAGCATTTCATCAGCACATAGCAAACAGCATATGGTCYAGGCACTGCTGTTGAAGGGAGCTCAAAGTCTTTAAACCCAGGTAATCCACAGCTGGACCTCACCCAGACAGCAGCACAGACACACTAGACTGTGGCTCTCACCTCCATGCACACCAGGGAGCATTGCTTCCATGCAAAGAATACTTTTTGCAGGCTTCTACAAGAGTCCTTGGGCTGAATGAGAAGGATTTCTTATTTTCTCTATTCTTGGGTACTCCCATAAGCTCCAGAGAACAAGCAGGCATCCAAGCTATCGCTTAGGACGTTCATTTCCATGGCAGTGATTCATTATCCTTCTGCTTTATCCACTCTCAGAGATGATGACTATGTTTACTTGCCAAAGAAAGAATTCTATGAACTCATGGAAGGTGAACAGCTGGATTTAAATAGCTAAGAGCAGGAAAGACAAGGAACAGAAGACGAAAGGATGTTTTGAGAAGTCCATTCTTGAAATGGAAGATTGCAGGTACRATTCATGATGTTTTTAGGAATCCTCCAGTGGTTACACATTATTAACAGCTTACAGACATTACAGGTAATTTAAACACTTTTAAGAGACACAGAGTCTGCAGATTTTTTGCATCTTTTGGGCATCACATGTCACTAAAGGTAAACCAGGGACAAGCTATATGCCAAAAGCTGGAGCAAAGCTCAGAATAATTACAGACAAAGAACAGGATTTTGCCAAAGACAAAACATASAGAATATCACAAATTTGAGTAGTAAAGCTAGCCTGTTGTCTGCATAGCCAGCAATATTATGCCCTCCTTGGCTAGCTGTAAGTTATGCTGTTCCCATAAAAAAACATTAACCTTTACATTGCGCGTTTCAAGTCCAGAACATGATGTTCCTCATCCTGGCATAAAACCAGAATAAATGCATGGAGCTGTGTGTGGCRTTTTCAGATTTATAGCTATTAAAAACAACAAAGTTATGTGACTTTTCCCACCACATTTTYCAGGTATGGTCTTTCATTCAAGTTAGTCTCAGTTTCTTCAAGGACCAATAACCTCTGACCTTAAGCTAAGAAAAAAGTTGTGTTTAGAGCCAGACCCTACTTTGCTCTGATTTGTCTTCTGTGACATTCCCCTACCACAGTGTTTACATATAACAAAAGTACATTAGGKTGGGAAAAAGCCTATTAAATACAGGATTTCCCAGTAGCAGAACCGCAAATCATCAGTAAAACCATTCTTTCTGGTGATCAATAGAAATATTTTCTAGTGCTCTTATCTTTGTTTTCCCAAAATAAATTTGTGTTTCAAAGTTCTCCAGTAACTTTGCCACAAAAAAAAAAAACAAACAGTTTTCAGATGTCAGCCCTGGTTCCAGTGTTTCTCACCTTCATACCTGTTGTCTCCTCATTCAAGTGGAAAAGTGAAAATGGAAGTAACACCTCAAGAAAAAAAAGTGCTCTGAACTGAGTCATTTAAATAACATCTTTATCCAGCCTCACTCCTTGTTGCAGAAAGAAGTCATGTTCAAGTCTGTTCTTCATTCACAGCTACATCTGCTGTCACAGCTGCAAGAACTGCTCCTGAAGGAAGTATGTGCACAGGAACAAGAGCAGAGGCAATACCATCTAAGCATAAATCCTAAAATACAATGGAAACAAAGTAGATTAAAATTCACATAAAAACATTATGCCAGAGGCAAACACAATTTCATAGGTTTAGTTACTAAGTAACAGAGCAATGCTGAGTTCTCACCAGCTGTCCACTCTCAAGAAATTTCATATTGCATAATTCATTTCCACGGTAAGTCAGAGCAGGTTATTTTCTCATTAAATTACTACTGCAGTAAGTGGTATTGCTACTGCAGAAAATAGAGCTAAATTGAGACAAGAAATGCTCAGTCCACTCTCAKGGTCTGCTACAGAGATATATGTTCTTTTAACCTGACTATAGCTCCAAAATCTCTATTGAAGAGCTGAGCTGTAATGGATCTCTTCTGCTCAACAGCACTAACCAGACTGAGGTGACCACAATGGATAATCTCTGGATCAGCTTTACTGCTCAGAAACTAAGTCGTAGGTTCGTAACTAGTCCAGGCGCTAGACTTGCAGAGCAACTCACTTCTATACATGATTTAGGTAATAAAATGGGAATTGAATCATTCTACTTCAAAAAGGTATATTTTACTACAAGAACTTTCTGTGCAGAAAAAAAGATATATACAGTAATTTGTCAGCAAGAGTGCTTAAAATTCCACAACAGTGAATGTTTACAAATAATACTGGATAACAAAAAGTAGCATGGAGAGAATGAAAAAGCATGAAAATGCATTAAGTCCAGACTAGATCATCTGTTCTCTATCAACAAATACTGTGATAAAAACAGTAATGATCTCGGCTACATACTTGACTAGATTTGCAAGCAATGGCAATTGAATCAGACTTCCCCTTCTTGCTAGTTTTGTCACTTTTTCCTCCCAGCAGCAATCCTGAGACACAGACCAGGTCATTTAGTAAACTGCTTAGACAACAGGATGAGCAGAAATGAACCTTCAGGACTTGGAAATTTAGCTACACTTATCTTAYAGAAAGCCACTGTTATAACTGAGTAGTATCATCCTTTTGAGCTTCAGCTGATTTTAAGGGACTCCTCTTCCCTGAGTGGAAAGAAAAATATTGATACAGAAACTTTTGAGGCTATTTTAAATATAATGAAACATCTTAGAAGTTTTACTGATGTCTGTATGGAATATCTTAATCTCAACGTTACAGAAACAAGTGAAACAGGAAGAATTTCATTCTCTCAGTACTGGGCAGTCAGGAGCAAGTAATAAGCAGCCGAATTCCAGGATTTATGTGCAATAATCCTGGTTTTATGTCACTAACCTCCGAAGTTATCTACAGTCTCTATTTGGTAGATTTCCACATTCAAGGAAAGTACGCTGCTCTTAACTCAAAGCTGCACCTGGTAAGTCAGGCTGCAAAGAGAGCCAGAGAGAATGAGCATTGGAATATGGCTGATTTACAAGTGAGTGGCAGCAGGCTTGTAACAGGAAATGAGGACAAAACAAATGAGGACTTTGAGACAGAAAAAGCAAGAAAAGAGAATAGGCAAAAATTCAGTAGCTTTTCATAAATCATTTTTTGCAGGAAAGATCATATAAGATCCCAGGGCACACAGATTTCTGGCCATGATCCTAGCAATAACTCCCTATCCACCCTGGTAACTATCACAAATTCCAATGACAGCTTAGYAGGGAGCCAATAAAAACAGGTGAAGCCTCTCACTGGATTATTTCCCTTGTTTCTTGGGGAAATTTGGCAGTCAATATCACAGCCTCCCTTGTCTTAATGCTCAGATTAGCTGCTYTACAGCTTACTGCATCAGTCACAGATCAGCACCAAGTCACCCAAGCTGCTCATACCATCAGGTGCCTCTGGAAAATAAGACCTGTGGCAATAGTGTAGGATCACATTCAGCAAGTTCTWAATTAATAATAAAAGCAGATTAGAAAAGATAATCAAATTAGAGTTAACAAGGTATCTCTAGCACCATGCCACATAAGCTCAACATAAGATGCAGTGATTAATTCTTGCTTAGATAAACATACAGYGTGAAACAAAGGACCATCTCTAACACAGACTGGTACCCTCCATGTTGTCAGCAGTTACAGCTTCATGGTAAGAGTAAAATGAACATTAGAATTTTCAGCTGTTTTATATGCACATTTTCTACTGTGCCAGCATCAAGATTTAGGATGCTTGGAGTTTCTTCCAGCTTTGATTTTCTTCACAAATTCTTTTTCTCAGCAGCAAATTAAAGGAACAGATGCATCCCTCGGAAGGTTTCCAGACTGATTTTGAGGAACTTAAGATATTCAAGTATGCCCTGAACTGAGCTGGGTTCTCTGATCAATGATAAAACTGCTCAGAGGATCAAAGAGAAGCTTGGAGTAAGTTTATCATGTGCAGAGTCACATTAAAATGGTTTGGATGCAGATGGTTTCTTTCATTCCCCTAGATTCCTGCTTGAAGACATGCCAGGCTGATCCCCATCTGATTATCATGTACATCAGCTCTGCTGCTTTATCCTTTGCTATACCTAGATATTTTCTTCCTATTTGAATAACCTATTTATACCTATTTTTAAAGGCTGAGGAAAGCCTTTCCAACATTAATATAATGTAAAACTTTCATGAATAATATACTGTTAAACCACCATGTTCCTTCACAAAAGACTTTCTACATCGACCTGATTTTATCTCATTTCTCTTACAGCATATGAATAGCAGATCTTGATTTACACTGCCCTGTACACTGCTATTTTGCTCTCAGTGCAAGCCAAGAACTATTATAGAATATTAAAGTGTTCATCTGTTTGGTTTATAATGTTACTCCARTTTTATGGGAGTAATGAAAATTAAAAATGAATTTCCTTAAAATGCATTTAAAATGATTTTGAACATGCGTC
This sequence comes from Eudromia elegans, assembly GCA_003342815.1. Classification (NCBI taxonomy): domain Eukaryota; kingdom Metazoa; phylum Chordata; class Aves; order Tinamiformes; family Tinamidae; genus Eudromia; species Eudromia elegans. The sequence goes on along the minus strand of PTEX01000016.1, from coordinate 5,062,607 downwards.
CTAACTGTATAAGGTGAATTTAATTATGTATAGGCAAACAGCACTATCAGGCTTACTGTACTTTCATGGCTAAATCCCAGAGGGGGGATACGGAAAACTGCCTGAGGCAGTTTTTCAAATACATTTCTTTGTAACCAAAGTTTTTTGAAACTTCTCAGCTGAATTAGGTACATCAGGTGAATTTAACAAACATCGTTAATAATGATGTAACAACATGGCTCATGCTGTACGTGTCCCTGTTTGAGCAGGGGGTTGGACTACATGATCTCTGGAGGTCCCTTCAAACCTCAAATGTTCTGTGATTCTGTGATTTGAATCAATACAAATTTATATGAATATAGAATAAAAAAACATGTCCAAGCCACACTAACTTTTGCTATATATGGTAGTATATTACTTGACAACATGAATCATTGCCTTTTATTGTTAAAAACATTGGTTTGGGAAATTGTTGTTTTGTTTTTAATCATGTTAATGAAAGCCTGTGAGGAAATTGTAATACAAGCTGTAGTTTATTCTTTTCTTTCAGCCTAGAAGCTTATTCCAGTAGAGATTGGCCCAAACAGCTTTCATTTAATGCTTACAACTTATTTCCTTCAGGATGGGGTAAAGCACCATATTTTGTTGCTGCTAAAGTTATTATTCCTGCTTTGAGAGCAAAAATGTGAATACAAAGGGAACAATTTCATTTATAATAAAAGAAAAAATTTCCTCTGAATTATTATAGCTGAATTGTATGTTTCTTTCAAGAGCACAGGTCATTATACAGCATAAAGCTTCATTACTGAACTACATAGCTAGAGCCTTCAGTAGCAGCACCCTAAAGGCCAGATCTTGCAGCTCCACATATTGTTGCTGAATAAAGAAAAAAATAGAGGAAAGGCTGCAGTATCATTAGGAAGGAGAAAGGATTACTAGGMAAATCCATAAAACTTTAAAATCTCTCAGGATAACCCCAGTGCTCTGCAGACTGTGGGATAAGGGTGGCCTGAGATGAACTCACCTTCCATCCAGGAAGGAAGATGTGATTGTATCTAAGTCCAGGCCATGACTTCAGCCAGCAATTGGAAAAATGGCTATAAACTATTGAATTCAATGCGCAGGTGCGAGACAGAGCTTCCATACTTATCAGAATTCTTGCTGCTTACGGTAGCAGACACACTTGAAAAACAACTTACCTGTGTTTCCCATTCCTCAGTAGAACAAAAGCAAGAGGCTCAGATAATGAAAACRCCTGTACACATACAAGATTCATGCAAAAATATGCATTTTGGATGGATGTCAAGACAGCTGTTGGTAGAAAAGTAGATCAACATGAAAATAKAGAACATTAAAGAATACTAAGGTCTTGCATCCCTAGTTTTGAGTCTCTGAACTAAGAAATGTCCAGTTTTAATCCCTATGGTGTCTTCAAAACATATATTGCCCAGACTGAAATATATGGTGGAGTTAAAAGTCAAAACTCTCTAGTTCTTTGTGGCTAATATTCTCCTAGGCACTGGAACTAACCTTCAAGTTACTTCAGCTTTTGAAAGCATCTGTCACCGCATTTTATCAGGGACAACGCTGGTAACTACAGCTAGCTCTGCATGAACCRCCTGTAGTACTTACTAGTGATGGCAGCCTACCATGGAGGAAGAAATTAATAGACTATGAATCTCATCACAGTTAATATTTCTGCAGTGCTTAAGGTGAAATGCCTCACAAAGGAAGGGGAAAGGTGATATAGCATTAAACCCACTTTAACAGAGTGCATCCATGCCAAGAAAGGCAGAGCAGGAGATGCTACATTAATCTACATCTAAAGCATTTCTCTCATCTGAATGCGTGGTCACCTTTCCAGCTAAAAGCACTGAATCCAATCCCTTAAGAGAAAATTACTGGCAACAAAAGCACCAGTATTGTTTAATTTTCCTTACCTTCCTTACCTTTCCTTACCACTTAAGCTTTGTCTTGCAGTGGACTGCAAAGGAAGCACTCATTGCAATTTCCTTCTGATGTTAAGATAGGAGACAAGGGTCTGGCAGTCAATCAGTCATTCTTACAATGAAGCCAAAAGCTCAGRAACAGGAGCCACAGCTGCTATTGTTATTCTGAGGAACCAGAAGACATAATCAGCAGAGGCTTCAGAGCAGCAGAATCACAGGAAAAGGTTTCTTTTCCTCTTAATTCTCCTCCGTCACATCCATCTACCAGAAAMTAATGAGATGCAAATATTCATCATGCAGCATCATTGCTAGATGCAGGGTCAGATAAGTATTCCCCTGCAACTACCTGGAGACATCATGGAAACCCTTTGTGTAAGTACTGCCACAATAAGCATTTAGCAATACYTTTAGTATTGCAACATGTGTATTCAGACCTGCATTTAGAGGTCAAAGCTCATCACAAGCATTATTCAAGTTTCCTTTTAACACATTTGTAGTCAACACACAACAAAATTTGAACTTTTTCCCCCTCTATTTGTTCAGTAGCATRAATCTAGGTCTACAGCAAACTTGGACTAGCTTATTTCTTGGATATATAYTTATCTTCAGCAGTTACCTGCTAAATCAGTTACTTCCAGTGTTACAGCATCACTTTAGCCTTCTAAGGACAGTTTTCTTCCCACCTTACATGCRCTTCAAAGCTGCATAAACCACACAGCACAGGTTCTGCTTTGAAATAAAGCAAGTTTGGACAGAGCAGTTATCTGTGAATTCAGGTTTAAACCAGGGAAATARTCTCAGCTAGCAAGATAGACTAAAATCAAGAGTGTTGAAAGACATCGTAGCTGATTCCAAAAGGAAGCTTCCCTTCATCTCTGCTGTTAGAAATACTTTATTACACAAACTTAAAATTTAAAACATTTTTAGGCTTTGAGTCAATATGAAGAACTCAAAAAAGAAGGTCAAGATGCTTCAATAGTAAAATTCTAAAATAGGACAAAGTAAAACAGAAAAATCATCCAGTTTGTCTCCAAATTCAATTCTGGGGAAGAAGTATGCAGCATTTTACCTAATTGCAAAGAAAAATCCCTCATGATTTTTTTTACCCAACCCAATTGCCTTCATTCATCACTTTCTTCCTGAACCCGATTTTTCCTTTTGGAACCCTGACACATAGGCAGCTTCACCTTGAGAGGAAGTATGTCCTGAGCATGGATGAGAAGCAGGAGGATGCAACACTGCCAWGGCATCCTGTCAGTTGCTGCAGGAAAATAGAAGATATTGAGGCTGTAAAAGCTGCCTGCTAATAAACCCCTGCCTGTCAGCTCTCAAGACCTTCCTAAAACCCTGGTSCTTGTCATTGCCACACTTACTGCAACACTCAGGGCACACAACGGAATGTGAGTGGTAAATCAGAGTAGCAGTAAGGTAGCTCTGTATAGTTCAGTTTAAGCATCATTTGSTAAAACCTAAATGAAGAGCTTTCCATCCACACCAAAGACAAGAGGTACTCACAGAAGAGCACTTCATTTTTGAGCTTGAGCTCTAACATTGTTCTCTCATCAAGAGAGAACATACTAACAATGATTTTTTCYAGTATGAGATTGAGATTACCACTGAGCAGCTTTACTTACCTTCATCTTAATACCCTCACGGCTCTCCAAAGCAATTCCAACTATTACTTAAGGGCTGGTGAACCAGCAACCAAGCGTGCCTCACCCTCCCAGGTGGCCTGCTGGCCCCGGGGATGCTGTCGCGTGCTGCTCGCTGCCGTACACCGGAGCTGCCCTCCCGGCTCCCAGCCATCTGCTCTCCCACCGCTCCAGCAGCGGTGGAAAATTCCTTTGTGTCTGAACAGCGAATTGCATGCTAAATCTAGATGACAGGCTCAGGAAAACATCTTAAAACAAATTAGCAACACAGAAAGCAGAGGGAGCAAGTTATAAATTCCGATGGCCATCTGGGGCATCCCTATGGCCTTGCCTCTTGATTTTTACTTTTCATCTCACAAAAGAAGAGTTATGCTGCTAGTTTGCTAACRCTGTGCCCATCCAATTTAGGGGCAGCTGGTGCATTTTCAGCAATGGTGGTTTTGCTTAAACAKTACAACCCATTAGGTCACCCCAGTAGAAGTATTGGTTATCTGACAAGTACATTCAAGCACAGTTACCAATTCTGTGTGATTTCTACCAAAAAACACATTCACCTTCCAAGAGACAAACATGTACTCCTTTGTGACCCACAGGACAAAAACTAAGAATGTCTATTTGTAGCTCCCTTTCAAGTTTGCTGGCATTTTCACCTTCCTTTATTTTTTCCTGGCGTCTTCTAATTGCTCTTCCTATTTAGATTCCTGGACACAAATATCCATCCTATTATATTGTACCTACATAAAAAATGCCAAGGATTCAATGATGCATTTAGCACAGTGTGCTGGCATGAAGACAAGAACGTTGTTTACGATCACTGCTCAGCACCACTTCATTAGCACAACAAAAGGATGATGCAACACCTCCTAAAGATGTACATGAGAATTAAATTGTTTCGAGGTAGMGACTGTCACTAGAATTAGAAGCTGGTAATTTTACTCTTACTTATCCTGAACACTAGAAGGAAGAATCTAGGATACAAGCACATTTCCTGGGGGCACAGAGAATCTTAAGTGATGGACCCCCTTGGGCTTCATTACTKTAACAAGAATATTGTTAAAGCATTTTAGACATCTTTCTCATCTGAGCTTAACTTGCACTTTGACAACAGTTCTATAAAGGCACCTGGGATGTTCATTTAAAAGAGYAATAAAACACAAAACTGCCAGGGTATCTGAAATTATTTCCTTTTTGAGTCAAAACGCTATTTTTCAACCAAAACTTAATTTTGATTATTTCTGTCTGGACAGACCAATGTGTCATATAACATTATCCCACCTTCAGCAGGGATCAGCACAGCTAGTGAAGAATTTCCCAGCATCATATTTTTAATTAGAAAAGAGTAACTATTCTTCAAATTTCATCTTTAGTGTAGCTCAATGATCTTTWTGTCTTGGAAAAAGATGGAGAATTTGAAAAGAACCTCTCTAAAGCAGAGCTCTCCCTGTCACAAAGCMAAAATCTCTTAACAGATTCTTAAAAGCCTGAGGAACACAGAGGTGACACCACGCAAATGGCATCCTCCATTTGCTTCTCCTGARTGAACTATTCACTTGCTGTGCAAACAGAGGGGAAGTGACACACCTAATTGTTCCTTTGCATCTTCAATCTGCATGAAGATGTGGTTGAATTCTGATCTGAATACCACAAGAATTCAGAAAACTGATTTTCAGTAGGCTCCACAGCCCTATATGCAATCCAAACTTTTTAACAAATCAGGTCCTTGTACCTCTCAAACAAAACAATGGATTTCACAGCTGCTAATATGCTGCAAATTGCMATTACAATAATGAAACAATCACAAGCCCTGGAGCAATACTTATCGATACTCCTCACCAAGGCCTCCAGTATTTTCCTGTGGGATTGGTTTTCAGCACTGCCTGATATTGACAGGGAGAAAAAAAAGCAATACCATTTAGTCTACAAAATAATGTTAGGTGTAAGCATTCTATAAATAAAAATAAAAGTTCTCATACATTTTCATGCTCTGGTTGCTTTAGTTGTGCTTGCTGTATGAATCTTCACAAGCAGAAAAGTTTACTGTGTAGAACTAGGAGTTTATCCTCTGATTTTCAGTATAGACTTACTTAATGAAATACAAATAAATACAACTAATGGAAACAGCAGGATATTCTTGCTAGGAGTTGGTTGGACTTTTGCTGTGTGTCTGAATTGCACATTTTGGGGGACACTCCCAGTCATGCCCCAATAGTCATTTGATTCCTGTGGTTGTATTTCCCCCTCTTTAAATCCATTTCTTTTTCCTCAGTTGATCAGTCATTTCAGTGCTCAAAGCTGTAGCCATTTAAGTCTGCACAGATATTAGCAAGTTATATACGCAAAAACACCACGTATAAAAAGTKACCTCTAAAATTAAGTTAAAATCAATTAAAATCTTGAGATTGAAGGTCCACAACACTTAAGAGTATTTGAATTATTTCAGGACTGATTCTATTGCAGTGCTCCCACTTTCTRCTTAGATGATGCTTCACATGTTAGGGACTAACACACAAAGTAAAAACATTTCAGTCCCATTTGACATAGATTGAGAAATTAATTAAAAAGYTTACACCTGCTAATGCCTCAGGCATCTCAAAGGAAATAAACAAATACAGCCTCAAGTTCTTGCAGGTCCTCACAGCTGCACATAAAGGACAAAGTCATTTTGTAAGCCCAAATGGTGGAAGGTRGAATAAATTGCATATGAAGGACCTGCCAGAGTAACAAATGACCAGCTGAACAGCCAGAGATTTCAGCATCCATGCAGCAGAACAACTGGCAAATAGAGGTAAAGGACATGCTCCCTGAACCTCCTTGTTTAATTGACTTTGGAAAATACCTTGCACTAGCATGACAATTTAGATAGCAAATCAATACAGTAATGAAGAGTCCTGGGCTAACAGGCAAGAGGCATAACTAGAAATTTTTCTTAAGGATCAATTTTGCATTGAAAAAGTGAGTTTACATTAGAGGGAAGGCATCAAAGCATCCAGTTCAATTACTTTCTGTCACCTCCTCCTCCCCACTTGATCTGCAAGCACATATTTCTATCCAATTTTCATGTATGTCTGGGTTTAATGAAGTTTTAATCTGATAAAACCAGAGGCACCGTAAAGATAAGAGTACTGTGGCTACAGTTAAAACATAATGGGGCATATCTGCTACAAATGAACCTTGTATAATTGCCGTATTAATCATCTCCACTTGCACCCGCCTCAGTGGATGCAGATTCATCACTGAATGCSCTGCATTTGAATGGCAGGCTCATTTGTCCATCACTATCATCCCCGCCATCTGAATAGACTTTTCTCAGCAACAGAGCAACTGACTGATAGTACATCACAGCTCCTAACTCTGCGTCTGCCACCTATAGATTATCTTCTGTCAAAAGCTTCAATTTAGCTCAGGGTGCTGATTGCCAGCTTGATAGACTGGGTCGATTTTGAAAAGGTAGATATGAAAGAAAACCAGCAATGTCTCCCTTAGTTGTTATATACAGGTTTCAAAGAGAGGAAACATTTCAAAATTTGTTTGTTTTGGAAACGATGGCTAAAGCAGCTTGCAATGCAGCTTTCATTATAATGACAGTTCTTATTTAGTGCTAGATGGGAGTGGTAAGGATTATTTCCTCTAAAATTTAACCCTTACTTGCAGACCAAAACAACTTCATTAACTTTTTTTGAATGTTTATGAAGACTGGGACTGTCAGGAACCTGAGCTTTGAAATGAATYTGGAGATTGAAAAAGCAAAACTCTTCAGTTTTAAAAGCTAGGCAAAATTATAATTATGAGCTAGAATTAACTCCTTATACACAGAAAACTGAGTAAAAAGATTACAGCAATAAGACATATTTATATTCCTATTTCCACAGGATTCCCAAAGGTAACATCTCTACTAGAGTTCAATGATCTCTATGATCTAAGGAGCTGCTGTAAATCCTACCCAGCTCCCTCCATTTCCCAGAAAGTTCTTCCCAAGTTCTAYGCTAAAACAGATAGGCAACATTGGATTGGAGCACTGAGAGTGCCTGAGCAACCAGTCCAGAGCAGTCTGACAGAGCTTTAGCAGAAGGAAGTTCAGTTCCAGACGTCTACAACAGCCCTCAAAACTTCAACCCTTCCTCAGGGTCTGCTTCACTGCAGTGCCTAGGAGCCTTGCTTAAAGACTGGGGCTGCAGGCCTGAGACCATGCATGAGCAGAGTGTGAAGAAAAAATAACCTGTGCTTGCTTCAAACGATATACGATTATTTCTATTCACAGTGGAGAGCTAGGTAAAGCTTAGGATTGTATAATCTAATGCAGAGATATTTTAGAAAGACTTTGAAATTAAAAATTACATTTAATATGGAAGAGAATGGGGAGCTAGCACAGGGGTACCAGAAAGGCAACATGGTCAAAAGGAGCAAAGTATTTGCAGCAGTGCTTCAGACAGCTATAAACAGGGAAAYACTTCATTAGGCAAATCCAGATGGGAAGGATGTTGGGGTAAAGTCATGGGGAAAACCAAGAAAAATTACATAGCTGCTGTGATTGGAGATGAGCAGCCTGAGGAGCCCTGAACAGGTTTGCCACAGAGAAGGAGGTTTTTGTCCAAGAGAGATGCACAACTGGCTCACACCAAAGAGCATTCATAGCCTGGTTCACAGCAGGAGGCCACCAACATCACTCACTGAACACAACACGGCACCACTCATTTATTTATAGGGGATATACTGGCTAGCAGTTCAGTTTTCCTTTCCTCCCTTCAGTGACTAATTCAGCTTGGGTTTTCCATGGGGGCRATGAGTTAGTATCCTTACAGCACGTTTGCCTCCTCTGCAAAACGCTTTGGGTTTAATGTTTAAAGCAAGACCTTTGTTTTCAGAAACACATTCGCCCACACACTCGCACCAAGTTTGCCAACAATTAACCACTCAACCTGCCTGAAAAATACTGAAAACTTTTTTAACAAAGACTTCTGCTCTAATGAAAATGTTAGACWGAACAACATGATTTCTTTGCCATGTTCTGCAAAATTGAAGGCAATAGCATGACCTATAACTTCTGAGGGTCAAAAGCATCCACCCAGAGATTATAAATTGCCAATTAAATGACAAAAGTGGTTAAGATTTTAGAGCAAAGAACTTGCTCTGACAGTCATCCTTAGCTACCTCAGCAAGCAGCAGTCTTTCTAAAGTGCCAGTTTTGAACTTGGCTGTTTCCATTTGGAGCCACTCAAAACATGGATGCTTTGGTGCACAACRGACCTCTTTAATCTTTATTCTGCACATTCACTTTTGTGAAAGTCTCAAACATGTAACTAAGAACTGAATCAAATTAGATTCCATCTCAGTCATCAGCCATCTCACCTATATGGGCCAAGACATTTCCCTAAATAGAYTCTGCATTCTAGGTCTCATCTTCAACATAGCTTGAAGAGAAAACAGCTTACAGATCCATAAATTCCAGGAGGTATCACCACAGAGGGTAGTGTTTGCAGAATAAATTTTACTGTAAACTTGTTACCATGGCTGCTCTTTTCTGGATTTTTCTTCCATTTACTTCCCTCATCTTTTTTTGATGTTTGCACTACTTGAATCTATGCCTGAATAAATCTCCATGCCCTTTCTAGCTGCTATAACTAATGACCTTCCTGCAAAACTGCAAAGGGCCTGAAGTATCGAGAACTTCTAAAATAGACATTTTGAGAAGACTTAAGGTTACTTTGAGAGAAAAGCAGTTGCAGCATGCTCAGAGCTTTGAGCTGTCAATGCCCCCGGGATAAAGGGCTCAAGCTGTTAAGTGTCCTGGCCGTGATTTAGCATTTCCTGCACTTGGAGCTCAGTAGGGAGCAGTCACAGCACTGCCCGTCTCACTTCTCCCCTGGCTTTACAGGCAAACTCGGGAGTCTGGCTGGACTGGAATCAGATTACAGGATTAYTACATGACTCAGCACTCTGTGCTCAAATTATTGTAGAAAAAGCATAAAGCATAATAATAAAAGTTTTTAGTGCAGAACAAATATTTAAAAAGTAGCAGGACTGCTGGCACAGCAGTAAGATATCCATTGAGATTCCATGTTTTTAGTAGCTCTCACACTTAAGATGGCAAAAGTCACAGGAAAATTTCTGTCACACCAAATGCATCATTATACATCTTGGACACTTTAGAAATGCTTCAATTAAAATTAATGTTTATGTTTATTGCAATTCCTGAATTATTGACAACTGTTTTATCCAAAAAATTGTTAATTCTCCAACAGCATATGGCACAATTGCACAAGAGAGATTATGCTTAAGATGCTGCCAAACAGAGTTTTGCCTGGTACAGCACATTTTATTTCTGAAGATTGAAATGTACTGCTGCAAAAGAACAGACCCAGTTCCAAAATGTAGGATAACATCACATCACAAGAGCAAATTAATGATCTGCAATATCATACCAGGAATGCTTCATTTTACCCTCCCTCCACATATTTATCTGCTTAAGTGAAAAATGAAAAAATAAATGCAAACTGTGAATAGAGCACTGTATATTTTGACAAGCCATCATGACCTTTCCCATTGAAATTTACATAAAAACATTTCCAAGCCTTTTTATCCAATTGAGAAAATGAATTAGCATTTCTGAAGATAAATACAACCTTTCTGCAAGACATGACCCCAAAGAAAGGTAAAACCATTCTTAAAATTACTTAATCAAAATTAGATTTGGAATGCAGTATTCAAATGTTATTTATAGCTACATGCAAATATACCTACTTGCATTTATCTTTTGTTAGGGTCACTATAAACTCATGCCATTTTGCATAATGACATCATGGATTTTTTTAAATTGCTGCATAATGGCCCAATCTTGTCCTGGTTTATTTCAGTAGGATTCCTACAAATATATCACTAACCTACCTCAGTACATTATCTCCTCTAATCTCCCTTCCCAGTTCCATAGAGATGATGGCATTGGAACCAGGTCCAATTTGCAGAGAGGTGAAGTATGCCAAAACACAGGGCACGCTCCCTTGTTCTTTTAAAAAGGGCACACTCTGAAGCTGTCTGTTCACAGCACAACTGGAGTATCTCTCAAGACCATAAGGCAAAAGCAGGAAAAAAGTCTATTAAGTGCCAGAATTTTCAAAATGCTGGCCAGCAACAAGGCACTTAAAGATACCTTGAAGCAAGCCCCCATCTCCCATGGATATGCCAGGGCTACTGAAAATCAGTGTTATTTGTGGGGACACAGGGGAAGATCACCCTTTTCATCATAAATACCTTTGCCTCATTCAGAATTACTTATAAAGACTCCAAAACATAGATAAAAACCTCTCTCAAAAAAGGGATTAAAAATATACATGCATACATATATCTGGTTTAACCTAGCTGAAGATCAGGTCTTATATATCTTGGATAAAAAGTAAAGCTAAGCCAGAAAGATGTTAAACCAGTGGTAAGATGAAGGGTCCCTAAGGCCCTAAGTTTGAATAAAGCAGATCTGCACATCCTATAAGCAAGCAAACATTACACAATCTACAGAACCTACAGAAAGCCAGGAAAAGGGTGCTCAGCCACTGTTTAATCTATTATTCAGAAATAAGTTAAATGCTTTGGGTAAGTCAGACACTGTTAGATATTATACAATATTTTTGCCCCAACTCCTTGCATTTCTTTGCAAACCATATTTATATTACATTTAAATTCCTTGAATCATCTACATCTCAACCAGTTGTAAAAGCTTTCCAGGGCTTTTTCCATCCCCTCGTGCCCAGCCTCACCCTACTCTTTTAATAGGATGTCCTAGAGCAGCAAAGGGCTGGCTGTTCAGATTTGGATAGCAAGGGTTATGCCAAATAACTACAAAAGGAGAATTACAGCTCAGGTCACAACGTACCATGCAGCCAAAGCCCTCCGCAAAACAAATGGCAGAGGAGCACACGTGTATCACTAGGTCTGATCTGGGATTCCTGCTCCAGGGCTAAAACTGTTCAATAAGTTATCCTGGGTTAGCTGAGCTGCAACAGTTGGATGCACCGCAGCCTTTGCCTTCAGGTAGCGTGTACCACCAAGGGTGGAAAGCATCCAGCTCTTCCCAAACACTGCTGGGGCCATTCGATTCCTAAAGCAACTGCTTTGAGTACTGACTTCCTAGCTCCATGAGAAACATGTTCTCTAGGTATAAAGCACTTTCTAGGTTACTATGGCCAAAAGCATAATATTTTCACCCTCAGTGGAAGACAGACATCCAGTTCTCAGCTGTTGTAAATCAGAGCAATTTCAGTCAGGCAAGCTGCACCATCTCATGCCCCTTCACCATCCAGCCTTGTACCAAAATGCTGGCATGGAACCTACACTGCTCTAATTCTGATTAAATCCTCAGCTTGAGGTATTCATTGCTGTTCTTTGAAAGGAAAAGATTTAAATTATGATGCCTGATGCCAGAACAGATTAGAGATTTCTTAGCTGGATAAAAATGACTCTTAATTATGCCAGTTTCACACTACAAACAGCAGTACAAGTTGTGTGGGAAGAAGTACTAGTGGAGAACTGAGCAAATTTCATCTTGATTTAAGACATTTCACAGTAATTTTCAAATGATTACTGAGATGCTCACTCTGCTCCTTCTTGAACACTCAGCCCCTTTTGAATCTTCCCGATCTAAATTTATGACCTGATGATTTTCAGCTCCATTCAAAGTTTCCTGACCCTGCAGACTAACATATGACTTCTCCATGCCTTGATTTCCATCTCTTTGATGCAGACAGAAGGCAAGATGCTTGGCAGGCTTAAGAATCCAAAATTGCTTCAAGACTTCTGAAGAGCAAATCCACCACCATGGCCCCCTCAGGCAGCACCAAAAAGCCTGATCTGTTCACACAGCTTTGGATCTCTAGGTAGAAGTGATTTCCATCCAAACTGCAGTCAGTGTAGAATTTCCAAAACATTCCACTCCCACTAAAATCCAAGCTCTTCCCACCAGCTTCAAATAAAGTAGGTTTTGTGCCAACTCTGAGCATTTCCAAAAAACCAAACTAAAGGAGCTTGCTGCCACACAGGCACTACTCCTTAAAGCAAAGACACAGGCAAATTTATTCTGATTGAATTCAGAAGCACTAAAGCTTACCTAAAACCACCCTGGAATCTTTGCTTAGCTTTAATGTTTTGTTTTCAATTAATTTGTCCTTTGTACTTACCTGTCAAATGCAGACTTTTGGCAGCAGCCAGGGGCTGGGATACAACTGTTGTTTCCATGGCATTTCCACTCTGGAAGCCAGAAACCCTAGAAAGCTCAGGAGACCGCCTGCTTTCAAGAACTCTCAAGCACATTTTGGCTAATTCAAGATGCACTGACAACTTCAGAGAGGCATCCAAGCTGAGGCATTTCCCATAGCCAAACTGAGTCCATATTCCTAGAGAGGAACACGATTCTGGGGAGGCAGGAATGGATAAAGTCTGCAAGGCAAATACTGCCTCTAGCTCATTAGAAAGCTTTAGAGGCAGGTGGGGCAGAGTCAATAAATAGAAAAACATATCCAGAAATATATGATCCTCCTATTGTTTTTGACTGATGTTCTTACACGTTTCTAACAGCTCTCCTGCATTACAACAGTATTATTTTGGGTTAAATGAATTCTGGCAACACAGAAAGGTAGGGAATGATGTGCTGGAATCTGTACTCTGGGCAGATTAACTGTGTGTATGCAAGAGAAGAGCAATTGCAGTTTTCTCCATTATGTCCAAAGCTCAAGCTCTAAGTTCCCAGCAATATGGATGTTAATCTAACTCACAGCGACACAGGCTTTTCCATCCACTCACTAGCAAAGATGAGAATTTACAGTCAGCCTTTGCATTTGTAATTCCCTTCTTCACTTGTGCGTTAGACTTCCCTTCTACAAGGAAGAAATTAACTTGAGATCAAGTCTTCCTTGAAAGCCAAATTGAAACCACACACACACAAAAAGTAATAATTTTCCTTCACCTGCAGCTGAGGTGCCAAATTAAGAGAAATTTGTTATGGTGATACCTGACTGATGAAGCTGCAAGCTAAGTAATCAATTTTCCTAGAACTGGAATAGTGTCAGAGAAGCCCATATGACCTCAAAGAAATGAGTTTATAGAAATCTCAGTGTTTGTCCCAAGTTCAGTTATTGGGAAGCCATGCACGCATTTTGCTCGAAGCAATTTAGAGCTGCAGCTGTCTCTTTGTAGGCCAGAGGCATCTGCGGGAACGTGCTCGTTGCTTACTCTCCTGCTATACAAACACACAGTTTTAACTTCCTCTTTCCAACCAAGCCTTCCTTCCCACCCTGCCATGTATTTAATCATTTAGAGGGCTCACTGCAATCCACTAATGCTTACCAGAAATATTCCCAAATAGCAGCACAGATTAAGAGCAGACACAAGGGGAGCAGAGCATCCTCATTGCTGCCTTCTCCAGCACACAGCCACTGCATGTAGGTAAGAGACTGCCAAAAGGAGGATACAGAAAGGCTGTGGGTAGGGGCTGGATCTCAGYGGACATCTCCAAGAGGTACCAGCACTTTGCATCTGCCCTATTGCAGGGCAATAAGAACAGTTAAGACATTAGACCTGCACACATCTCTTTAGAAGGGACACCCTGGATACCTCAGTACATGTACACCCATGCAACCCACTTTCCCACAGCACCTGATATCCTAATATCCACCAGAATGGACAGAGGGCCACTGCAGACATCAGCTTCATGCTTGCCCTGCAGCTTGGGCCAGGGAGGTACAAAAGGTCTGGTCAGGACTGCAGCTCCTCCCAGAGCCCTGGGACACCAGGATATTGCAACATAGTGGGCCCTATCTTCCTGGTCATCAAGACCAGTGCCTGTCCTCAGTGAAGAAACCTTTCTGAAGGAAGCACCAATGACTTCAAATACATATTTTCTGCACATTTTTGACCGAAAATGAACTAATCCACTGTCTGCAATAGCTAGCGCTGCAAGGAAAAGAAAAAGCCGAGTCCAAATGAATGCACTCATTTACTCTTCTCTCCATGAAGTACCAAGTTCATCATTTTTTCTGAATCACCATTTTCTATTAGAAAATGAATGCCAAAAGTGATCCCAGCTTCTCAGAACAGATATAAAAACCATTTACTGTTTCCAAGTCTCAATTAAATATTATCCAAGCCAGAAAAACCACATATTTGTATTTCTTATTTGAAGACAAGATTGTTTCAAATTTTCCATCTTAAAGGAAACTAAGAAAGCTCACTTAAGTTCTCTGTAGAGGACATTTATCAAGATGACACTCGCCAGTGAGGACATTCTTCAAGGTCACTGCATTGAAGCCAGGATGCCAACTGCTTAGTTACTTATTTAGATATTACAGACAGCATATTACAGATTTTAGCCTCAGCTGTGTTATAAATACCAAAGGACTCAGCTCAGCTTACTTTTCTTTCTGCTGCAGATGATGTCCACAAATTCTCCTGTATATACTACTCCAACCTGTATTTGAATTTCTTGTTTAATATTCAGAAAAATAGCTTTCTGCATGAACAGTGGGTCTCACTGAACAGGCCACTCCCTATATAAAGGTATAAATATACCAACTTTAAAAGCATACACGCAGTTAGGCTTTACAGCAATATTAATTGCTAACATCTAATGACCTTAGCAGCAAGCTAAGCCATGCTGAATCGAACATGCACAAGCTAGAGCTGCAAGTTTCCCATAACAGGACTCCCCTGTCAAAACAGCCCTCTGCTTGTCTTCTGCAGGCACTCCACGGGATGCTGAGTAACCTGATTGAAATGCTAACTTTTCTGCTCACAACTCATATTCTCTCAGTGCTAGCAATGGAATCACATAAACAGCATATTTTCTACCTGAGGACCCCCAGCTCGATTGAATTGTTGCGGTCCTCAATACCCTAGCATGACACCTCATGGAAAGCATTAAGAAGATCAAAACAGAACCAAAAGCAACCCAGAGATGTTCCACATCCAGAGAATACTTTGACTGAACCTACTTGATTTCCTAGAAGGAAAGAAAAAATACATTGCACATTGAAAGCTTAACAGTGTGTGAAAAGATTTGACAGAGTGTCCAGCATAAAACCTAGCTAATTTTTCCATTCTGTTTCAAATATTGGAACATCTCTATTCATTCTCCTCTTACTAAGTCAAAAGCCTAGGCACCCAAAAAGCACATATCGTGGAGAAAACAAAGTTTTTTTACAGCAATATGCTTTACCTTGCACCCAGGTAGGAAACACTTCTTCTACATCCCGAATATCCAAACAAAAGAAGCCTTGCAGGAACAGGATATAAATAGTGCTCTAAATTGATGACCCTCCCCGCCCCCTCCACCTGGAGAACCAAGGCCATCAATCATCACAGACTTCACAAGAGCAGCTGATTATTATTTGCAACTTTAAATACTTTACTAAGAGCAGGTTTTTTTAATTCAAACACACTTTTACCTGAACCCTTAAATGTAAGAACCTATATTATAATCTTGAAATTTTTTTTAAGAAAAAAAAAAATGAGGAGAAATGTTCTTAATTTGGAATTGGTACTGTTAGAAAAAGATTAGCTGTTGTTGTTATTCTAATTTTATTTTGAACTTTTTCTCTTGAATTTGCTTATAAAAAGCAACTTTTTTTGGACTATGAATGTCTGTTTCTGAGTAAATAGCTCCTTTGCTTTTTGTTATCATGTCTATTAACTTTTTGGGAACATCTTTAAAATTATCTTGTAGTTAAAGTGTGGGGTTTTTTTTCTTATTTGTTTGCTTGTATGAATAGAAAACTAGTGAAGCGAGACTAAGACAGCAAAAGCAATGAGGAGAGAGTAAATACTGGCATAAAATCTCTCAGTAATCCTTTCATTTCCAGGGCATACAATAAGAGGAGCTGGTCATATTTGCAGTCCTTTTTTTTTCATGTTCTGGATATTAATGCAAGGGCTTTTATTTAAACTTTGGTTTCAGGTAGTTGAAAGTATATAACACAAAGGCTACAACTCAATGTTGTAACATCAGAACATTTCAGAAGAAAGAAGAATAAAGTATTTTTCTTGATCCTTTTCTAAACAACATCCATTGAAATTTTGGAATAGAAAGGCCTTAATGAATAGGGGATACATTTTTTCCTTTCTTCATTCTTTTTATCAGTGCTCTGAGTGTGTTGCATTGTTCCTTTTCTTTTATTCAAGATCTAGGATCATCTTAAGACAGAGGGCCTGTTTTCAGTGCTGTGGCGTGCACCTGTTTGTGAATAATGAGCATCAAAGACTAATTAATAATAAGTTTATACTGTGGGAATAGACCAGAAAGGAAGATATTGTGTGGAACATTTATTACTGAAGTACAGTCAGCACTGCGTGATGAAGGGGAAAAATGTAAGGGAAAAGGGAAGTGGAGATAAAGGGCAAACTCTACCGAAGTTCTGGATATAATGGGAAGCAGGTGGCCAAGCAGAACAGTATAAAACAGGAGAACAAATTGCAATGTTAACAGAAGTCAGTGAAAACTGGACAGGAGATTCCTTTCCACGTGATTCATGAATGTGAAGGATCTCTGATAAATTCTGCACTGCAGGTAAAGAACAAAGATGACAGGGTATAAACTCGCAGGAAAATAGTAGTATATATTTGAAGGGGCAATCTTTACTCTGAGCTGAATTGGTGAATGCACAGGTTATTTATTACGTGTAGAGTCAGAGCCTCAGAGTTTCATTTACTCACCATAAACCTGACATTCAAACACTAAATCTTAGCTCTCAGTTAAAGGTTGGTGTAAGTGAGAACCTGCTGGGACTTCCACCACTCCTAACACTGTCTTCTGAACAGCCTTGGGCTGGGTTGTCCTAAGGCTCAGGCAGACTGCACGGGAGCTGAGCATTACCGATGCAGCCAGAGAGCAGAGCTGCTGTCTTTTCTGTTAACTTAGCCATTTCTGATGATTAAATGTCAGTTTGCAAGATTCAGAATAATGGATCTATTTGCAACAGCCCACACACTTCTTCCTGCTTAAGAACCAGAGCACACARGAGGTGACCCCTAGTGATAAACAGTTGTCATGGGCATGTTTTGGCCATTTACTAATAGCTGCTAAAATTCTCAGCAAACCAACTAAGGAAAAATAGAGAGGGAAACAAAAAMCATTTTGCTCATGCATATATGAGAGCTGAAAGCACAGTCTGTGAGTAATTCTAAACAGAGAAGTGAAATGCCTATATTCTTCCACACACAGGGCAACTACATATATAAGGTTTTATAGTCAAGAATTTAAAAATTCAAAAATGCCACAGTTGAAATTGTTTATWGTCAAGCTTTTTACATAATGTCTGAGATCTGATGAAAAGTTATTTTCTCTGGAGACCTTTCCTGTAGGTTTGATGTTGGAGAACGCTGCAAGCCACGTGAAGCTATTTGTCACCAAGGTCCAACATCCACATTTCCATCCAGAGCATTACTAACTCTCCATCATGTAGCTAAGACTGATGTTTCCTCTTCAAATAAAAAGATCAAAATGAACTGAAATGATGAGTGGTCAGAAAAGATTCCTAAATCCAGAAGCTGACCCTGTTCTGGTGGAGACCATATCCATGTCAACAAAATCACTGGGATTTTMCTGCTTGGGGTGAGTGAAAGATCACATGTCAGTATTTCATATCTCCTGTAGTATTTGTACAWGCAGTGCAGGCAGAAGGAGCACATTCCTTTCTCAGACCTGGAACGAGGATGAAGTGGATGATTGCAGACAGACCGTTTCTCTGGGTCCGTGCGCACAGACATTCGCTCTGCCTTGGAGCACTGTGCGTACAGACCAGCAGGATGCAGCTCTGCTCACAAATCACTTTGGAAGGATGCTAGAGACTAGAAGCAGMTGCATTAACCCAGCACCCACCTCCTGAGAAAGCCACAGGCACGACATACAGAGTGGTACAAAGTGCAAGCTGTGACAAAGTAAAGGGCAATGCACAGTTTTGTCCCTTTTGCTTCATTTCACTCTGGTTTCTTTTTTTCTTTTTTTTTTTTTTTCCCATATGAGCTGTTCCTTTTAATCTAAATAAAGCACAGATCTTGGCAGAGCTGAGTCATGCAGGATACAACAAGGAACTCCAAGCACATCAGGCACACAAATCTGTGTTTACGTCAATATTTCTTCTTAACCATGGACACACAGATAGAGAATTTACCAGACTCTGAACTGAAACATGGTCCTGTTTTTGCATGCACATCAGGACTAGGAAACCTTTCTTTTTTTTTTTTTTCTTCATTTAATTAAGGATGCTTTTAGTCTATGGTAATAGGAATCATGTTGAATTAGAGAACCTGTGAACACTGATGCAGCTGAGACTGGATTCAGCCTCGTGAAGTACCTGTGTGATGCCAGAGGTGCCTGGGTGGAAGGAAGATGAACCATAATTTAAACAACCCACCTAGGTGCTATTTTGCTTTTTGCACCAGCAGCAGCCTGAGCAGCTTGAGACGCCCCAAGAGCTGCCTAAGGAATTACCTGTTTGCGACACGTCTCCTTCCTCAGATTGTGATTTATGGAAAATGTAAGTACTAGGATTGTTTTTAGAACACTGAAATGTCTTTTTCTTGAGACACTTCAACAATAAAAAGTGTAAATAAATAAATAAATGTTTCTACAGTATTTATTTTCCCCACTGGCATCTTTCAGAAGTGATAGAAAGAAACCTGTTATTATTTTCTTTTTCTTTGAAAACCAGGGAAGTTATTGTGTACGTGCACATTTACAGYGAACTGAAACCTTGCACACTGCTCACCACTGGCCTTTCTTACCAATAATGTTTCCATCTTTTCAAGAGAGCATGATTTAATCTGACACAGTGCTCTCCGCCTACCTCATTGTCAATGATTTCCTTCCGAGCAGCATAAATTTGTTGTAATGCAACATAATCCCCTGTGTCAAGCAGCAAGTCCAAACTAGCTAAAGATTTTGTTTTTCCTGATCACGTGYCCATCCCTTAGCTTTAATATTTTATTCTCTTCTGTATACATATCTCTTGCTAGTGGTAGTTGTTGCCTACTGCTACATTTGTCATAAAAAAAACAAGTGTACTTGAAATACTGTATTTCATTATAAAAAACCAAACTCATTTCCTAGTTTAAGGTATAATACAGAAGTTTTTTTTTTTTCATTGTTCAGTTGCTATATCAAATATTTCTTTAAGGAAGATATACAGAGCTCAGCTAGGGAAAAAAGAAGCATAATGGCCTTTACCAATCTGCTTTCAAGGCTGTTTCTCATTTTGCTTATGCTTCTCAAAGATTTTTATTTTCATCTTCTCCTTTGTCTCAGTATGCATACATTTTTTTTTATTATTATTATTCAGTGAATAATAGCCCTAGCGATATGTAATGCAGACACAAGCCTCATTTGCAGTATATAATTTCTGYCGTCAGTGACTAGTCCTGCCCATCAGCTGGTCTAAGACTCCCACAAAAGTCTGTCAGGAGATGTGTTTTTCTTGCTCTTATCCATAATCAGAGTGAAAGGAGAAAGTGTATTATTCCATCTACAGTGTGTCGGATAATGAAAAAATCTGGRCAACATGACTACAATTCCCAGCTGYAGATCAGACAAACCTCAAKTAATTTTTCAGGACCAGATCTTTCTGCATCAGATTTTTTCTTGCCCATAGCAGTTTGAAATCACAAAGGCCAGTGGTCAAAGAGGCCCTATATAAAGMCCATCTCCTACAGGCAGGTGAAATAGTGAAAGCTGGAAGCCCTATGTGTCTGGTGCCATGTTTGGGAGTCACACACCACGGGTATACGTTCCTCTTTAAGAGTATATGAGTGTGTTATGTCCCCTTGAGGAGCACAGCTCCCTCAGTACCTTCACAGACATGAGTGGGAATTTGTTCTTTTTGTTCATATATACATCAAAATCAGAAATAACTTAATTCTAGATTTTTACCGTTTATTTTTATTTTTTGGAACTTCTGCCTAATTCAAAATTATATCTTTGTTCTATAAAATGTAGGAGCTTCTGAAAATTGCTTGGAAGGGATCTGGATTAGAAATAAAAATATCACAAAACATGATGAGCTGTATTTCTTTTCAACAGCTCATCATGAGTTTTCTTAAGAGAATACTTGCTTCTTCAAGAAAACCACTTCAACTGACGATTCATATTTTTAATTAATAAATTCCTCTTCAGGACTTATATTTTAATAGCTTGTTCCTTCCCTTGCCTTCCTTAACTCTTGCAAACAATCCTCTCAGCAACACCAGCGGTGCTGCAGTTTGTAGGGCAGGWTTAAGCTTATTTAATGCTATGCAAGCTTGGCAGAACAGAGACAATATTTCCCTGCAGCGTGGGCTTGTTCAGCTGGAGGGGAAGAGCTCTACGTACTCAGCCCTTGTGTATGAGGAGCAGTGTCCACCTCAATGTGACAGGTTTTACTGACCGCTCTGTTTTGTGCCACACTTTTCTTGCTCCACGAGGAAGCCTCACTGTCTCTCTGCAAATAGTTTCTGACCTTTTTTCARTAGCATAAAAGTGCCTATTTCCTCACCAGCACTGTATACTTTCCCAGGTGTAAACCTGTCATTTTAAATTATCGTCTAGGAAACTTGAGAAAAATTAAGTTAGAAGAATCATAATATTTTATTTCACACAACCTCTTCCAGCTCAGTACTGAATATTTTGCCCAGCAGGTCTTTAATTCTCTTACCAGAAGCAAAGAGCCAGAAGCTCCTGCCACTTCTACCGCTGAGCGAGTACACAATGTTCAAACAGACACACACTCCTCTTTGAAGATACAGGAACTAGAGGTAGAAGGAAAAAGAAATTACTTTGGGTCAAATGCATATTCCCCTTTTTAAATGATACATGGATTATTTTAAGGGAAGGGACTTGAAGCTGTGAATCAACTGAACAGTTATTTTCCTGCAGACTTGCCCTCTCCAGTTCTACACAATACAGGCTGGCCTACTTCTGCTGGTCAACGATTATCTTCACGTGGGCRTCAAGAATCTCTGCTCTACTTAAAACATTTATTTTAAGCTCTCCTTGAATCAGAAGTTTGCTTTTGGTTTTGTTTTCTTGGCAGTAAATCTGTTTGTCTCACTGCCAGTATCACTAAACCCAAACAGAGCGTTTTCTTTTCCTGCACAATCTGAGGCACAGCAGAAATAAAAAACACACTGCAAAGTGTGTCCAAGCATTGCCATGCTGGAAGCAGCCAGGTGAGGTAGTCTGGCTTCATGCAAATTGACACAGGATTCAAGACAAAAATCAGGAGGGCTCCAAATTTCTACTACAGAGCCACAATGATGAACAATTTCTGCAATAAAATGTAGCATCTGTAATAGATAATATAGATGTTTGGTGATAATACAATTATCAGTTCGGTTGTGTTTTTAATACTCCTATTTTTTTTTTCTGCAGAATGAATAGAAGGAAAATATTGCTGTACCTCAAAGCTGGAAGAACACCCCATCAAAAGCATCCTGTTTTAAACTCCAGAGCACGTCACCTTTCCTTATCCTGTGGGTCTAGGGTAACTCCAGTGGCTCCTCCTGTTTTCTGCACAGGACCATATACCAGAGAGGCAGAATCACGAGCCCGAGCTGATGGTGCAGAAGGGCTGTGGAGGGCTGGGCAGCAGGACGGTCCCTCGCGAGGCACCTTCCCGGACACTGCCGTGAGGGAGGCTTGCCTGCCTCAGCTACCCAGAGAAAGCAGAAAGGAAAAGTAAAGAAGAAATAGTCTGCAGGCATCCTGAACTACCCTACATCACTACTGAGCCTCCTAAATATTTATGCAAAAATAACAGTCTAGTGGCTTCTGAAAGGCGAGAAAAACTTCTGTGTTTGGTTAGAGCTCACTGAAAGCCAGTGCAGGAAGGTGATAGATAAATTTGAGGGCCACTGTAGAGATTAGTAGAAATTAGTGTACTGTAGAGATTTTGGGGAGAAAAACACAAAACCAGTTTGTGCATGGAGGAGGAAGCTGTATTTTGGGGAGAGAAAAAAAAGAAAATCCTATTTCAGACAGACCTGGTTTGGGGGACCCTCTGGCACCCGAGGGTGGGTGGAGGCAGCAGGAGACACAGCAGGCTCCAGACCAGGACAGGCCTACAGGGCAGCAGCAAGACACCTSCCAGCTGCTTGAAATCCCAGCATTTTTTCCTTTTATTCAGGCTCTTTTCTGCCAAGGAGGCAGCATCCTTCTTAACTCCCAGCACAGCACCACATACTGTTCAGCAACATATTCCGTCTCATGAGGATCAATAGCTCCCAGGGTAAAGCACAAGCCTTGCTTTGAATTTGCACAGATGAGACRAGGAAGAATTTTATCCAAAAGAAAGCATGTTATATAACGCAAAAATGGTAGCAAAACATGGAGAGGAGAAAAACACTTGACTAATTTTAGATCAACCATGGCCAACGGCAAAAAATCCAGGCAATCTTTAGACATTAACTTGCTGTAAAAATAGATTTTTTGATTTTCTATTCCCACCTGCTTAGGCCTCATGATGGGGTAGAAAGGAATGAAGCCAGGCATTAAACTTCATCTAGATGGGATGTTTTCAGGCCTACAGGTTTGATTTTAATGTGAAGACAAGATAATGTACAAGCCTTTCTGAAGATTTATTCAYGATGATAATTAGCACTGAAGTTTTTAACATGGGAAATTTTAAATATATTAAACTGCTTACCTACTCAAAATAATTGATATTATTGGAAAGTCTTAATAAAGTATAAGCAAGATATATATTCTATTTAAAATAATAYTATATAGTTGAAAAATTTCCTTTAGCTTTGCTCTTGCTGATTGAGAAGGAACCAAATATCTCTGTGGATAACAAAATAGAGACTCTATAGCTGCCTAATGCTGAAGACCCTGAAGAAAGMATACTGTTAGAGACTTTTCATCGCCCTGCTTTTGCAAGTAAAGCTTTTACTTTTAATTAGCATCTCCACATGCTTAAGGATTTGGAGATGTCCCAGAAAAGAGTTTCAAGGGATCAGAAGCCTCTAGCAGACTTTAGCAAAATATAATAGGCTGAAGCAGAAATGGTTATTTATTTATTTACCTAGTCACCCCMCATGAAATAGCTCCTGTAATTCCTGTACAAATTCCTTTGAAAGAGCTGGCCTCTCCTCTCTGAAGAGAACTAACATTTCTTATGCAAGTTGAGAATTTCTTAATACCATCCACAGAGCCCATTTACTTTCTCATTCAAGTTGCCTTTATGAAAAATAGAGGTGTTTGTCCRAAGGGCATATTGGACTTTTTGCTTAAATTACATTAGGCTTCCTTCCGTACCTGAATTACTAAGATCTAAAATATTGGCGTGTTACCATCCACTGTAGCTCATGCAGAAAGGGAAAGCATAAAATCAGCCACATGGAGCCTAATCATCGGGAAGAAAATTGGAGAGAGAATACCAGACAAAAATGACATGCTCGGGGGCAGCACAAGATAAACATTTATTCACAGGCAGATGACAAGCTTTACTCTCGTTGGCAGCTAAGAAAGCAAGCAATATACACCAGAGGAAAGAGCCCAATTAAGGCAATTAAAGAAGCAGCAATCAAAAGTTGACCAAGTTGAAAGCTTTTCATGCTGCAAAGTCATGAGTGTGATGGATGATATTTCCAAATTCTGGGGCATTTTGTACATTTTCTCTCTTCCCATAGCTCCAGTTCAATCACTCAGAGAACAGTAATTGACTTCCTATGTTATTGCAATTTGCTTTACACTCCATTACAAGTTAGGTAAGCATATTGTGATGGTAAATTTGGATCAAAAGATGGTATTATTGGGATCGCATTTCACAGCCCTCTATGTTTCTCAGCAATAATTTGTAAGTTTTGTTACTAAAACAATAAATCTGTTTGAGTTTGTTGCATAAGCAACACAAGAGCAGCCAAGCCCAGAACCAGGCTTGGTTTTCATGCTCGTACTTCCTTCTGGCTAAATACTGCACTTTTTTCCCCTCTGAGATTTGCATGGGAGCTCAAGCTAGGCCCAATCACATTATGAGGCATCCTTGAAAATGCTCTAAAAGAGCCTGTTTTGGATTGCYTTTCAGTTTTAACTTTTGCCTTTGCACAAGAGGCAAAATATATTTTGGACGGAGATTGTTTGCATCTTATTCTAGCAATTTTATCATGGCATGACCATCTGTTTCCAACCCACCGGCTCTAAAAGTGCAATAGCCCCTCTGAGTTCTCACGCCTACCCGTCAGCCAGGGACCAAGGGGCCTGATGTGCACAGCGCCTTGACACTATTAGCAAGCCCAGAGGCACTCAATGTGAAAAAGCCTGGGCTCAAAAACTTCTCTTGGCTTCAGTAGGTAAGGAAATGGTTAGCAGGGTGACAGTTTCAAAGCAGGCAGCAAGCTCAGCRGAAAAGACCTTTCTGATCATTTTACCTGGGGAACTGAAAGGCTTAATTAAATGAAGCATTTATATGGTTTTATTGCAGATTGTCCTGCTCCTTTCTACCAAAATTCAAATCCTCCAAACTAATCCAGTGACATGCTACACAACAYACCACACTCCCTTGTAGGAGGGGATTTGGAACTATAGAGGCTAAGTTAGACAACCAGTTCAATGAAACACTTGAAAATATTCTTAATTGAAAGATTAAGTACTGGGATTTAAATATATCTTGAACTGCTCTGTTGAGTTCCTCTCTGCTATAGAGAAGAATGCCACATTSCATCTAATTTTTGGCCAGAATTGTCTATTCTAGCGCCACATGCTTGCTGTCCGCAAGCAAACTGTAACTCCGTGACTTAAAGCATGGCTGGTCTGACTGCATGCAAACTGCAGCAAATAAACAGGCTGCTGCAGCTCCAAAATGCTCCCACACCAGCCCAGAGGCTGCTCTTGCTGCCCCTAGGACCCTCTTCCAAACACAGAATCACAAGGGTTGCCCATTAGCTCTAGCGCACTAGGAGTAATGCAACATYAAACTCCTGGAGTGGCCACATTGCAATACTTTAGCATGCTGCTATAGTGAATGTCGTGTTGTGCAATTCTCACTGATGCTCCRTCATGGGATTTTCATTACAAAATTATTTGCCCTAATGTTCATCATAAGGTTTCCTTCAAAGTAACCCATACTTTCACAGACAACTGGTTAGTGGGTGTCTGAGCTGAGCCCTCAAAGTGGCACCGCAGACGCCCTCATGTTGCTCACATACACTATATTATTGCACTGTAACTTGTATTATTGCTTTATTGTATTATTAAATACAATACCAGGAAAAATAAACTAGCTAATGCTCAAAGTTGGTCTGGGTATTTTTCAGCTCCTTGAAAGAGCAGACTTCTTTTCCAAAATAATTGCACAGGACTCTCGTCCTCCTCACCAAGCCTGCAAAACCTAAGCTAGAGCARCCCAAAGAGGAAGCCCAGGTGAATACTTTACACACTGCACAGGCAGTGCCAGCACAGTGTTTCAGTATTATTTCCCAGCACTGTTTTCAACCCTTCTTTGGGGGATATCACCCTTAGAAGGACACACAGCTGTGAAGGAGCTCCATTAGAAATATATATATATATATATATAGTATATCTTGCAGAATGCAAAAAGCTTGCTTGGTATTCTGAATTACGGATATCAAAGAGGAAAAAAACATAAAATGTTCTTTTTCTGAAGAGTAGTTACCTCTAATTAATTTGGGCAACACAGCTGTCCTACATGATGCTTGTCAGTAATTTTTCCTAACTGGAGGCAGCTGTGTAATGTTCATTAAAAGGGCCTCGTGAGAGCAGCTCTGGTTTTGGTAGGAGCCTAAGAGAGGGAAGGAGGTGTTGGAGGCCTTAGTGTTGGGAGGACTGGGAAGATGGTGCTTGCTTGGGTGGCTGCTGGGCTTGGAGAAGACACTTCACCTGTGTGCATGGGGTGAGTAGACCTATGTGGGCTGAGAAACATATTTCTTTCTTTTCTGACCCAGAAGTGGGCTGTTTAGATTTCCCTTCTAGTAAAGGTTGGGTCTGGATTAGAGATATTTTTTTCTTTGTGAGGAGATTGTTGCAAAGGAAGGCTATGATTAAAGGAGTTTTTTGAAACAAAAATGAAAAATATGCTTGGCATAATTTCAGGCTTTTAGTTGTGCTTTTTTTCTTTAAAAATATAATATTTGAAGATGAGAAGTCTTTTAAAAAAATAAAAGAGGAATAAAACTGTGTGTAAATYTGCTCCKTCTTSATTAAAGCAGTTGGAAGCTTCTGGWGAACAGGAGAAGGCTGGATGGCTCAGATAGAAATCTCTGGGCTTTGCAAATACGCTTAGACTTACTCAGTGCCTTTTATATTTTATCAGAGAGGTGGGGAGGAGCAAAGTATGTTAGGTAAAGGGAGAAGGTGGGGGGAGAAAGGCAAGGACACCTTAGTTATTAACAGATGCCAGATAATAAAGTGAGATTTTTGATAAATGCTTTGCTTTATATGCCTGTATTTGTATATATGGCTGTATATATACACACYCCTTGATTACAACTTCAAATAGTATTAAATAGATGAAGGGAATGTTTTCAGCTGTGACTTGTACCACACTTTCTGCAGGGCCCTTTCTTAGGGACATGTTAGTGTGAATTCTGTTTTTTTGCTGTAAACTGCTTTGCTTGACCATGRCTTCTCATGTAAGGCTTTCTTCAACCATAAACCAATGAATTTACTGTCTTCCAGAACTTTGAGTTATTTCGTGGCTTGTTAGCTGTGGGTACAAATGTAGTGTTGAAGTATTACTAAATGCTATCCATATATCATTGTGTGTTCCTTYAGCAAGAAACAGTTATTCAGTTAGGTTGCTGAGACTGCTTGTATGGAAGGATGTAAGMTAAGCGGAGATGATATCTTGTTGACATAGCAGTGCCTGGGGTGAACTGAGGAAAGAGGACATGCCGTTGCCTTCATCCAAGTGTTTGGATGTGCTGTTTGCAGTTTTCAGTGTTTGCAGGTGGTGCAGGACGCTGTCCTGTGCTTTTGGATTATCACAGCAATATCCACAGAGCTTTTGTAGCCCAAATCTATGATCAGCTAAATGSAGCTTTAAAATGAGACAGGTTTTGAGGGCTGAGGACTCTGGAATAAGGCTTTGAAATGGTTTTTAAGGCAAAGTTTAGTTATAGAATTTTCTACTGCAGTGGAGGTCTGACCTCAAGGCCCTGGGAGGTTCCTCTCAATCTTGTGATCCCCAGTCCTGGGTGCAGAAAGCTAATTATGAATTTGGATGCTTGAATAAGGATTGTAGATGCACTCAGTGAATGCTCAAAGCCATGTGTATCAGTGTTCATGGATGCTCAGATGGGTGAGTAAATCRGGGGGTTAACAGCTTGAGAAGTGTTGTAGCATTTGMAGTGTGGAGCCAGCTCARCAGTGTGCTTCACAAAGCAGCTGGTGATGATGCAGTGATACAGCACCAGGGAAAGATTGTTATCCAGCTGTCAACTGCCTTATGTGTGTTCATCCATCAGGTGGTTTTGAAGGCCATCTTTATATACTGTTGTGATTTTTTGACCTATAGTGCACTATTGTTGAAAAAAAATCCCATATCTTTCCATTTTAAAAGGTACATATGTACAGAGAAAGTGTTTGGTTTCCCTTGGACAGTTTGTATCTGCTCTTTGATTTTTTGCTGTGTTACTTTTGCTTTTATTGCTTTTATTGCATGTGTTAAAATAAACAAAGTGTCTGTTGGTAGTAAAATCTCTGCAGATACCATTGACTAATAAGGAGACAGGTTCACTTCTTGMTGAGAGTAGGAATGTGATTAGTGACAGCAATGTTAAGAAAATGTGTCTGTATACGAAAGTGTTAATGTTTTCTCCAAGCTTACCTCTGAAAAATGTTTTGAAGTGTAAATGTACTTTGAAAAAAAAATTTCATGGCTAAGCATAACCTTGGAAATTGAAACAGAAGTTACCTTAAAGACAGAGAAAGCTGATGTTATCTCATAGCTCATGATCTTCAGTTCATCTTCAGATGTTAACGCAGAAATCAATGGATATATAGTCCCAAGTCAATTTTTGCTGATCAATTTAAGTATTTGGTTTTGGCATGTTAGAATGTAACTACTACATGACCTTATTTTGAGATCTGCCAAATATTTATTGGACTTATTGATTCTTTGATATTAAATATTCATGAAGTAGCAATAACTTGTCATGTTGCAAGATGAAAAGCACTAGTAAAAGTAAGATATTAAAGCTCTGATGAGATAGTGTCCTCTCTCTGAGCAGAGTGGTAGAGCACAGCGTAGGGAGGTGGAATATTTGTTTTGGCTTGTTAATGTATTTCTGTATCTGTTATTTTCAAACATGAATTAGACTCAGAAGCCTGAGTCAGACTGAGAAATAGTGTGTAGTGCAAGCTGTTGAAAAGCAGASTGAAAACAGAGGGTTTAATATTTTCCTTTCTGCTAATGACATTTAAGTGAAAAAGCAAGATCTGCTTTATGGATTATTACAGCTTGGATAATATATAAAAGGAAATTTGTTTGTGCATCTAAGTACCTGTCAGAGGAAGAGACCAAAACTGAGGTTTATCTACTTCCATCCTAAACCACCACCATTGTAGACCAGCCTTTTAACTGTTGTCTTCTGGAGTTTTAGTCTRTTCTGCTATGGGTTTCATTGAGACTATTGATGCAAATGGAAGGCAAGGGACTGGTCTTGCTCAAGTCTTGCTTGTGCAGGTGATGYTCTCTGTGCTGGTGGTTTTAGTCTTATGTGGCTCTTCCCTGCATATTCTGTGAAACTTTTGGCTTAATGYCAGTGTATGATCCTCTGAAAGTTGATATTGGCACTCCTAAAGCTTGACTAGGCTACTGTGATGAGTGCAAAAATGACCCACAGAGATGGTGAGAAATGGATTCTGTGGTGCTTGCTTTCAATTTACAAGCRCCACTTGGCAAATGAGTACTTAAAATGTTGGAAATTTCACCCATGTAGTGTTTTACTGCTTCAAAGTGCTGTACAGATGTAAACTGATTAATTGGAGGTATGTGGAGACAGTTATATTAAACAGGTGAAATTAAAGGAAATSTTCTCAAGTCAGCCTCATTCCTGCCTTCTTGCAAAAAGAGCTTAGATAATTGGTCTCCTTTGTGTGYCTGTCAAATATTGGGATATCAAACAAAGATAGTCTGGTTTTCAGAGAAAGTATGATTTGACCATCCCACCACTGTCTACAGCTTRCTGGAGAGCATCCATGATGACTCAACTGTTTTCTTAGAGGATTTTKTGTTTTGTTGACTGTCCACATTACCACAGGCTGGTGCAAGGAGTATCAATTTTCCTCTGCCCTGCTTTTCACTAAATGTCTTCACTGGGATTCATAAATGCATGCCAGTGTCCTTTTTCTACAAAATCACTGTTTTTCWTTTTTTCTTGCCAATTAATTGAAGTTCCCTTGACAAAAATCATATGCATGGGGAAGATGAATTGTCTAGGGTGAGGATATTAAGATAACTTACAAAAACTGAAATTAATAGGTTGATGAGTTTCTGATGATAACCTGAAAGTGGATAAACAATAAAGCACATTTTGAACAAAAACACCCATTCATTCTAAAGACAAGAGTTTTCTGTGACTGTAAAAGAAAATGACTGTAACTTAGTTTTCTTAACAAGGATCTTATGCTTTATTTTATAGTCTTAATGCAATGTTTRTATGTCTTCCAGAAATGCATTGTAAACATTTTGGCCAAGACAAGATGGTTAACTAGGAAGGCTTATAGGAGCTGTTAGTTGGAGGAAATTTACCCTTCTGCTGATAGTGCTGGGGATCTTCAAGCTTTGTTTTCTTGTCTTACACAAAATAGCTGTGAAAGTCACATCTGCCACTTGTTTAGCAATCAGGCTGGCACTGCAAAACCCACCCTGCCAGGATGCCCTTGCACTGTTCTGTACACTTACCCCGTTGCACTCAGTGCTGCACAAGGACCCTTTGTGGTCTTTGTGAAAATAAAGCTTCCTCCACGACTGTCTTAAACACTGTGATGCTATAAATGTCCATCAAGTCCAGTAGACATGAGTCCCTCCAGGCTGTATCATATCTCTGAAACCCCATCTTGTAATCTTCTGCCCACTTAAYATTGATAGCCTGTCACTCCTTCAAGCCAAGTGAGACAGACATGTTATCTGAAAGCTATCAACAAACTGCTCCCTCCTTTGTGTCTGTCCCTCATTCTGTCCCATGTGTTTTCCTTTGCAGTTGAGTGGCTTCTGCTTTTCTTGCCTGTGATTGCCTTTGCTGCTGGGATACAAAACTCTACCTTAGAGCTGCTGAGAGCCACTGGAGAAGAATCTTAAACATCTGTTAGGAAGTTGCTTTCTGCTGCTTGCTTATGGGGTGTGCTGCTYTGGGTGAAGAGTTACTGCTCTTCAGGGGAAATTCCCATGTAAAAACACTGTAACTTTTTTTACCAGTTCTGCAAACCTAGCTTCTTACTGAACTGCAAAGGAAAATTACATGGAATTGCTTCTGTATTTTGCTTAATCAGGAAAACTACTACCATGAAATAGAATAAGGAAGGGGCAGGGAAAAATTGGAGTATTTCTGAAAAGTACTTTTTGTCAAGGATTGTATACTAAGTGGATAGCTTCAAATAGTCATGATCCTCATGATAGGARGGACAGTTTTCCAAGACAACATTCCATTTATATCCTCTGAGTATGAGTGGTAAGCAGGTGTATTTTGTTTTTCAAGTAGGACTGCATTTTTCAAGAAGCTTTTACTTAACACAAAATACATATACTTTGTCCTGCAAGCCTGAAATCCAGCATTTTCCTAAACAGATTGTCTTTATTGAGCCATCTGGTGGTTTATAGCTGTAAATGTAGGGATCTTGCTTAATAAAGCATTCTGTTAGATTGCTGCCACTTGTCTTCAGTTTTATAGTTGCATTAGTTTTCAGGTGTGATCCATCATGTTCTTCTAGTTTGGTCTGCATTGCATGACATGGAATGATTTTCAATACAAGATTAAAAACTGCTGTGTAGGACTATCTTAAAAATACTTGTTTGCTCTTCAACATTTCCACGAGGACTGTTTCAAGGACTGAGGCTCTGCAGTGCTTATGTGTTTATCTGGGATTTAGATCCAGTTGATGCATGGGAATTCTTGCATCACAAAGTTCCCCTAGGCTGAGATTGTGGCCGCAGGGTAAGGTGACTCAATGTATCACCAAAGTGGGATGTAGCTCCTTTTTATRTTTTCTGTGTATTTTCTGCTGTCTTTCAACACTTTCAGGAGTGAACATGCAGTGACAGCCAAATAGGAAAAGCAGCTGAGCAACTTTTGTACTCATTTCCTCCCCACCATTAAAAAAAAATTCTTCAAGGAATTTAGAGAAGGTGGTGAAATATCCCTAATCTTTCCATACTCCAAGTAAAGTCAGGTCTGAATTGCCTTGTCTTCCCAAAATAGTTTATGGTTCTGGATCACTATGCCAGTAYAGGTAGTATTCCCCAGGCCTTGCCTGTGGGAAGGACCTATTAGGAAAATCGGTACAGTGTAAATGCAGTAGGTGTTGAATTTTGAAGCTGGGAAAAGAGCAAAACACTTCATTGAAATGCTGATCCCATTGCAAACAAATGTTTCTGCTTACCTAGTGCCTGGGCAAAGGGATACAGGCTGTTCTACAGCGCACAGCAGATGGTCACGCTAGTATATTGCCTGTGTGTATAGACACTATGGATGATACTTTCCAAACTTGTTGGAAACTTTCCCCATAGGGGTATCTTTTGGAAAGTACAGAATTGAAGCCAGGTGGTTTCACAGAAATATTTCAATATTGTTGCACTCTTAAATTTAAGCTATATCAAAGCTTTTATGGACTCTTCTGCTTTTCAAGGTGTGCAAGAGCACAAGCTGAGTAAATCTATGCAGCTGCTTTTTTTGATGCTTTCTGCCCCTTTTCCTTAGGGGATGGGTGAGGTGAGAGGAATGGGGACATYCAAATCTGTCTCTCTACTTGCATCCTTGCCCCTGCTGGAAAATAAAACCTTGTTTTCCTTAGCCACAGTGGCTAAAGTGGCTTTTCTGAGTGCTGTGAGAGGAGGAGGCTTTTATCAAGTCTCCTCTTGACCCTACATGTTTCCCCAGAGCAGCATTTCCTTCTCATAGATGTCTCTGTTACACAGAGCTRTAAAACTGCATATGACCAAATTCTGCCACTGGAGGAATGTGAGTGCAGTCTTGTTTCCTCTGCAGGTCATTTGTGTGAATATGGTCAAGTGTCTACCGAATTACATTCCTTGCTCAAAGCAAGCATATTTCAAATTTTGGCCGTTAAGTGAACTGAAAATATATGTGGGTATGTAAACTGTGCCTAAAAGTAGGGTGAGTGCAGACTACYTGCTACAGCAGTTAGAAGTGAATACGTATAGGAAATGTCTTTACACAGGTTGTGTAGAAATGAGCTGGCAGGACAAAAAAGGCAGACTGCAATCACCCTTCTGATTGCTAGGAGCAAATGATGGTTGCGTTCTGTCTGTTTTCATAATTACAGAAACAAGAGTGGGTTTCTTGGTTATTGATTTTTGCAATTTACTTCTCATTTTCACTAGTATGAAAGGGAACTCTTGAGCAGCTAATAGCCAAGCAATCATTTCCATAAAGTAATTTGCATTGGGAATCCTTGTTGATTTTTTTCAGTAGGAGTATTCAGAATCAGCACACTTGCCAACCTCCTAATTTCAAAAGAGCTATTACTTTTTGAACAGCCTTTGGTTAAAAGGGGGGTTTTAYCACGATATTCATTTTGGGAGTGCTTCTTGTCATGCAGTTGAAAAAATATAAAAATATTTATAAAAAAATGATTGTGACTCTTAGGCTGTTGGGTGGTAATTTAGGCCCTTGCACATTCCTGTGTCCTTGGGAAGGTGAGAGACTTCTCTGTCTTGTCCCTTGGCTGAAGCACAGAGATGTTGGGGTGGACATGGGCTGTGGAGGCATGATCTGATGAGCAGCAGCTCTGATGCAAGCAGCACAGGAACTTGCAGGGCTTTGAGAGATTGAGAGGACAGAAAATCTGCCTTTTAACATGACAGTTTATATAATTAGTGCACATCATCTCATGGCAGCTCTCCTCAGCTGAATAAGCTGAACCTTGAAGCAATTTGCTTTTTGTCCTCTTGAAATAAAAAGCACTGGCTGCAGCTCCAGCTCAAGTGACAGCACCCAGCCAGCTGGTGAAGACCCTGGGAACTGCACTCTTCCTATTGTACTTGATCACCTGAGAAGGACTTGAAATCCTGGCCTATAACTGACCCTTTAGTGGCTGATATTGCAAGCCAGGTCTGGAACTGTAGAGGAAAAAATGCACGAACCTGTGCTAAGGCCCCATATTTCATGCTGACAAAAATCTTTGCCACCTGACTGGCAGTGTGATGGACAGGATTTTCTTTGAAGTGCTGTCCACCCTATTTAAATAAACATGATAGGAGAGAAAGCAGCTTGAAAGCTTGRAGAAACCCAGTGGCTTCTGTTTCCCAGAGGAACAGGGAGGCTGGTCTCTTCAAAGAGCCTCTTTGGCTGTGTGGCTCAGGCTTGTTTCTATAATGGCAGGGAAATACAGTTGGATAATATAGTTGGATATCTCCTAGTTGAAATGGACAGCTAGAAAAGTCCCAGGCCTGTGAACTGCTACCTGCTTGTGCAATGCAGCCAGCTAGTTTTGGGTGCTTGCTAAATATGAACAAACAGGATGGAAACAGTATCAATCAAGAATATTTGGTGGTTTGGATCTATTTATGCATGTTTTCATGTTTCTTACCTGAATTTGAATTTAAGATTTTGTACCACTTGAGTAATATACTATGTCTTGTGTGTAACTGCTTAATGAACTAGGCCTGGTTGGAGGAGCTGCCCCTYAGTTACTGCAGGTGCTCATGGTCTGAAGGAGCAGGAGCCCAATGGGAGCTGCCTCTTGGGATGTTCCCTGAGGATGGAGCATCTCCAGCTTTCAAATGATCCAGTGTCTTAGCAAACAATGATGAAAGTCTTTTGAAGTAGAATGCAGAAGGCCTAATCAGGATATATGCAAAAAAACTTTTACTTCCTCCACTTTCTTCACAAGCAAAACTTGGTATAGGTTACAAGATGAATACAGGTACCTTCCACCTACTTAKCAGAAAACTAATTTAATAATTTGTAAACAGGTTTCTTTCTTTCCTGTATGTCTGCATGTAAAAAATACCACCTCTGGCTTAGGTTGGTATGGTAACAACAAAAAGGCATGTATTTATTCATTAAAACTGCTTGCAGGGATTTTTGAGAAGTTGAATGATTTTTGTCCCCTGTAATTCCATCTTTCAAATAGCATTAAATCTTCCAGCTATTTTTTAGAGCAAGTCATTACAATTTGTGGACTAGTTCTCAGGTYTCTACAAATCACAAAAGCAAGGAGATAATTTTATATATCTTCCTCAAGCTGCATCAAGACCATCTTGATAGATTTGTCATTCAGGTACAACAGACATCTCTGAACACATTTTGATCTCTTAATTTATCAAACTGGGCACTAAAATGCATTACAATTATACTGGAATGCACAGTTCAATTTTGCTAACTTGTTTCTCTATATACACAAATAAGATTTTTATCTCTAGAATCCATGTTTGTTGTATTTCCCAGCATTGTAATAGCACCAGTGTGCTAATGGTCTTCCAACATATTAAAAACATGCAKGATATAATGTTGTTCTTGTGCGCCAAGTCTTTGCTGGAAGAAAGGAGAACCTTGTTTTTCTTTATTCGCATTGTATAAATGTATTTTTTCTAGAATAACTGAATGAGTATCAATGGAAGTAGCATTAGCTCTGTTATCAAAGTTGCTGGTACCTCCTGGGACTAACTTATCTATTCAGCAGTTTTTTGCCTAAGGAGGGAAGATTAGAAGAAAAGAAACKTTAGCAGGAGCTAGTCTCCTTTGATCGTACATTTTGATAGTGATGTATCTGCATTTGTGTCAGAAATCTGCTAAAAGCTCCATAAATGCTCTTAATTTACAAATAGAAAAGTAAAACAGGTAAAATTTCTGTGGGGTGAAAACAAAAAACCAGTGAAGATAATGTTAAATGTAACAAATGCACTGAAAATGCATGCCTGATGATTGAGAAGAATTTGGGAGTTTTTCCAAGGACTGACTTTACAGATTTGTCTGAGATCTCGATGTTAATAGTACAGCTGGCAGAGACTGGGATTCCAACCTTGCCCCAGTGTCTTGACCTTCTTGGAGATGGAGGAGAAAAGGTAAATTACTTCAGAGGTTGCCACAAAATTGTTAGATTAGCTTATGAGAAACAGCTTTACAGCCTACCTTAAGCTCATTAAGTGATAGAAGCCTTAATTTTTGCTTAAAAGAGCTGACATAGGTAAATTGAATCAGAAATATTTTGAAAGGAGCTAGTTATGATTCAGTCAACTCCATCACTGAAAATGATGAGGTTGAATATAAAGGCACTGAACTGTAGAGGTCTGTTAGGTCTACCAGAGACCCAGATTTTGGAGGTAAAATGTCTGATGTATATACATGTTTTACTTGGAAAATGAGTGTGTAGATCATAGCAAGGGATACAAGAAATGCTACTTTTCATGCAACTTCAAAATTATTATTGTAGGGCAAATTCATTGCTTGTGTAACATGTCAAAATTGTCAAAAACACATCTGTGGTAGATACAAGCCTTAAGTTTAATGTAATCTAATTCTGAACTAGGTGATGGACTGAGCTCTTGATAGCCTTTTTTCTCTTTCATTCCTAGTTCCACATTCTTGCAATCTAAAGCTCATTTTTCATTTTTGTCCTAAAAATCCTTTAAGTTAATGTCTGTGYTCCCTTGACACTGTCACAGACCCAAGTTACACAGATTTAGCTCTTTTAATCTTCTCTAATAAGTCAGTGCCCTCCATCTGCCTCATAATTTTTGTTGCCCTTCTCTGAGCTATGGCCAGTTTGTCCATCCTTTTGCTAATGAAGTCAGCTGCTCTGAAGAGTAATTCCTCCCTGATCAGTGACATGATCCTTCATGATGAGTGCTGCCCTGGCAAACAGAAAAGGACCAGGAAGAGTATGTGAGTGGAGGAGTTCAGAGTCAGGAAAATGGATATTGCTGTAAGCTTGAGATAGAACTGAATAGTCGTAGTTGTCTGGACCTGCTGGTGATCTTTTTCTGGGTGGTGAGAGATGTCCCTGATTTAGGAAGCTTTTTGAGGMTTTCCTCTGTAGAAGCCCATCCTCTTCCATTCCTGATGTAGGAACCATCTCTGAGAAGGGTATTCTGCTGCCTCTCGAGTTTGCTTTTTGCAGTGTTGCCCCAGGAAGATTGCCTTTCATCTTAAGKGCATACTGCTTCTTTATTCTCTTTATTTGAGCACTTAACCCCCCTTTCAGATATTTCTCCTCACTGGTGCTAGTAACTGAATAATTGATGGCAGGCAGCTGCAAGCTGRTATGTGGGCTGCCGGGAGAAGCTCTGCCATTGCTTACCTGAGACACCCTTGAGTTCAACCAGATAACCTAATGGAAGCCATGAATGGAGGCCAGGTTGCAACAGTCCCTGCTCTTTGAGAGTTCCTGTATGGCAGAGATACTGTGCTCCTCCACTAAATTTCTGCTGGCCAACTGCATCTCAGTTTTGCCAGCAAAATTGTAATTATACTACTTAAGATATTTTCTTCTTGGGTTGATATTTGGGGACTTGTAAATTACTTATTAGTAATAGCCTGTATGTATTAAAATATCCTTTTTATGCTGTATGTATTTCTCTGCTGTATTTCTATAGCCTTTAAGGCACATGATTTTTTTTCACTCAATAGGAAGGAAATATTGCAGGTGGTAATCATCTGTGCCATTAAAAATGGATAAACTAGAAGAATAATATATAGTAATTAAAACTGCTTAAGGCTGTGCTGAGTATAATGGAACTATTTGTAGTGGAATTAACAGACAATTCTCAGTCATCATAACCAAATGGTGGTAATCAGTTTTAACAGATCTTCATGAGAAAAAGATCATGAAGATCATGGTTCAKTTGTTACCCATTTCCTGTGTTTCCTCCCAAGCCTGTCATCAGTTAAACATTTGTTGATTTGTTTTTTCTCCCCTGTATGTTTGCTACTGGTTGCTGAAAGCTAGGGATCTATTTGTGTTTTTGTGTACTAGTTTACTAGTGCTTGTGCATTTAGATGCATGTTTCATGCTATTCTGAATTACACTAWGGAAAAGCAGTACAAAGTAATATGAGACTTTGTGCTTGTGATGCTCTTGGTGATTTGAAATGATGAAATTTGAATTAATGAAAACTTTAATACAGCCAAAGGCCATCTAAGCTTCCTCTTGATCTTCCAAATGATCCCAAATCTGTCTTGGATGTCTTCGCAGCATCCCAGCTCAGCCAGGGACCTCGGAGTGTGCAGTGCGATGTGAACATTCTGGCAGCAGGTACCTGGGATTTGGGAAAGAGGTGGGATTTGTTTTAACCTTTAGAATCAAATTATTACAAACTATATTTTAGTGTTTTGTGGAACACTAGTGCCAGTCCCTTATTGGAGCAGTTCCTGTTCCTTTTAATGAATCTTACACTGAAAGGTCACCTGAAACCTGATAGTGAGCAACTTCACTGTTTGCATCAAGGAGTTCTGATGTGTGAGAACTCGAGTACTCAAAGCCACCAGAGACCTGCTTGATTTGTAACCCAAATTACACACAGCAGGAATTCTACCCCTCAGAGAGAATCCTTCTTCCCTTCCTCTAGTGGAAGGATCTGATCCTGGTTTCTCATCAAGATTGTAGCAGAGGACTTGACCCAAAGCATGGGAATTTAGTCAGCTTATGCTTGGAGGAGATGCCTGTTGAAGCCATTAGGTTTTGACCCTGTGAGTTCTAGACTGCAGGACATGATTGTATTTAAATACTCATAAACTTTAACCAGTTACTGTT
Source organism: Eudromia elegans (assembly GCA_003342815.1). Classification (NCBI taxonomy): domain Eukaryota; kingdom Metazoa; phylum Chordata; class Aves; order Tinamiformes; family Tinamidae; genus Eudromia; species Eudromia elegans. The sequence continues at coordinate 5,024,136 of PTEX01000016.1, read as the reverse complement.
CAGTGACATTTAGCTGAGCCATTTTTTGCGCGCTCGCAGTTCAGTCTTGAGGCATGTGTTTGGCTTGAGGCCACAGAATTTGCTATTGCAGCACATGGTGCTCGTATAAACTGCAGTGGGATTCATGAGCTGCTGTTCTTCCTGCATTGCACCAACCTGCCAGCATGCACTTGACCACACTGGGCTTTGATGCAGACATGTACATGCTCCGTTTGAAAAGCAAAGGTGCCCAAAAACATGGGTGTCAATGTCCTGACACCATTGTGCTGAGCTCAAGGCTTAGAAGGAACATTTAGAGGTTTCTTCATATATTTATGCAGAGAGGGAGGTCATCTTTGTTTTCCTTTGTCCACTTCTATGTAGGCAATGGATGTGTCCACACAGACCAGAGCGACATTAATGAGCAGGGCTTTGCTTGTGTGTTTTAATGTAGCACTTGAAACAGAATTACATATTTAAAGAATATTTGCTTTGATAATTCACTTAGATGTAAGATTTAAAACAAAGCATCATATATGGCTTAGTTTTAACTCCTTTTTGAAAAAGAAAACATACATACATGATGAGCTGTGGTGGTGTTTTCTGCAGGCAGAGCTCACTGGGATGAATGCTTAATGCATAATTAAGCAGAGATAAGTTTATGCAAAGGAGGAAATATAAATATCAGTTTTCGCATTCCTAAATGGCAACCTTGAGTTAGGGGGCATGTTTTGTCTTGCCTTTCTGTACAGCAGAAAGGTGATGAGATTCTGTTTTTAATCAGAAATCTGAACCAAAACACTTTGAATAATAGAAATTAATTGTCTGTTGGGAATGGAAGRAATGCTCAAGTGGCTTGTCTTACCAAATCAGTATAAATAAATGTTGCATGCAAAGTTGTAATAATACCTGAAATAACACTTGATGCTGCTTTGCCAGAGTGGTTTGAAGGGTGCATGCTCCATCAATTTTCAGTGGCTATTGCCTGTAATATTTCTGCCAGTGCACTCATTACAACTCCTTGCTATTACTGGGCTTGGAGCAGGTAGGCAGAGCTGACGATACCACCTGCCATGTTCTGGATGAGTTGTATGCCTCTCAAGGAGATTTACCCTTTCCAAAGTGATTATGCAGATCAAAACAGCACCTTTATCATTTTAACTTGCAGCACATTTGTATGATGCTTATATACTAACTATTTATCTAAAAGATGCCTGTTCCAGTTGTAAAGATTCATAGCATTGTTGCCTTTTTAAAATAAACTATGGGGAGGCTTTTCTTTGCAGGAAGGACTTTGTGTAATTAGTACTGTCAAGAATATTTTACTGGTATCATCTGCAGCCTAAAATTGTTCTCTGGATGGTTACTCTGTGCCCAGATATGCACTTTATTCATTCTGGGCAGCATACTATTGATTGACATTATGTACTGTGTAGTGTGCTTTTAACACCAGAAGTTTTCCTGTAAATGCAGCTGCTACCTTAGTTCACTCTCCCAGTTTACTGGTTTAACTGTCAGACTTCTTGCAACCTTAATTTCCAGTAACGTTTGGCAAGATTACAGTCAAAGTGGCGCAGCAAGTGTGGAGACTCTGTAGGTCATCTCAGCTCTTGGTGGGCATGGCATGACGGTGGGCTGTCACTCAGCTCATGGTGGCTACCCTGTTTGCACAAAGTCACTTTGAAAAGTTTTTGTCACATGGTGCAGACTCTCCTGGTGTTCCCCAGTAATGAAATTTGGGATTTGGATTTTGGGGCAAACAGCCTCCCTAGAACTGCAGGTAGTCTAGTCTATAAAGAACAGATGTGTGAAATATCCAAACTCAGCTGCCTCTGAGGCACTATGGCAACTCCTGATTTGACCTGATGTCTTCCACTCAGTGTCATGTTTCCCYTTGATATGTCAGAGCACAGCAAAACTATGCATCAGACTCCAGAGCTGTAAAGTATTGCAGTAAATTGACTAAAGCACTTTTTTGCAACATTATAGAAAATTTCCTTTGAACTATAGCTACTGATACATGTGTTTTAGGGGATATAAATGCCTGGTACAGATAGGAGTCAGCTGTCACTACAGTATAAATGCAAATTGCAAGCTAATGGTTGAACAATTAAAATCTAGTGCATGTGCTTATTGCCACTGGAGGAGTGTAATTGAATTCCTATTGCTGTCAGACAGGTTGAAAATTATTGTAATGAAGAGCACCAGTTCTACTCTACATCTTATGGTTTTCCAGCCACAAGGAGCATTACTGTCAGTTTCCTACAAATAAATCCAGTGACATGGAAGAAGTTGACATTCCAGATTGACTCCCCAATGCTCATGAAACCCAGAAATGTTGAACTGTTGTMCTCTGGTCACCAATAGAGACTGTATTTTACATCCAGAGTGAAATGGCACAACCAAGCACTGTGGAATTCAGTAAATAACAGTACAATCGTGGATATATGCCAAGCCTTTTATGGTACTTGAAAATATGGTGGTCAGGTCTGGTCCAGGACATGCATGTGAAAATATACACTTCTACCAAGATATTCTAAAACKTATCAGCTCTAAGTAGACTTGTGCTTAGTACTTTTATAGCAGAGAAGAAATAAATTGTATTATTATGCTGAAGAAAAACTTTCTTCAAAGTTGCCAGTTCTTCCTTAAAAAGAATAGATTAAAATCTGTCATTATGCAAGACGCATTAGAGAACTCCTTGAGTAAATGAGGCTATTTTGGAAGCATTTCATTATGAAAAGTCATGTTGGCCAGGTCTATCCCTGATGCAGCAGCAGTCTTGAACTGTGTCTTGTACAATACAGGTTCAAATCCAGYAACATAGAAAGAAAAAGGCATCTGCTCCCATCTAAATGCTTTGTTGGCCTGAGYCCTGAATGTCATATGTTATTAGACTTATTTGAATTTAAAATATTTCTGTTGTGAGTAAATCTGTCTTAGTTTTCAATGACTCTGCTGAGCATGATTGTGCATGTATTTCAGTGTATTAAATGTGAAAATGGGCATTCTGGAATAAGTACAAGCAACTTGCTCTAATTGTCTGAATTGTCTGGTAATTTGGCAATTTAAAAATGAAGTGGGAGAATAAAAGGAAATTGAGGGATATGCACAGCTTTCATACCTATTTTCACTCTTAAAATTACTGCATGTATTTGATACATGATTGTGTGTACTTCYTCAAAAAAGAGGAAAAATAGTAGTAGTTTGGCTTGCTTTGAGTTTTCCCAGTTAGGAATATTTCTATTCCTAATGATAAACCTCCYCACTCAGTGTTTCTTGGTTGTCAGTTGTCTTGACTGTCAGATAGTATAAACTTGTKATGCTTTTTCAATCCTGAGCAGGTGACCAGGCTTTTGTAACCTTGTTTGTCACTAAATCAATTTATCTTGTATAGGTCAGTAATTGTCACCTTGAAAAATTGTTCTTAAYAGAATTCCACACAGTAATTACTATTTCTGCAAGTACTAGGAGCTGGTAGGACTATCCAGTTTTTACTTTCAGGAATCACTAGATCAGAGCAGAAAAACAGATTGAAATGGGCATAGTTTTCATAAGAGCATTTTGGTGCTGTGAACTTTGTGCTTCTGCAGTGGTTGTAATGACAAAAAACTTCCTTTTAGCAGAAAGCAAACCAATTAATCTAATAAACATGTRCTATACCCCAGTGGCTAAATACTTTTTACCAATACCATGAATTATCTGTGTCTAGTCCTATATTTTAAATGTCATGGTTAAATTTCTAATTTGAAGTTAACAGGAATTGATTCTTAGTTCTAGTAAAATAAGCAAATTTTGAAAGACTGACAAAACAAAAAATAAATTACTCCCTATTTGGTTTGCAGCTCGAGCAATGCCAGCAGCATTGAAAACACAGCATTATTCACTGCATGCTCCAAAACTAACATTTTCTATTCTTGTACATAGAGCTGTTTGATTTGATACTGCATGCTAATGCTGCATTTCTGTGGTGTATAAAGTGAATTCCAGGGGTGCCAAGAGGAAAAGATCCTAAGATGACAAAAGCAGTGCTTGGGCAGAAATATATCACCAGGTGCCTGCAGATTTTGTTGAGCTGAGGCTGTTTCCCTGTGATCCCTGCCATGCAGAGCAGTGTTTCCATATTCCTGCCCTCATTTTTCATTAGTATGTAGAAGGGATCCTGGCCAAAAATCCTTTTCCCTTGGAGAAAGGCTAGTTTTGCTTCAGGAAGCAACTTAATTGGTAGCATGTGCCCTGTGCTGGTACAAATTCCTAAGACTTGGAAGAGGGTGTTACTTTGACAGCAGAGAGGTTAATTCTACTCTCACTCCCCAAATTGCTCATGGTGGTTCTAGCTAGTGTTGTTCTTTGATAACTAACATGATTACCGTCCGTATTAAAAAGGGTTATTGCATCTTAATAGAAAAGCACCACTGGATACATGATTTTTCCAGTGCATTGTGTGGTGTACTTGAAAAGCTAAAGCTACATAATGAAGTATCTCCAATTGAAATGCTCTTACTCTTATGGGATGGCTTCATCCTTGATGAATATTAAGTTTAGAGCTTTGTTTCAAGTAACAAAGACTCATTCTGTGTGATGATGAATGATGTACTCAAAGTGGGTCATTTAACAACAAGCACCACAAAGGCTGGATGTTTTTCCAGGCTAATAGTTTTATWACCAGTAATCACCTGACTTTGGCACCTGACATCTCTCATTAGAAGGATCTTCACTCACACTGCAAGAACATGAGAATATGTATAAAGCCTGACTCTGGGATCTGTCAGCGACACAACATGTTGCAGGTTAACAGTGCCCATTGTAGTGGGAATGCTTGTGGAATATAAGGCATATYTCTGGAGCAGTCGTCCATTTGATAAGGAAAGTGTTCTTGTTTWATGTAACTTGGAAAAGGAATACTCTGTACTGAAGTTRTAATAGGACACAATAGGAAAGCATTATTTTGAGTGGGTCACTTATCTGAAAGTGTTTTTACTTGCAGCTGTAGTTTTTAAGTCATGCTCAGTTTATTTTCTAAACTTAGGAGCTGAAGCAAAACTCAGATCTTTTCCTTCTGCGCAGGAGGCTTCATGTTGAAGGTTAGAGAAGGTTAATTTTGTGTGACCTAGTAGCTCAAGGCACCACATGATGCACATGTGATCAGCATGTTGTATTTACTCTGTAGATAGTGGTGAGTCCAATGCCATAAAGTTGAGTACAGCTGTYTCAAAGCAGAGGCGGTTTGAGGCTTATATATTTGTATTTGCAGAAGGCTGCTGTGTGCTGCTGTGTATGCRAGTTAAATGGGGCTCTGTCCTCTATCACAGCACTGCTAGTTGTGGCAGAGCCTGTGTTGTCCCCTTTAGAAGGTAGTCCCTGCTATGAGGAAGAATTGCCATTCGACATCCAGAAAGCTACAGGCTTAGCTGTTGTGTTAACCTTGACTTTGGCATTTCAAGACCACATTTCCCCCCTTCCTATCAGCTCCTGTCTGGAAGCCAGTGCTAACCTTGGTAAGCAGCATCGTGGGACCCTGCATTTCCCGGATTGACAGTTCCTGCTCAAGGCTGCTGTCCTAAGAATATAGCCAGCTGTCAGGCCTGGCACTTTTCCTTTTTCTTCACTAAATCAACTGTCCTGCACCAGCAAAGAAGGCTCAGTTCTGAATGTGTTGTCTCAAATGCCAAAGACTTTATATTCTGTTTAATTCCAGGCCTAATGATGCATAATCATGCACCTCTGCTTGCTTAAAATGACTTCAAAGAAACTAGTTTTCACAGTAGCATCTATTGTAGGTAAGGWAGATAGAGCTTAAGAATGTTTGTATCATTCCTTACCAGAACTGTTTCACTCATTTCTACACATCTCTCCCTGATTTTACTTGCCATTTCAACTCAGCTACTTTCTGTTCCAAATCCTGCCAGTCTTTCAAGGGCTGCTAAGTGATATTCTTCTATGGGGAAGATTTACAGTACTTAGTACAGTGTGTTCATCTGCTTSTATTCCTGATTGCAGGGCAGGAGACCTCACTGTTGTCTCCTTTTATACCTATTTTTGTTCCTACTTCACAAGAATTAAGTGAATACCATCTGAATTCCTGGATTCTAGCAGCCACTGARGTAGGAACATATCCCAGACAGCATTCACAAGTAGAACTGATGCTCACCTCTGGTGCTGATCCACAGTGCATTCAGCAGAAAATAGTCACTGGACATGGGCTGCTTTAATCAAAATTTAGGTTTCTGTGAAATGACACTTTGAGATAAAGCAAAATCACTTGTGGCTCCTTCTATTAAATCTGTATGCAGGCTTTCCTCCTCTTGAAGGAGGAATTCACATCTGTAAAAGGAGTTAAATCTTTTCAGACTATCCCTTTGTAAAGATGATATTTTTAAAGATGATTCTTTCAGACAGAAATGAATTCTGTACAGATGTTGTTTTTTCCTTACCTCCTAAAGTACATCACTGATGAAAACAAGAGGGCAGTTTTCAGTTGACCTGGGTACAATTCTTCTCTAAAATTAGAATGAAATTAGTGAGCTGCTTGCAGAGCTTGATGTAAAGGCCACGCTTGCAAAATAAAAATGCCAGATCAARTGAGTAGATTCAGCTATCAGTTCTGGATGTACTCAAATGGTTGTTAATATAACTTGATATTGATCCCAAGAGAATAATTAAATGATTTCAGGAGTGAAGGTTGAAAGCCACAGTCTCCAAGGGATTTGTACTTGATCTGTTCTCTTCCTCCTGGTTTAATTGGCACAAATAACAGCAGAGTAAATATTGCTCATTTCACCACCTTTGTCTTAATTTAAAAATGTGTGAAAAGCTCTGCTCTGATTTCCTGTCACCAATTTTCCTTAGGAAATGCTAAAATACATACCCAGAGCCAAATTTATTTGTCATGTTAGGAACCAGTCATGTCATCTCTAGTGTTTATAAGGAGGAGCTAGTAAGCTTTTTTACCTCAGTGAATTTGTCCACTTKAAGTTGGGAAAATTGATTTTTTTTTTTCCCCCCTTGTGTTTTGGTTCTATAAAGGCRTTGGTAATACTAAGCAGATAGGCAAGTGCTTCTGTCAGCTTGCTTGTGTAGCAAAATGTATGTCTATTCCTGAARCATTGCAGCACTGGAACTACAATGAGGAGAAAAGGGGATTTTTGTTAAACCACTTTCTATTGCAAGAAAAAAAAAAAGCACTTTGCAAAGTTAAGCAATCCACAGGAAAAAAAAACAAGATGAAGTAATTTTGATAGTGATGGAGGGTGTTTGGAGAGGTGTTTTTGAAGGGTTGGTTGTTGAGGGCTTTGCAGTTGTATTTATCACCTATTGCTGGCCATCATTATGTCAAATGCCTTGGATGAGGCTTGCAAAATTCACACCAGCCAGCAAAGCTGTCCTGGCTTTGCTGAAGAAAGGTAGGGTGGTGGAGGGAAGGGGACACTGAGCCATGCTGGAGGGTCCTGAGATGGTAATACCCCTGTCCCTGGCAATTGGCTWGGTAGATTGGGGGCTGCCATTAAAGGACACACTTGATGTGTCCATGAGCTGCCCAATTCCTCTGGAGACCTTGGAGGGAGTTGCTGCTTTCAGGAATCATGTGGTGATCCACATGATTTCTCCAAGCTCTCCTTCCTGGAGACCAGGCTGTGTGAAATATGCTGGCTCTTAAATGCTGGGGGTGACACTAGTGTGCCATGTGCTGAGAGCATGGTGATGCTTCTGGGGACAATAACAGAGCGGGATGTGATTGCAGCTGCTAGTGTTCCAGTCCTGCCAGCCTGGGTTAGTGGCTCTGTGTGCCRGTGGGCAGCCTTGTTTCCTTGCCTCTGTAAAATTAACTTTCAGRGAGAAATATTCAGAACAGCTTGCAGGGATCTAGCTGTGTAATTTCTTCTGWCATTAGTGGGAGGTGCATGATTAAATCCTAGCTGCCTGGCCTGAAATTGTCCCTGCTGGTGTTGTTTTCACACACTTCCTTTGGCATCAGTGATGCTTCGGTGTAGCCAGGGCTGCTGGAGGCAGATGGGGTTGCAGGCAATGAGGTGACCTGCTACTTGTGCTCATCATGTGCCTAACCCTGCTTGCTCAGGACACTGAGCTGGGGCATCCCTGGTGATKATAGAAAGAGGTGATGGAGTGAGAGGGAAGGGAGAGGTGGTTACAGGAGAAAGAGGGGAAGGAATAAAGGGTAAGCAGTCATGTTTCCATGATTTTGAAGAGGGGAGCAAGAATGGTCCTKTTAGAGCAGTTGAATATCTGTGGGTATGTTGGGAATTTTAGTTTTGACCTCAGCAAATAGCTTTCTTTCCCTTAAATATACACTTTCTTCTCTCTCCCCCTTTTGTGCCCACCCTCATTCTGTTCCTGTTCACATCATCATTTCCTTCCTATGGGTCATTAGGGACYACTGAAACACTTTTAGTTCAATAACAATTAATGAATTTTGGCAGGAGAATCTCTGCAGATCCTGAGCTGCCATTAAATACTGTGGTTAACTGAAAAAAACCTGACAGCTTAAGGCTTTCTKCCTCCATTTGTCTTCTATTTAAACATATATCTATATAGATCCAGTGGTCCAAATGGAATGTAGAAGTACCAGGACAAACTGTGGGCARGGAGTATAGAACTATTAAAGTCCCATAGCTGCTTGATTTTCATTTTTGCTCATGGAGAGTGCATGTATATGTCTTGAGAGGAAAGAAGCTTATTTCAGCTACTGCCTGCTCTTGTGAATTATACACTCCTACAGCCACAGAGGTCATTTATAATAGTTTCTAGTCTTTACAAATGATGTAACAAAATTTGSAGGGTGACTTAGAGAAGAGGTACAATCTCTGCACAGATTCTTGTTTGTTGTCTGGTTAGAAACAGTCTAGTGCTTTGGACTGTCCTTTTCCCAAGGAGCATTTTGACTTAAAATTTCCCCTTTTGGTATCATACAAATTTCAGCAAGACAAAAGAATATTGAGAAACCCTTTAAGTAATTTCTTTTTTTCCACTTGGTAATAAAAATTAATGTTATCCTTGTTCCTCATTTTCAAGCAGAGTTATAAATCTATAGATATATGAATGTTGCAAGCACTATATACATTATTAATTTGCTTATAATAGCCATAGTCCAATTTATATTTTTATAATAGTCTTTCTGCTCCTACCTTGTYATGGTGAAAGTAATTTCAGATGTAGTATTCATGGTTCTAAGAATGAGAAACTGGAATTCATCCTTTATAGTTAACCTTGTGTACATCTTTCTGGAGAAAAGACACTTGAACTGCTTGGAGCAGCTTGAGAGGTCAGCAAAGACTATTAAAACTTYCTTGTCCCATCTCAGCATCCAGCATTTCCTTGCCTTGAATTAGCTACCCACAACCTGATGCATGTGATCAAATGTCTTTATGTCTATGGGATGTACAAATGCCCTGCTGCTAGTGTTCAGGCCTGACAGCTTCCCTGTGTCTGCTGTTCTCATTGTCCCCCTTTCACACCTTAAAAATGGAAGCAAAAAGCTTGAGTTTATAATTGGGAGTAAGATATTTCTATTTAATGTTTCAGAATATATCTTTGTTTTTTCTATTGTTCCTCAAAAGCCATTCATATTGCTGATTTACTGGGCAGCCAATGAAAAGTCATGAAAATGCACTTGTAAAATAACGATATGAATAATAATCTAAGAACATAATAGCAGATTTCACAGGTTAGAAAAACTTTCAGAACACCTTTCTGGCATTTCCCTTAATATAATAGAATATTTGTGTTTAATTATCCACAGTGATGAGKGAAAACCAAGAGCTATTATAGCTATGTTATTAAAATTTGCATCCACCTGCTAAGGAGATAATGGTACCAATTACATGTATGAGATCCAATTTTATATACTTACTGGAACAATGATCTAGCAGGTCTGAATTCCTCCTTTAGCTTTATAGTATCAATTATAAGGTGATAAGCAAGCAGTCATTTACAGTGAATCAAGATAAATTATATGACACTAACCACTCTAGCAGAGCAGAACATCTGCAACACTGTTCTAGGCAGTTAAGGAAAGGGCAGGTAAAGATGTTGGAATGGAAGAGTGCTTTATTAAATGTATTTAAAGCATCATAACTTATGGACTTGCAACACCCTCATGATTATTAACTAGCTCATAGCTAAGCTGGGTCTGTAAGTTGTTGTTTGATCCTCTGGTGATATGAACTTGGAGTTTTTCTTCTGGATGGTAAACCTAGCTGTAGCTAGTTGATTGYTTTCCTTGAAAAGAAAGCAAATCATATTCCCTGGGTCTGTGCACGGCAAAACCAAAGCTTTAAAGACTCCAGCATGCTGCTTGAGACAGAGGCTGTAACTGTTTTCAGTTACCTACCTTGAAAGCAACCTCACCTCTTTCAAATGTCCTGCTAATGACATGTATCAACTCTCGTAATATACTTATGTAGGTATTTACATATTTTGAAATACCTAGAGCATATAGCARTAGGCTTGCTAAAATTTCCTCTTGCTGGTATCTGTAGTCCCACTGACCTATCTGTGTGGTCTGTTTATCTCSCTCTTTCCTTATCTTTATACCAGGGGATCTTCAAAGCAGTGGTTTTTCTCATTCTGGCATTGTATATTCCCTATCTTAATCCTGACTCCAAAGCTTTACTTCCCAGTAAAACATAAATAGCAGTGATAATGGCATTAAAGCAATAATAGTTCTTAATCTTGCCATGGGTAGTAATCATCTGGCAAGTGGCTCTACTGGCCTTGATGAAAGGCTATGGTGTGACCTACCTATGCTGCTACACCTTGCTGCTAGATGACAATCTCTGCTTTCTAGATCCCCTCTAAAACATKATGTTGTGGATCAAAGCAGACTGACTCATCTGCAGAGAGTCTTAAGCCTGAATTTAAAGAACAATGTGCTAATTCGGAGTGTGTGTACAAGTCTGTCTGACTCTCAGCCCTCTGAAAGCTTGTGCCTTTTAATATACTGATAGGTATCAAATAAAATTTCTCCTTTCACACCAGTAAATTCAAGGTTCAAATTTAGATGTGCCCTCTTAGCACCTTGCAGCACATCAATGGTAAGAAATTTATTCAGATTAAATTGAGAAATTAATCAACTGGAATTGAGTCTGCTGTGTAGCTTTCCTCATAGACTTTGCAGTTCATTTGAGAAAAAAAGGGTGCACTGGCTTAGCCCCCCTAATATCAGTGGGAATTTTACTCCAAGGACTCCRAGAAATAGATTAATATCCCATTAACTAGGTGTCAAGGCATCCCATCAAAGCAAGCTTGGAAKGCTAGTTCACTTGTTCTGATCCCAAAATAATGGGTTGCTTTTATGTTTTATCTTAATCAAAGGTCTGTAGTAAGCTGCATGCATTAATTACATCCATATACCTGTAAAAAGCATTGGGTAACCTGCTTGTGTACAAGCAGTATGACAAGGYTGATACACACACAGGCTGTGCTGTGGAGTGCTGGTGTCACAGCTGGTGACTCCACTGGTTGCACTGGCTTCAGCAGCCACCACTTACCCCTTCCTTCCCCTGGTGCGGTGCCAGCACATGCATCTGGTGGCACAAATTGTCTATGGAACATTTGTCACCTCAATCTCTTGTGTATTGTGGCAGCTCAGGTGGTTGGGCTTTACAATGACTTGGCCTGCAGGACTATAGCATAACCTTATATAACCTATATAAGAGTATAGGATGGAATAACCCTTTAGGTYCCAAATGGTTTTAGATTACTGATGGTGCAGAATCCTAACCTACTTTTCACCTAATAAAATTTCCTACAAGAAGATTGATTTCTTTCAGTCATGTGTATTTTATGTATAGAAATCAGCATAGTTTTAAAAATAGTTATCCTGAAATCAGGTTAATAATATATCTGCTACTTCCCTATGCAGTKTTAATGAATGTTCTTTCTGGCTTTGCAAGAGACTGAGCTCTGTGCCTTTCTGTGGAAAGGAAACCTTGCCCAGATGATCAAGTTTTAATTTTAACCAACAGGCTAGTGGGGAATTATTGCTAGGGATTTGTACTGGGAGATAGTAGGAGAAAAGAAGATAAGGAAAATCAGGTGATATGACAGTTTTCAGCTAAGTTTCTTGGAATATGGACTTAGTCTTTAGAGACAAAGCATGCAAACAATTAGTTTGAGAGAAATATTCCTTTTCAGTGAGTCTTAACAGTCATTTTTTCCACAGGCATATGAAATTGTGTTAATGTGAGTCACTGAAACAACATAATCTGGGATAAAAGACCAAAGATGTCCTTTTTAAAAAGGAACTGGATAATGTAATAGTACTTGCATTAAGAAAATACTGAGCGTGTGAGTACCATTATGAATGTTTTATGCAGAGAAATCATATTTGCTCTATAACAATGAYTTTCATCTATTTCTCTTGGAACACTTAAGAGATATTTATCTACCTACATGGGCAGAGTGGGGCACAAAGCTCCAGCATGGAGCTGGGACTGGAATTTGCGCCTTGCAATACTTAACATTTTCAGTAAAATGATCTTGTCGAGTCTGGTAATGGCACCTACRCTGATTAAAAACTTTACTTGGTAGAAGCCACATTTGCTATTTATACTCTCCTTATTCTGTAGGGAGATATACATTTGTCCCATGATAGACTAGAATATTTTGTTACTTCCTAGATGAAGGATGGTATGATTATCAGGTGAATCTAATTTTTAATAGGATTGAATTAACATTCATATCAGCTTAGTCCAATTCTAAAAGCAAGACTGTGGGCGTGTGTTGTGACACCCACATTCTCTTACAAGAATTCTGAAGGCTAAAAGTCCTCCAAACTTTGCAGGAGGACACTGAAAACAGCCTGGAGAGCCAAACTTCCCAGGGTACTTTCAGGAAAGCAGTGTTTGGAGGGATGAAACAAGCTTTTAGCTTAGTGAAGGGCCCCTGCAAAGTCAATAGGGAATTAAGAGCTTCAACAGATGCTCTTCTGTGTCAGGAGCTGATGGCAAACCCTTCCTCACCCTGGAGAGAGTATGTTAAAGCAGACAGCTTTGCTTTTGTACCGCTCTGTCATGGGGCATGAGGGAGTATCTGTTTAATTTTGGTACATCTTCCTCTCTTTTTGTGGGTTTATGGAATCATTGATTTGTAACCTCTTTGTGAGCTTGGTTTTCTCCTGTTGACAATATCCACAGTTGCAAAAGATAAAAAGTTGCTTGAAATAGGTTTTCTGAGTGATTTACATTCTTTTCTATTCTGTGTTTTTTTTCACTCTGGTGGGAGATGATTGGCAAAGCCACAAAGCACCATGAACAGTGAGTTTGTAGTCCCTTGTTGGTAGTAAGAATAAATTAAACTGGCTTTYTTGGTGGAATGAGTAGAAAGCAAGGCACCTAAGGGCCCATTTGCACAGTGTGCACTCCAGGCTGGTACGTTGAGTACTTAGTGATTTCTGTGGGAAGTCATGTATTCTGTTAAGGCCAATCAAAGCAAAAGGAAGATCCTTCCTCATCTTGCAATGCCTGTGCTTGTTCCAGGAGGCSCTCCTACACAGGTGGGTGTTATCCTTGAGAAGCAGATCCACATATAAATTGTGCAGACCTCTTGGACACAGGGACATTGCGGTGACCTCCCCATCTGCATTCCAGGGTCCCAGCTCCCATATGAGCAGGGWGTGCACATGAGGACCAGGCATGCAGGAGCACTGTTTGCTCTTAGTTCTTCTGGTCTTGGCCTATGGAACATGCTACTGAGCCACTATAGCTATGAGAATTCACCTGGGTGAAAGAACATATCCCTGATGCAGACTTTCCTGCATCCCAAAGCAAATCAAGGAGTCCAATGCTGAAACTGTTGGCAGGGACTGTGTGTTAGYGAAATAGAGAGCAATTTCTGCTCAGGTATCAAGAGTGCCTGCAGTCTTGAACAGTTACTTAGGCTAACAGCAATTCAGATTTCACCTCACCCTGTACTACTTAGTCACAAAGGGAGAACCAATTGAACAGACCACTAGCCAGTTTAATCACCCTGCCTCCTRTGCTATCTTGTGGGGCCATGTGCCTGTTCATCCTCAGCAAAAAGTAATTCACTGCTGAGTTTCTTGTTGTCCTTGTGTATCTTTAAGGATACAAGTTATTCAGAAGGGAGGCCTGGATATTTTTTGTCATGTTAAGATGGTATCATTATTCCTGGCTATTTTGTGGCTTTTAGCTTTTTTTAATGAGAAATGCTTGAAAAGGATGCTAGGTGGCTGACCTATCTCATGAAGCATTTSCTTTGTCACTAATAGTAAAGCTTTTCAGCAATATCACCATGGAATTGGACTGATGTGCCTTTCAGATAGGGTATTTTATCTTTCCTACTTCTATTCAGATTAATGGATTTGCTGGGATTATTCCCTCTGGGCAAATGGCTACAATTTCTTTGTACATAGAAAATTTAAAGGGAATAATGCATTTGATTGATTTGTTCAGGAACTGTGTGATTTTTGTGAATGCATTTGCAGTCTTACATGCTTAAAGTTAATTGCACACTTAAGTGCTGAGCTGCACTGAGATTTTACTTTAGCACTTAGGGACAGAACAAATCAGTRGGATATACAGAATATACTAAATGCTCATAAAGCAACACAACTCTACCTATCAAATTTTTACTTGTTTTTCTTAGGTGTCTTTTCACTGTCTCTCTGCTACCAGGGATAAATCTCAGACTCAAGTTTGAGTTGCAACTTAATTAAAATTAAAAAAAGCTGCCAAGCCTCAAAGCTTCTCTAACAAGAGAAGCCAGGACCAATGCAGACACTTCTGTATTTGGCATACCACAAGTACCCTGGAAAAAAAGGTATAAAACAGTGAACAAAGTGGTTTGTGACAAAAGAAGACTGTTCTTTGCAGAAGACTGTATGGCTTCTATACTATAGGCTGGTATAGATTGTGTGCCCAGGGTTGATTTGCAGTTGGTGAAATTCCATCCCAGTTTACTTGTCTGTAAGTGTCCCTGTTTCCATCACCTCACAGCTGCTCTGATCTGTTGCAGTCTTTTCTCAAGCTTCTCCCTTGGTAGTGTTCTCATGGTTCTTTTTTCACTTAACCTAAATTTTAATGCAAAGACTTTCAAGGAATGACATAGAGCTGTTGTGTTTTACAGAAGAACAGTGGATGAGATACAACTCAAATATTTCCAGCCCTGTCCATTTGTGTGGATCTATCATAAATCAYGTGTTTGAGTGAGGCTCTTCACAGAGAGCCAAACAGATTGAATTTAGCAAATTGTTTTGTGAAATTAAGCATTGGTACAAACTGTTACATGCTAGAAAAGCAGTRTAAGAGGGGAAACCTGGACAAAAATACTTACTGGTTTGTTGTGACTTTGCAGCCAGGGCACCTGGGTGTGGGTTAGGCACTTGCAGGTGGGGTATGTCAGGCCGTTTAGCCCAAGATGTCAAGCAAAGTGAGGGATGGCCATCTAAACCCACAYGGCCATCTGCAGTCTGTTTAATGCAGTCTGTCACTTATCTGTCTATAACCAGTGTTATTAACTTTTACATATTCTTATATCTTACATAGGAAGTACTCAAGCAAATTACCCCATGTAAAGCTGTGCAGTTTCTGGTGACTCTTGCATTTGCATGCTGACATGTTCAGAGTTATTCCAGGTTGCAGCATTTTGAGTCTGATTTCTTTTTCTTGTCCATAACTGCTCCCWCTTGGGATGCAAATGATTGTTTCTTCTGGGTAGTTCTTTTCCAATAGTTGATTCACTAGTGCTCTGTGCACCTTGTTTTCCTTTGGGGTATGTTTTTTGTATTAAGGCCAATCTTTAGTAAATATCTGTTTCAGTTATGGTTTAATAGCAGCATTTATTCTAGCTGTTGCAAGTCTTTCATCTTTTTAGGGCTCTTATCTCCCACATCTAGACTGCTGCAGTCTTGGTCTCTGACACTGCGTAGAGCCTCACTCAGAGAGATACTGCTTTTCATTCAAAGAATGCATCTGGGGAGAGGAAAAATGCTCAGTGGGAATGGCTTGGCAGGTCTTGGCACAAGATTGCCAGAACATCTGGCTAAGTACCCCTGCACTAGCATATAAGTGGGCAGGCAGGTTCACCTGACATGGTTGCCAGGGGATGAGGCTGAGCAGGAGAGGGGAGGGCAGAAGTCATGTTCACCAGACTGCCTCCTGCTCCAGCTGTTTGATCGTGAAAGTGTCTGAGTTGCAGATAATCAAGCAGATGCATTTGCTGCTCTGATTAAGAGGAAGAAAAGAATAGTTCCTTTTCAAAAAAACAATGCTGTCTGTCACCTACTCTATCCACATTCCGGCAAATGGATGAATTCAGTCTCTGCTAATACATGGCAAGAGCATCATTAGCATTAGTACACCATACCAGAGGATGTGCAATGGGAAAAACCATCTTTGTCTTCCCAGCTCATTTATGTGACTGGATGCCCTAAAGAACAGGGCAACCAATTAAATGGTGCCTTTGAAATACCTGTGATAAAGAGTGAGAGGAAGTAAAATCGAGGTGGGCTTCTCTGTGGGCTGGGTAAGATGACCCCTGCTTATTGCCCTTTTCCTCAAACAGTCCCTTCCCCTTTCAGAGGTGAAAATGAGGGATATATCCCTCCTAGCAAGCAGAGGTAGTGCCTGCTGAATGGCAGCAGCTCAAGGCTTGGGATTACTGCCTGTTGATTCCCAGTGCTGTTGATGTGGAAAGCCACAGCATGGCCTTTGCTGGAAGCAAAAAGACTAAAGACAACATCTCTATAACTTAATGTGGCTCTGCAGGCTCTCAAAGAAAGCARGAAGAAAAGTCCTGCCAAGTACAAGCTCATCTGTGTTGTGCCTTGCACATAATCCTTGTGGGTTGCTGCTTGGTGCTTTCACTGAAATSTGTCATAGCTGAGGAGAGCTGTGAAGGTCTCACGGAGGCCTTGGAGGAAGCTGTGCAGTTAACTGCAGGTGACATTCAGTTGTAGACAAAGCTCAGGGGCAATGGAGACACCACCACAATGCTCCCCTTCCAAGCTGCAGCTCCAGAGTGTGTGGAGAAATATCAGCCAAAACCCTGGCAGGTGCAATGTGACTTCAGGGACCTCTTCATAAGCAGTGCTGGGGTTTGGGAGGTGTTTCCTGGGATTTGGAGCAGACTGAGAAGATGGTATGAAATACTTCCCAGCAGTGGTGGTGTGCCCAAGGAGAGACAAAGATCTAGCTGGCCTTGGATATTCCCTTTGAGGTCTTAATTGGCTGAATTCAGGGTTTGGGAAAACCTCTGGGCACCYTTCACTCTGCATTAAATATCTTGTCACTGAATTATGATTTCCTTGCTCCACAACCCTGTTAGGATTTCATGACATAACCCTAACACTTTGCCAGCTGTGTGATGTGGATCAACTGCAGTAACCAACCTCAGGGTAGAAATCTGCCACCCTCTCCCACCTTGGCATCCTCATATGAGGCTGGAAGGACTGTGGATGTTTGGGGAGGATGAGGAACCCCTGGCCATTAACAGGCCCTTGTCTTTTTGTGGTGGAAGCTTGTGGTTTTAGTGGTGGTCTTGAACTGGCAGAAGGGCAGAAACCCCTCTATCCCTTCCTAGACTGAGTCAGGGCAGTAGTAAAGAGTCATAGTTCTTGTGCTGCTTCCCTCTTCTTTCTCTCCCCCTGCAATGGAGAAATGGATCAGCCTCTAGGAAGAAGGGAGGAAAAAAGAATCTCATGAGCTCTACCTGTGTAGCAGCAGCACTGTTGGAGATGTTATTTACATGAACCTCATGAATATTTATGGTAATATTTATAGACTTGTTCAGCAGGAGGCTTGATCAAGTCAGTAGTATATCTGGGGATGAGTCTTCAGAATACTACCTTTAATGAGAATCATTTGCATTTAATAAGGGACTGAGAGWGAAGGTTTCAATCTAGAGTTGAATCTTTTCAATATTTTGGGGAAACATTTGGATCCGAGCTTTYTTTCTGCTTCAGTTTCCACTAGTAATGACAGAAGGAAGAGAAATAACAGTCCAAATWAAGTGGGTGACATGAACAGCATGGGAATATGACAAGGTAAAAGGGAAGTTTGCCACTGTCTTAACATGAATTGTAAAYCCTACAGGACAGATGCTGAAGAGAATGGTACCCTGGCCCTTAGAAATGATTCTTCTGTTGCTGAAACACAATCACTGCACCTGATGTGGGAGAATTCCCACTGCTGTWTTTAAAATGCTGCATTAAACCTTCCTTTGTCTCCCAAATGCCCTGACCTTGCTCTGGGCATGTCTGGTACATCAAGGAGGTCCCACAGGCTTTTTGGGGTGTTGGGGTACAAGGGTAGAAATGAGGCCTTGCATAGCAGACACCTTGGTGCAGAGGCAATTTCTTTTTTGTACCTGAAAATAAATAAATAAAATCATCAAAAGCATCAATAAAATGAGATGAAACTCTCCTTACTGCGCTCTGACCTAAGTRGGTGATGCTCTGGTTGGCTGGCTCACCATTCAGTGGTGACCTAGTGAGGGAGAGTTAAAATCAGCTGTTTTTTCTCCTAACTGAAACTTCTGCGGAGGAATTGGGGCTTTAATATTGCCTGTCCTTAGCTGTGCTGATTCACTAAAATATTTAAAGCAGGGCAATTTCACATGAGCTATTCAGAGATTGTTCTGCCACTGCAAGAAGCTTGATATCGACCTAGCTCTAACCAYGCATAGACCCAAACTTCTCCATGAGGCATTGAAAGGCCTGGAAGTTAGGAGGTGCAGAGGGATTCCAGCTCAGGATGGCAAACAGAAATAGCCCCAGGAATAAAAGGGCATAAGAAACATCTCATTCATCCTGACCTTTCTGAGGAATGCTAGGAAGGACAGAAGTGTATGTTCTTATGTCTACTCATATGCACTGGTGCTTCACTGTTTCATTCTTTCATGTTATGGATTTGTTTTAGCAAAAAAAAAAATCGGAGTGATATTCTAGTGGCAGCAGTATAATTTTTAGTATGGTTATCTGCTATAAGTCCTCCCTAATGTTTGGCTGAAAGCATCATACTGTGACTATTATGTTTGGCATTTTACAAGTAATTGGTCCATTATAAGCAACATCCTTTTTTTGAACGTTCTGAATAACTTGCAACACGTGATTCCTATACACTATTTGAACTGGGTGTTTCATATGCTGCACAGCAACCAGTTGATACTTGAAATTCACATCTCTGTTTTTTGGCTGCATCACTTAATTTTTCTGAGCTTTACTGCTGAAGCCACCTGCTTTGTCATAAAGCAGGATACAAGGAGTKCTGCCTGCATGTTACCAAGCACAATGTGATCCACAAACATTTGGATCTGCAGTCACTGACAGCCATTTGCAGATGGTTAGTGAGATGCTTTCTCCTAAGGTAGACAATGCAATAATGTTATTAAAATCTGTTTATAGCTAAACTCAACATAAYTGGCCAGAACAACATGAATTGTAAGTCTTATTCCAGAGACTGGAATGACACTTTATACAGAAGTTTAAACATCTTCAGGATAGATATTTTTTGGCTTTCTTGCGTATTATGGAATAACTTCAAAAATGGTGGAGCAAATATTAAATGAAGGATTCAGTTSGTTCTGACACTGCACCAGTGAAAAAAGGAATAGCAATCTGCATTTCTAGGTGCTTACACTRTTGAAACTCTGACTTGGGATAATTKAAAGCCTCAGTAGACTTGGAAAATGATGCATKTCTCCTGCATTCATACTTCAGCACTTGGCTTCTCCAGAAAGGTGTTTAGYGTGTCCCAGGTGACTAACTTTGTTGGTATTATTGTTGACACATTTGGCAGTCTTGTTTGTTGATCTTATGCATATATTAAAAGCATATGGGGTAGTTGTGCAGTTTCTGTACCATGCTAAGAGAGCTGCTCATTAGTATCAAGCCTCTCAATGTTATACTTCTCTAGAAAGACATTTTCAGAAGAATGAAGGATTTTGTAGATCCTACTGAAAAATCACTTGCAACTTCTTTCCTTTGCATCAAATTTTTCCCTCTAGCTATTATATGCACTTATTATTAATGCATCTTCATTATTTGGAGAGTTTGTTTTGAAGTTCAAGGTCTAATCATTATATTGGGGCAAAAGCTGGAGAATTTTTAATTATGCTTTATAGGATAATTRCATGGCCTTTTAGACCTTGAGCAGAATTTAGGGCACTGCACAGGCAGATAATGAATGTGACTGGTGCTGTGTTGGCAAAATGCTATGTGCATTGATAAAAGCCAGATTTAGGCTACTGCATATAATCCTGCTGTCCATATTGTGAAGAATGCTCAAAAGCTGAAGTGAGCACAGAAAAGAGCTGTAAGATGATCACAATGTTGGAGGAAAAGCCCTTACAAAGGCTTCTTCCATTTAACATAGCAAGAAGAGAGAGTTTATGATGACCAAAGTTCTTTTTCCACAGATGGCCTTTTTATCTATGAAAAAGGGATGGGAGGAACCAGTAACTGGGRTATGAGACCAACTCACTGTAGAAATATGATGGATATTATTATCAGTATGTGGGATACTGGAACAAAGTGAGAAGACAGTAATAAATGCTTCATCAGTATCTTGACATCAGGCCCAAGAGTGTTTCCAAAATCTGTGCTTTAGTGAAAATTAAGGTTAATGTTTCATCAAACATGAGTTTGCAAAATGTACTGGTTTGATACAGACATGTTGAATGAGAAGATCAAATGGTCTTGAGCAGTACAAATGGGTCACAAGCAGCAYCTAACCTCATGATTGCTACCAGCCTGCTCTGAGGAGTAACCAGTCTTGCATGTGCATTACATAAGAAAAAATGCCATCTTAAAACTCCTTTTATTAGACTAGGATGGGATATTTAAGCCTAGGAATAAATTGTTTAGTGCACTTCAGCAAGTGAAGTCGGAAGATGCATGTCTAAACGCACATCACTACCCAGTTATACTCCATTAATGGAATTAGTTGAGTAAAATAATTAAGTTTATTCAGCCTACAGTCATCAGAGCAAAGAAAAAGGCAATTTTGTAGTAAAATTAATTAATTATTACTTAAGGTTATTGGGATGTTCAAATGAGGGAAGAAGTGGAATAGCCTGCAGCCTGCCATATCTGCTTTCTATCATAAGCTGTGCCTTGCCCAGTTTATGTTCCCTAACCTTGTGCTTATTTCACACAYTGTGATTCTGTCTGACATTAAGAAGGAAATATGTGATACGGCAGACTGATTTCTGTATGCTGTGTGCTTTGGGTTCTCTCATGGTGGTGATAGTTTTGCTAGAGTGCTGTATCAGGACGTATCAAAGCTTGGGGAAAAAAGCCTTAAAATTAAGGAGTTTATCTGTATGATTTACTSCAGTTTCACACCATACCTGGAGCTATTTCATATTAGAATTTAGATGCAGAGAACATAGTTTACAAAATAGAAAAGGTTATAATAAGAGCTTGTTAGACATGTTTCACTTGAAAAAAGGCTTTAATTTAAAAAAAATGGACTGATGTAAGTGGAAATTTCCAAAGAAAATATTTTGAGAAGTTTGCCACACTTCAGCATTGAAATATTCAAAGGAAAACTCTGAATCCAAATTCAGAAAACACAGAAATCTTTGTGGGCAGGTAGGGGTGTGCAGCATAGAGGCACATGTGCAGTCTGTGCTTGCTGCAGGAATAAATGCAGTTCAGCCTCACTCAGCCTTACTGCAGAAGCATCATTCAAAGGACCACAGAGAAGGCATCTGAGCCTCTCCCACATCAGTTCCAATGTATGGTTAATATGTTGCACCAGGGGTCTAAAGTCTAGCATCTATCTGGGAGAAGTAAATGGGGAGATACCAATGAATTATTAACCATGCTCCTTTGCAGGTAGTTCTCATTAGCCTGTTTGCAGAGTGTTGTGTTTTAACTGTTCGCCTATCAATCTACAAATAAGTGTTGTTTCTGATCCTGGYGGCACCAGTTGCTCGGCAGTAGTTGTAGCAGAGTTGGTGCTAACTGGGTTGGTGTAACTGCTAAAGACACTTGGGCCACAGGGGCAAGAGTGACAGGCTCAGTTATGGCTGATAGGATGGCAGAGCAATCTTATGTCTTCTATCCCTCAATATACTGTGATGCATGTGCCATGATTAAAAGTATCTGAAAATGAAAGATGAAGTAGATGAATTTGAATGAACATTTCTTTCAATTCTCATCACATAGAACTCAGTAATGCAGATGGGTATTTTTATAGTCGAGGTTCAAAGGTGGTAAGAAACAAACACAGTGGAAATGGGCTGGTGGCACATCAATGTGTAACCTTGAAATGCTGCTGGAGTTCTGTAGGAAACTGTAAATCTGCCCACGATTGCTCGGAAACAGCGGAGCTGCAGAACATGTTCTGGATAAAGGCAGTGCTTTGGCGGTTGCGATTTGTGTTTTGGTACATATAGCCCTAAAAATGAGTAACATGACAAAGTCATTTGAAAAATCTTCTTAAGGGAGAGTGTCGTAATTGCCAAAACTAGAATTCTGGATATATTGTGGGAATCGGTGCTCCCCTCAATGCCCTATTAAACAGATGGAGGCAGGGCAGAATTMTATCTTGCTCTCTGTCCTTACTACTAATCTCTCAAAGCCAGTAGCTGTATCACCATCTGATGCTGTTTGTTCTGCCAAAACACAAGCACAGTAATGTCTGGTCATTATCAAAGGACGTTGAAAACTGATGTTCTGTGTGTCATTTTTCTTTTAGATGTAACTATGAGGTTCAGCAAGGTGAGTGTATGCTGAAAGGAGCACCTCAAAGGCTGTTCTGCAGGCATTTCTTAAAGGAGGTGGGAAGCTTTTCTGTGAAAGGGATATTTATCTTTTTAAATTTCTTTTGCAGTGCTTTTAAGTGCATTGTGTGCTTTGTATTTTCTGAAAGCAGAAAAGATGCAGCCTCTTGCCTAATGAACTTACCTATTAGTAATTCAAGGTTGTTATATAAGCTATTCTGATGTTAAAAGGTAAAAAAAAAATATTTTGGGGGCTAGGATCTTGCCCCATAATTTAATACATTCCAATGTGTCCTACTGTTTTTCATACATTATGATAGTGGAGGAAAAAATGGATTTTTTTATTTCTTGTACCAACAGAAGGCTTCTCTTTAATAAATCGCAATTTGTTTACACTCAGAGCAAGGAATGTTAATAAAACACCTACTAAATCCTTTTAATGATGTCCTGATKAACTGTTAGACACAATTTCCCATGCACAGGGTCCCAGTTTGTTGCTAAGGAGCATTTGCTTTGCCCCTTTTCTACTCCAGCTCCACCAAAGGCTTGTGAATCCAAGCAACAGCTGGAGCTGGAACTCACAAATGTGCCCATTACAGTCTGGGCACTCTATTTTCCTTGCTTTTAAGAAAATTTTAACCGAAATCAATTTCAAGTACTGAAAGATTTTGAGAACTGATGCACAGTAGTGCTGGGCTGCCTTGTACAGAACACAAGGGAAGAGGGGGGGGAAAAAAGGTTTCCCTGCCACTAAATCTCTTTGTACTAGAGAACAATGCGTACAGACCTTGCATAGAACTTATATCTGCTGGTAGATGTGGAGATGTCAGAAGGCTGAAATTACAGTTGAGATGATTCAAAATGAAGATTGCCTCCTGTGCTTCATTAGTCAAAAAYTTTCAGCTGGGAAAAATCCATGCTGAAAGGTGGGGAAAGAAAAGTTKTAGAAAGAGGTCACTGACAGCTGTACATATCACCTGCAGAAAGGTCACCAGTGCAATCCTCTGAGCAAATGCACTTAGCATTTGAACATCACTGTTTCTAGGAAAGGTCTCCATTCTTTCCAGGCCATCTCATACATTAGTGTGGTRCAGCACGATGGGGGTAATGCTGTGCTGGGGGCAAGGATCCCTGTGCTGCTGTGCCTGACCATGCTGACACCAGGAGAGCACTCTGGCTCAGGGCTGAGTCCTGGCTCTCTCCAAGGGGCACATTTAGGTCTAAACTTGTTGACCGAAGACTTCTCAGGTTGGTTTGCAGAGCTCCTATGTTATGATGGTCATTGTTATAAAGTATCAGTGAATGGTTATCTTGTGCTTGCTGTTTCCATTTTGTAGATCAGGACATAACCTTGCACTAAGAAATAATTTCAAAGTCATCTAGCAGACTGGTGGTGAAGCCTGAGCTGGAGCCAGTTCTGCTGAGCAATTGTTCCCTCTCCATTCTTTGCTACTGCAGAGAAAACTGTGGTACCTGCAAGTCCAGAGCTGGTAATCGGTGTCAGAGTAGGAAATCTGCCCTTGTGAGGAGTAGGAGTGTCCAAGTTAGTGTTAGGATGGTTTCTTACCTATTATAGCAACTTGTAAAATGAGTAACAACCCTAAACAGCCATGAGTAGTAATTGCATCAAGTACCTGTGAACAGGGTTAAAAGCACAGTGATGACACTGACCTGCCCCTTCAGGGTATCTCGTGTAAATTGGAGCTGAGCCTAGAGCAGCAGTTAGGACACAAGCCTGTGCTCTGTCTAGCACAGAAGCCCATAAAATCAGGCTTGGGTTTGACAAGTTAAATAGTTGCAATTACCTTTGTGATAGGGCATGATGGTAGTTTTACAGGGAGCTAATCGGATGACTAGCACATGTGTTTTTATGGATATAACTGATTTGATTTACAAGAAACTGCACTGAAAGGTTGAAGTGATAATGGCATTTGTTATTGACCTTGACATTAACTTGCTGGGATGCCAAAAAAAAAAATCACTCTCTAGGAAGTAAATTAAAATTGGTGAATAAAATTAATTTGTACTACTTGACCAATAGGGCCTTATTTTCCATCAAATGGTCATATACTATAGCACRTACTTAGAGATCACTACCACAGCTTTTTCAAAAACAGCATGGGATGGATTGAGCAAAGGGAATAGAAACTAAGTAATGGAGACATAAGAATTAATTTGAATCCAGATTCAGTGCAGTGCTTCAGCAGCTGTCTGATTTTTAAGCAGATACATAAGTCAATTCCTGCTCATAGCAGCTTATGCAAAGGCATAAAATTTTAGGTTTTGAAATAAGGAGTTTGGCATATGCTAAGTACAGGTGTGGTTGAGTGTTATGGAAAGCATTTTGTGGCTAAGCAGAGCTSGGTGGTGGGTTCCCTCACCTGGAAGACCTTGAGAAGCTTCCAACCACCTGTGTGGAGCAGTGCCAGGCCAGCTGACCCTGCCCTGAAGCAGGTGACTGGGCAAGATGAGTCTGAGGTCCCTTTCTTCTCTTGTTTTCTGTGACTTCATGAGGAACTTGGCTCTCTAAAGGAAAACAATTCATTTGATTCTGCAGGAGACCATCCCATCCATATCCTGGAGAGTGAGGTGAACCATCAGTKTGCTTGTTATTTCTCTTGATACATACGCTGCCAGTGAATATGTTGAAGCAGGCAATTTTTGTGGAAATTCAATACAATTAATTTTGTGTTAACTTCCTTTCTCCCGTCACCCTTCACATGCCCCTTCTTTTGATGCTCTGGCAGCTCTCCAGAGTAGAAATCTGATCAAAGAGCAGGGATGTGTTACAAGGACCTTCAAGGTTTCTYACCTTTGCTCCCTTGTTCTGTGGTTAACCTTCACATGAGAAATGTGCCACTGACCCTCAATGAGCAGATGGTACACTGCCAGAAAAAGCAGATGCTATTCAGAGTTTAAGTGTTAAGAGTATCTACTGAACRAAGGATCCCAAGCACCTCTTCAGATGCCTCTGAGCCTGCTGCAGGAGAAAAGGCCTCCTTATAATTGTCATTTTCTGGTACAAAGGAAAGCAGAGCTATGTGAGATGTCACCCATTGCATGAGGAGCAGGGGACCTTTCAATTCCTGAAAACAGGAATCTGTTATCAGTTGAAATGTGACTGCTTAATGCCACTRAASCCAATYAATAGAAAGGCAGYTTACAAATCAGTWCTGTTTTTAAGACTAATACAACTTRGAAATAATTCAAGTGTATGTTCTCTTCCTGGGGAAAATTCTTTCTYTCTTTGGCCACTGTTTCTCTCCTGACATCTCTCCTCAACAGTCTTTTCTGCTAGACACGGCTTAAAGAAATAACTCAAAGTCTGGAAGAGTGGAAACATGCTCCCCCATGCTTCCATCTGGGCAGTGGAGTAACTAAGTGACCTACAGAGAGTGAAACACAGAAATTCACAGCTCTGAAGTCCTCTTTCCCAAACAAGTTTCACCAGTTACAGCTGAGGAAAGGCCTTGTGAGCCATTCTGTGACATTGCATATCAATTAACAGCTGAATTCTTCTAAGCCTAGTCCTTCATCTTCGCAGGTGGATGCATCTCATTGCCTRTGGGATTTATCACAGGCTGATATGGAAATAACTCATGGGAGCACCCATCTGAGAGAAGAGCTTATGATGTCTGAGGTGTTGGAATAATTTTATTTTGGTTGCTGTTAGTGAACCACAGCATAAACAGGAACCTTTTGATGTACTCTCAACACTGTCTCTGTGTGTGTTTAAAAAAAAAAAAAAACACACATGAGCCTGGTTCTTTGTATGTGCCAYATGGTATGAGCAGACTCGGTGGGCAGCAGGAAAGGGGAGCCTTGGGCTGGCTGTTTTTCAAAACCAATAGCTTCTTTCCTCAATTTCAGGAGCAGACCCTTGCTTTCTCTAATGATAATGCATGCTGTAGTTGTGACCTGAGCTGTGGCAGCATGGACTTGACCCAGGCAGAACAGTGAAGTGTTGAGCATRGCAGTCTTTAGAGGAGCATCTGGGTAAGCCCACGCACAGGAGGGCTAAGAGATCTAGACCCCAAAGGATTTGTCTAACTTCCCAGCAGATCTTCACCAAAGCTCCAGCAGCCACTAGGCATGACTGAGGAAAAATGCATATCATCCTTGCTGGGGAAATGTTTTCTCTAATGTATAGTAATTCCAAGAGTGTCTGATCACAGTCTCAGCATTTTGCTGTTCAAAATGTGGTCTCTAGTTGGTCTTCTCTGATATTTGAGTTGTGTTTCTGCTGTGTTCTTTCTCTAGCAGAGCTGTTAACAAGTCTCATCTCCTCTTGGCTATCCATTTTCACAAAACTTGCAGAAACTTGTTATCTCTGAGACAGCAATGTCTCTATCAAACACTATTTATCTGAGGGAGAAGAAAGCAAACTAACAATTACAAGGCATAAATGTGGAAACGATTTCATTTCACGATGAGGCAATATTTTTTAGAAGTATTCATACRTAACGCTGCCTAATTAACACTGACAAAACCAAATTGGACCAAATATCATAGTGAGAGAGATTATAGATTAGTTTTCTAAGAATACAGTCCTTCACTTTTATTAATAGAAGCCTAGGTTCTCTTTTCAATAAAAGATGGGCAATGAAATCAAGATAGACTTAAAGATTAATTCTATTTTCTAGGTCTCCTTCTTCTGAGAGAAGAAATTATAGCAAAAATGAGTCACTCGGTTGTTCAGTTCTTTGTCATCWCTCTGCTCTGTACCCTATTGCACCAAGCCTGCACAGCCTCACCCCTCCTGTTTCATAACCTATGGCCATTCTTGTCTTCATAACTTGCAAAGAAAGGTGAAATGTCATATGGCATTTCTGGGAAGGCTTTTCATACAATATTAATATCATAAAACAGTGATGACCTTGCAAGTGTGATAATGTCTGTCTGGAAGTTTGGGTTTAACTTAAACTCAAGTGAAGTCCACTTTGAGGGCATTAGGAATTTTATATCCTTAACTTGTATGCAGCTTTCCTTATGTTTTTCTTTAGCAAGTTTGTCCCCCAGGCAATTAAGTATTAAGTATTGTTTATATAGCAATACAGCGTATTACAGTATGTTTTTCCTTTGGGTCGTTGAGGGCAAGATTTTCATTTTTAAACATGCAAGAGCCTCTCTCAGACTCTGCCTAGGCAAACTAGGTGCTACTTTGTAAATGAGCACTAAAGAAACCCCTGAACAAGTTAGGAGCTTTTCAATGGACCCTGAGGAATTACTTAATGCATTATTTAAAATGGTCTAATTCAGAAAGAATATTAATTGTGTTGGGTGCTGAAGTTGAATGTTGAATGAACAGAGGGAAGCAGAGCATTTTTGGCTATAATGGACTTTCTTACCATTTGCTTTCACATATTTCAAAAAAAATTAGACAATTAGGTAAAAGTCACTGCTTCTGCTCACTCTTTCAGAGAGCACTAGCATCTGATTTCATTAAYTTCTGCAGATTACTCACAGATCATTTACTGAAACATTAAAATAGTCTTTATGTGAAAGGGAAATTATCTATATGATTTCTAACCAGAYAGCTGAAATCAATGTGGTGTCATTTTGATGCACATCCCTACCCCTGCTTGTGATTGACTGCARTGAGGTTAGTTTGTTCCTCTGCCTGCCTGCCCTCCCTCCTTTGCTCATGAGGAATATGGTTTTGGCCTCACTGGCCAAAGGAAAGAAGTTGCCTGGCCTCTGTTACCAGGGCACCTCAAGAACCTTCCCATGTGCTTCACGAGTGCAGTGCRAGGGTCTAACCACTTCTCCAGGAATTTCCCTGATGGAGAGGAGGGCCAGGAAGCAGCAAAGGCCAACGAGCAACTGGGACTTTCATGGTTACTCCCTGATGAAGTGAGCCGTGAGATCTGATGGATGATTTTCTCAGGTACAGATGTGGGATGGGGCGAGAGAAGCACAGCATCTCCTGATGCTTGTTATGTCAAGTGCACAGCAGAAGCAAGAAGTGACAAATTCCCTATGGCTTCATGCTTCAGGTGCTAAAAGACTAGCTTGATCATTAAATATACATTGCTGACCCTGAGCCCATTCATGCTGTAATTATACTTTTCTCTTACATATTTATTATGAAAGCCTTTTATAACTGGAGGAACTATGGTCATGCTCAAAAAACTGAAGGTGGCATCCAGGAGGGGCAGTGGACAGCATCACTTATATATTTATATTAGAAGGATGCTTAACAGGCTCGTGAATTTTTCCATCTCCTTTTGTCCTGATACAGCATATGTTTCCAGACACTGGGTTTGTTAGGCACGTTTAAATCAAAAGCCTTTCATGACAAAATGGAGCTTAAATTCTTTTTCTCCTACTGCTCCCTTTTAATATTTTCTTCCTCTGTCAAATGAAAGAGGTATCGGTTGCTAATGGGTTTTGTGTGCCTGAGCTGAAGGCACTCGCTGTTTTCTGTGCAGGATGTTGGTGCCCTCTAGTGCTCTTTTCCCAGCCACCGAGGCCAAATCGAGGGAGACTTGCTCAGAGGGAGCTGGCCCTTCCTAAAACCCACCTGCTCCATACACATGATAGCTGCAAATATTTCCCCCTCAGTTAAGACAACTTCATCAAGATTTATTAGCTCAATTTCACCCCAAYGTATTTTTTATTCTCTGATTGCCAAAAAGTAGATGTGTAATGAAGAAAGTATGTGTCCTTGACAACACCGAGATGCCAAGATGCGTGGCCTTCAGCAAGGGAGCTCGGGTCACTAATGCACTTACAAAGCTGGTGTAGAAAGGCTTGYTTCCTCCTCACTGCCTCTTTCTGTTCATGTGGTCAATGATTGCTAACTGTTTCTCTTGGTTTTAGTACTGCACTGTTAAGCTTTGTCTGGGTTATATTSATAATGTGAAGGCTGCTTTCTACATGCAGAGAAACCTGTAGGATGCTGTCAGTTAAAACCAGGTGGTTCTTCCAGACATGTCCCGGAGCAACCACATTACCTTGCAGCCCTTCCATACCCCATAGAGGGTCCTTTTGGGAGACATTTTTAAGCCAATTCAGAGAATTGCATTAAAAAACAGGACTTTCTTAGTTGAAGAAGGGAGGTCAGTGCCCCAGTGGAAACAGGATCATGTTGTACCTTATTTTTTTGGATCTTTCCATTAGCTCGGTAATTCTTGCACACTGTATTTTTAGTTCCTTGTCATGTATTTTTAGCCCCGCTTCCATCTGGAAGCGACACACAGTGCGCTAGCTGTCATTGCAGGAACAGCCGTGTCTGGCTTAGAGCTAATCGTGCGCCATCCCTTCTAACATCAGCATTTAATGTCTCCATCTAATACCTGCAGCTAAAAATAACCCCCTTCCTCCTGGCAGTGTGAAAGCTGCTTTGTGTAAAACCATCAGCACATCCATAACTTTTATACTCACTAGAGGTAGCATCGTGTGTCGCCGGTGTTGTCCCACAGGTTGCTCCCAGATGATGGGCAGGCAGCTGTACAGGTTGGTCTACAGATGCAGGGTACAGTTAAAAGTCTCTTGACTTCTTCACTGTTGTTTTCTAGTTCTTTAAAAAAAACCACATGAAAACATATATAGTCTATGTACACATATATATAAGTAAACTTTTTAGATGTTAGCATTGCCTAACCTCATTTTATGCGAGAGGTATGAAACTAGTTAAAATCCTGAAACTTGAGTTCAGCCCATTTCAGGTCCTGAAGGACCAAGYGAAGTTAAAAATTACACCAGAGCAACTAAGAGGACAGAATAGGATCACAGGAACTTTATAAGACTTTGGCAACTGCTTGAAAAAGAACCTCTTCTTCATTCCTTAGATTTTTTTCCAAATGTAATATCTGTATCTATTCAGATATCTTTAGATACCTATATCTATTGTTTGCAAATTTCCAYTCTGTTCAAAAACTCCTTTTCATAGAGAACAGATATATCCTATATAACAAGAAATAGGCCCTCTGAACAGTCAGTCTGAGCTATGCAAACATTATAAAGCCTTATATATATGTTACAAAACACAGCTAGAATATTTCAYTAGTTTTTATTTTAAAATACCTAAAGCTCTTTTGTGATGGTTGCTTATTTCAGATCAATCTGTAATTCTTGCTGCTGTAGTTTTTTATCTTTTGKTTTTTTCTCCCATGGGACTTAAGTCCCCAGTTTCTAGTTCAGCTTGACCTGCAAAACCTGAAGGAAGAAAAACAAATTCAATTTTTATTATTCAAATAATCTTATCTCCTGAGATGTTTTCTGTTTTTTCTTCCTTTTTCTCATATTAGCCTTCTGCCCTTTTTCAGATTGATTCTCATGCAGTTGGGCAAATCAGCCCTTTTATTACTGTCACAAATGCTTTGCATTTGAAAGCAGATGTCAATTAGTGGTTATTTCTCCCTAAATTTCAGTTCTGCCTCCATTGAACTTYTTTCTTTWTAYTTCTTTTCTGTTTTATAGCTGACTTATCTGCTTGCTTCCCTGTTTCTTACTCATCATTGGCACCTGCTCTGCCACTGCCTGTAAGTTATTTTGTTGGTCTTTCAGTCATGCTGAGGACGTGTCTAAAACTGCACTGGCTTGACAGTTTGATGTGGCTGCTTCTGTTGTGACTAAGCTTTAAAATCTGAGTGTTGAGGCCTGAGTTACAGGGTAGTTTCACCAGATCTGCAGGTACATCTTTATTTTTTTTCCCTGAAATGTTGCAGAGGAGAACAGAAGTTCAGCTGCTTTCAGCCCATCACTCTTTCAGTTTAAAAACAAATAGCCTGTATGAGCTACTATTTTCTGAGCTTGCTCCTATGTTCTCGGAATCTTATGCAGAGGCTTTTGCTAACACTTAAYACCTTGTTACTGCATTTACACTGGAATTCTGGAATGCTGCTTTTAATGAGCTGCAGTCCTGCTGCCTAGGGTGGGTTGCTGAACACGGGCAGACAACAAGGGACCTAAGGAGGGCTGAGAAGTCTGTCACCAATTCAAAATGGGTCATTGGTGAAATAGCCAGACTGGGAGCCGTTCCTTGTGCTCAGAAAGCCCCAGCATTTGCACCAGGGTTGTGATGGCCAACTTGAAGGGCTCTTTTTTAGTAGGATTTTCCGTACATGTTGAGATAGGGTATAAATATGCATTATCCCATTGGACCCCCTGGCTTTAGGATGCCTTGAGCTCTGTACTCATGTCTGGAGACTTTCAAACTCATATTTCAGAGCAGAAACACTCAATTCTCTTAAGYGCTTTTTTAATTAGCTCTCATGGCAGAGTGAAGGATATGAAATAAGGGTTTTCATGAAGTCTGCAGGCTATACAGAAGTACTTCCTTTTTATGTGATCATGATCAATTCTTTCTCTTCATCATAAACTTTTATATGAAGACAAGGCTTAACTGATCATCTTTAAGAGACTGTATTGGAAAGCTTTTTTTCTAGGTACTTGCAATGGTATTGCATAACTAAGAGCATCTAGCAAAGTCAATCTTGGATTTTTTGCAATAAAACCCCCAGCTAATTTGGAGCTTTTAATATGACTCTTACTAGACTTATTGATATTCAGCTCCAGATATCAAAAGTAAAGATTTTGATTGAAAAAAGATGTAGATTGGAAAACTGTGGAATGTTTTTGTTTCAAAGCTGTTGCATATATGGTTCTTAAGCACCTGAACAGTGATGAAGTAACCACAAAATACAGTGCTTTCTGGCTTTGTATTTTGAATAACTGTTTCATGCTGGGAAAAAAAGTGGAGCAGGGAACCAGAGGAGGGCACTGTTGGCTGCCTTAAAGCCTGAACTTGCAAACAGGTTTTGCTAGTCCTGTCTGTGCCTGGGTCTGCCATCCACAAGGGCACTTTCATTGCAGTTGGCAGAGTAGCTAATAGGAATATGGAGAGCCCTTTCCTGATAGCTTGGTAGCATTTACGAGTTATTGTGATGACTATTGTAATGGTGGATGGCTGTCAGTGCCAGTCATGTATTARGAAATCTCCATCAAACATCAGCCAGGGACAGATAGTGGTGGTCTCTTGTCTAGCAAGGGGAGATCTCACCTTGGACTGTCCATGAGGAGAAAACATAGCTGCTCTTGCCAGGTAAACAGAGATAGATGTTGCATGGGACTTATCCCAGATCCTGACCTGTTGCTGTTAACTCTTTATCTTTAGATACTGATGAATAGAGAGCTGCCTAGCGCAGCTTCCACTCTTGATAATCCTGCTTACTAATTTCCTGGGGTCTAAAGGGACACATATTGTCCTATTAAATACAAAACTGGACCTGTGTTTTCACCAGAAAGGTGTGAGCAAAGCTGCATCTTGCTTTGAGATTAATCATTCCAATTGAGAGGACATGCACTGAGGCAGGAGGAAGCCACAGGAAATCCTGAACAATGTGAACAGAATTCAAAGCCTCTCCTGGACTCTTATCCCTAGAGATGCTTCTGTGTCAAAGGAAAGGTCACAAGTCTTTGCTAGGTGATGTAGATCAAAGAGCTTTCTCAGTGACAAATCCAGATGCATAAAGGGCAACTCCTCTATCCAAAGCTTGAGCTTCTGAAGTTGTCTTTAGATCTGTGAAATGAAAGTCATCTCATTGATCAAATCCCTTTGGATCCCAGTGATTTCCAATGATGCTGAGCATAGAGCAGCTGAAGGATGCATTTCGGTAGGCTTGCATGGGGACCGGAATTGTATCCGGTACTGTTGGGTAATGAGTCTTTTAACCAGGTCCCTTTTTAATTTGACTTTGAAATACTGCATTTGTACCCTGGCCCATCCTCTTGTGTGAATGTTATGTTAAAGGTCGATTTGCCAGAGACTATACCTTTATCTTGATAGGAAAACACTAATCCCTTTGCAGAAGACTGTTCAATTTCTAGCTTTGTCATTGTCTTCCCACAAATCTCCCTTGTTYGGCTAGTGTTTGTCACCTTGTCATCCCTCTTGGTGTGAATGATGCAGACATTTCTAAGGATTCAGGTAATGTCTTGGTGCAAACTGGGCAATTTCTTGAGTCTCTGGCCTCTTCAGTGGCCTCTGCAGGGATCTTCTCCCACAGTGTCTGGTGCCTCATGTACCCACCAAGCAACAGGATCTTCTGCATGTGTCAGAGCAGTTACCTCTCTATATAGCAGCATCTTCACGAGCAGACTCATGCTTTTCTTCTGTGTTTTGTTCTTTATTTTCTATTTTTCTCCTCTCTATGAAAGCAAGCTTAATGCACTTTAAATGCAAGTCACTGTTTGAGAACGGCCRTGCAGCCCTTCTCTCACTCATGGTGCATTTCAAACACTCCTGACACAATCCTGCTGATGTGGGAGTGACTGATGCRTTGACAGATGACTTGCACTGCTGATAATCATGATGGGCTATTTACTGTTGCACTGAAAAGCAATAAACATGACTTGTGCTTTTTAGTTTTGACTTCTGTATTGCAGGCTGTATCCATGRAAAGCGTGTAAAAGAAATCAGGTGTTTGGGGCTCAGTGCTGGATTGTATGTTTCCAAACTAATTTAGATGAGAGAACAGTGAAGGACATGAAGAAAGGGCTTGTGAGAGAAAGGGGCYGATGTGAGAAGCTTCTGAAAGCTAGAGAGCAGCAGTGCTCTGGTGAATACAAGCTGGAACAAGGGCTATTAAGCACAGCAGGGTTAAATGGAAATCTAGCAGGGTCTTAGGACAACTGAGCATCCAAGATTAACAGCACAGCTAAGAATTAATGAGCCAGCAGTGCTCTCCTCATCTGCAGGAATGCTGCTCGAGTGTGTTCCCTCCATGCTTGCTTCCTCACCACTCTTCCTCTCCCACAGAGGCAGAWTCATTTTGCAAATTTGTCTAAAACCATGGGAGAATTTTATGAGCAGAGTGCTAGGTCAATCCTACAGATGTTCCACAGCCAAGCTACAAAAGCCAAATTTCCAAGTCCTGGAGCTTGAGGTTCCCCAAATCGGAGGTGAGCAGAGGTGAGAACTCCAGAGCAAAAAAAGAGATTGGCTATTTTTTACATAATCTAAAAGTATATATAACAAAATATTTGGCCCTAAAAGTATTTTCAGTGTGGCATATAACAATCCTAAGATCTTAAATGTAGTCAATTTTGAAGAAAAAAAAAAGTCCAAAAAACTTTAAAATGTCTCTGGAACAGTAATGAYTGTAGTTGTTACATGGGTATAACTGATAGTCATTTTTTTGTGATATCTTGGTTGTTAGTAAAACATGTGCAAACTRATTTCACTGCCTTGCTTATGTTTTGATAGGAATTACATATCTATGCTTATCCAATATGTCCCTCACTGGCTATTTTTCCATATGCATCAGTGGTTTTTGCTTGCTCTTTCCCTTTCTACTAGCAAAGGAAAGGTTTTCAAGATTTAAAATTACTATGCTGCATGTGTTTCCCATCTTAAAAATTACAATGTTCCCAGGATGTAAAGCATCTTATAATAAAGAGGCATCTCAGGATGTAAAGTAGCTGCAGTAGTGCCTCCATGCAGATATTGAAGGAGGGTCAAAAGGAGATGTGAGGGCTAAAGATAGATAAAAAAAAAAAGACAGAGAAAAATACATTTGTTCAAGGAGCTATCTCAATCTTTGAGGACTTCATTAAAAAAAAATCTGTACAATAGGTGGACTGTTTTGTATAAGTAAATCTATAATCAAGGATGTTCTTTGGTTRCTTTTTAAGTCACTCATAAATTTCCAGTGACTTGAATAGGAAAAAGAACAGTGCCTTACTGCACAATGGTGCTGCATAACAAAGAGGGAACCAGATGCTTTACAATGTAGAAGACAAGACTATTGACTGTACTCAACAGCACACTAGGAAGCAGCTTGTAGTTCTAAAAACGCCACCTGTATTTTAATTACTAGAAATTCATGGTGTTTAATATAACAGGTGAACTAAATAGACATAAATAAGGAGGAGTGAATGGAGTTGTCTGTAACCCACCATCTTCTGCTGTCCCTGAGACCTGAAATACGAAAGGGAAGGAACACCTTACTGGCAAACCAGCTCACACTCCAGCCTTGGTCTCCCTGGGCTTTTCTTCTCTGTCTTCCCATCAGATTGGAGAGCATGTTCTGTAAGACACGCACTGAAATGACATTAACTTTACCACCAAATGCACGCGGGCAATTTCAGCTTACCACAACAACAAAACAATTYAGTAAGAACACATGGAGGGAAAGCAGAGGTTTGCAAATTATTTGTTCTACTGTTCAGGGAACTCAACATTCATCCTCTAGTCCTGCCAGGATTCTTTTATGGGAAGGATTCTGTTCATGGAAGACATCTGAAACCAGAAGGACCATGGTGAYAATCTACCATCTCCTGTGAAGGATAGGAAAGAAAGCCTGGCTCTGTTTCTGCTTCCATTTCAGTTTTAATGATATAGTATCAACTTACCTTGTGCATGCAGACAGATTATTTGGTGATGGCCTAACTGGCAGCCTATCGCAGGAGAAAAACAAAAGCTGGGTTGAAATCTTGTGCAGATATTGATAGAAGCTGAAGCTATAGATTTTAAGGGAGCTAAGATTTCATCTCTAACCTTASAAACCCTTGCAAATTAATCACCCTTCATAGTCACTCTTGTAAAGGTTAGAACAATCTATTCCTTTCTCTTGCTGCAACCTAGACTACTATAATCACTCCTGAAACCTATTAGATTTCAAAATATGATTTGGTGGATTCTTGAGGGAAGATGGGAGTAGGAGAATTTTTTTCCTTGAAAGGTTAAAATTTTCATTCAAGTATCAAGTACATGGTTTATAGGAATGTTTGCTTTATGATATTACATATATATATGGTTCCCAGAAGGATTGCATATAAAAAAAGTTGTTCTTTAGGTTTTAATAAACACTAAAGTAGTGAGCTTGTTGAAATTACAGATAGATAAAATGTTCTTCTAACACGGTAACAGAAGTRTCACCTTGTTTCTACTTTTTCTTCAAAATTGTTGCTATCACAGATAATGACCTGTTGAAGCAGCTGCAAGGAGCTGTGACGAGGACAGAAGCCTCATTAGAGACTGCAATTATTTGARATGAGATCTTATTTTGAATCTGTACCAAAGCAGAAAAGGTCAAAAGTTAAGAAAAACTAATTCATTTGTATATTTTGCTCCAACAACAAAAGTGTTTTAATTCTTGACTTTTTTTTGTATTTTTTGGCTTTATTTTGTAATCCACACAAAATGATCCAGTCRCAGGGAGAATTAAGAGTAAAGTGGGTGCGGAGCTGATGTCCACAAATGGATGGACTATATGCTGTGGAAAGACACATCTTTGACAGCAGTACCAGTGCCCCAGGGAAGACCAGGCAAAGCTCTGAGCACCACTGCACCTCCCCTGGGCTGATACCAGACACTGGAAGGAAGGTCCCTGAGCCACAGTTCGTTCATTTAGTTCAAATGTTAGACTGGAGTGCTGAAGGCAAATGCAATATGTAGGGCATGAGATACCTCAACTGGATGTACACTTGGCTGTTAATTACCTGAGGTTTTTTGCTCATTTTTGTGTATTAGGTCTTTGGGTATTCTGATCATGCATCATAGTCCTTCTACTTGAGACTGATGTTATTGAGCAGTTTAAACTACTGTGAAAACAGGAATGGAGATTATAGAGCTACAGATAAGTATTTTAATCAGCCTATTTAATATATTCACAAATTGCAGTATAGCTTCCATTCTTTGTGTTGTGGGGCTTTGGATCAAAGGACAAGATCTGGGAACATTGCTAGCCTGTCCAGTGTCTTTGTACTCAGCTGGCCTCCCTCCAAGGAAACTCAGCCAGCTGTTTCATCCTAAGGCCAATTTAATGAAGTATTCTCAGARTAGGGGTAATATGAGAAGACTTGAGTATATTGCCAGTGCCTTTGTCAAACTATCTGCAAACTATCAGCATGCATGTTTGAAGACACTTTGGGAAGGTAGTGTTGCTCTTCCAAGATTTACTTGTATGGCAGATGGTTCACTGTGCAGAAGGCTATGTGATACTGAGGAAACAAAAGAGAAAAGAAAGAAGACAGCTCGGGAACTCTGCTGTTTGGTTGTGATACTTTTGCTGAAGTTTCCCTTTCAGAGAACTCAATGACTTTCTGTTCCTTAGGCCTAAAATAACCTTATGAGCTTTTTCTGACTTGTGGGAGGAAGTATGGTCTCCCAAGGAACTCTCTGCCTGTGTGAGACCAAACAGGATGCTCTGGAGGTCCTGCTGTAGGAGTTTCTGATACTGACTGAAACCATGATTCCTCTCAGAAGGAGTTTTGGAGTATGCAATTCTGGCAGTGCAAGCAGTAATAGATCAGGAAAAACTACAACTCTTTTGATAGACAATCAAATATTAAGTCTATAACTTCTGTTTGTTGTATCCTATTCTTATTGACATGCATCTGCTTCATGTTGTCTTCATAGCCTTTTCCTGCTTTTCCACGAAGTCAACTGTTKAATTTCTTCAGAAACACAGAATTTTGAGTTAACGTGTTACTCTGTACACTGTTTATTTTGCTGTTGGTTATGCATCATCAGAAGGAATATCATCTCTTCAGAACTTGTTTGATACTGATATTCAAATCAGCAGCTTTGCCTGCTAAGACATCTGTGATACAGGTTGCTATAAATCGTGGACTGAAAAGCACTATCAAGGACAGCTTCTCTATGACTAAGAGCACTGAAACTCATTCTGTGCAGGTTGTGGATTAAGMTATATTTTTAATGCATTTAAAACTGTAAATTATATCACTTGATGGGAATCCAGTCTATATTTGTTTCATGGCTCCAGCCCTTTGTTTTAAAAATAACCCTAAGCTTTTGATTACTATACAGTATTTCAGAGCATGTATGTGTTGATCGGGAGCCAAAAGCTCTGCTGAATTATGAATCAGAAAAGCCCCAACTGGCATACTGCAATGAATCTCTGAATTCCCCATCTGAAGGGCATAACAGATAAAGAACCTTGTGTTCAGAAATAGCATTTGACAGACTAAAGAAAAATGAGAATCAGCAATGGTAGCAAGAGAGGTATGAGTCAGAGCCTTGAAATCTGCAGTCTACAAAAAGCATGCAAAAATGCTTTAGTGAGATAAATGGGCATGAAAATTCCTTATGCACCAATATCAGAGGCAGAAATCTACGTACGTCAACATTATGAAGGAGTTTGGATTCTGAAATGCAAAACAGCAACCGTTAATATTTGCTATGGATAAGTGTAAATGGCTGTACAAGTTTCAAAAGAATGGTAAGTATGGTCTGATGTAATRTGTTGGAGTGCAGTGATTTGCACAGTAAGCTATGTTCAAAGAAAACCAAAATTGAACGTTTTGTCATCAGAATGTCACTGTCTGCCAGTCTCAAATCCAAAAGGCATGAGCTGAACTGTATCTAGAAGCAAAATCCACAAAACATTTTTTCAATCAATTCTTGTCAACTAAAGAAAGCTTGAGCAGTGGGACTCTGTCATTTAATTCCTACTTCCAAATGTACATACAGCTGATATAGCAGAAAATACTTTGGGGAAAAAAGCACCATAGAGCTGCTCTTCTGTTTTTGCAACAGCTCTGTAAGTTGCAGAAGGATGCTAGTTGTACTATGTGCACAGGAYGGAGTGTGCACATTAAGTTGAAACTAAATCTGGGAAACGTGAAAAGAAAACACTGTAGTAAGATGMTTCGATAGCTCTTGAAAAGAGTCTTCCAAGAAAGCTGCAAGTGCAATTTTTCTTGTTTGCCATCTACATATGCCATTTTACATGCATTATCAAGCCTGACAACCTGATGTATGCATCAAGCAAAACTCAGAGGTAGCCAGGGCAGGGCCTGGCTCCCTACACAGGCAGCTTTGAGGATCTAACTTTGAAGACAACCTTGGAGCCACTCTTGGGCAACAGGCACCCAGAGTAGCAAACCTCTCCACTGAACTATTTCTGGTTAAGTCCTAGGTTACCCTTCCTATTTTACTCTCTGTAATCAAGCTCAGCTTTAGTAGCTCTAGCTCATAGCAGACAATTATCCTTCACCAGGATTACATTAAAAAATGATTTAACATTGTACTACACAAAGCAGACCAAGGGTGATACTAAAAACAGGTGAGTATGCAAACACTTTGGTAGGCAGGCAATCTTTGCAGCCAGATGAGCAAATTTGCTAGAAGTTCTGCAAATATTTGGTGATTTAAAAGCTGATGTTGCTATTGCAATGACTTGCAACATCTTACCAAATGATACTCTCATAGCTTGAAAACAAACTGTTTCTTTAGCAGATGGATGGATGGCAAAAATTAGTCAGCCTGTATGTGCTGATCCAGTGCAGTTATGTGCTGTCTCCTCTGTATGCCTACTTGGAAAAAGAATGGGAAAGGAAATACACTTTCACTGACAARTTCTGACTGTTTATGCTGGCACGTAATTATAATTCCTATTTGTATCTACAATAATGGCAATGTGCCTGTAAGATGTCCTGTCATTTAAACTAGACATGCAACAATAGACATAACATTTCTGGATATATTTCTCCTAAGTCAAGCCTTGCCTCTAGACATGTTAAAATTGTGTAACAGCAGCAGATCTGCAGTGGTTTGAACTGAAGCGACATTTTCGCAAATGCTTCCTGATGTCTCTCAACTCCTTTTGTCTTGAAATGCAGGTCTCAGAAAAGGTTTCTAGAGCAGAAGTGGCTGCATTGAAGTTAATACAGTTGCATCAYGGTGAAATTGATGTGATAAAAGAATAAATATGTGGGTTACCTCCCTACCACTGTCCTTTAATTTGTAATGACTGAGATATCGCAAAGCTCTTCTAATCAGCCATTGCATTTTCTTTTCACTGAGAAAAGTGGAGTACTACCCAGATACTGWGGAAGCTGCATGTTCAAGAGAAAAAGGCACCAGAATTAGGGATTCTGTTAATGAGGCTCACATTGATCTCTTCTCCTGTCTCAATTAGGACACTTCAAYTGAGTGGCTCTATTCAGTCTTCCACACAGAATATTTGGCAT
The DNA here is from genome assembly GCA_003342815.1 of Eudromia elegans. NCBI lineage: Eukaryota > Metazoa > Chordata > Aves > Tinamiformes > Tinamidae > Eudromia > Eudromia elegans. Next base: position 4,983,507 of record PTEX01000016.1, on the reverse strand, counting down.
AGGGTTGATGCTTGCCATCTTTGGGCTGAGAATCTGACTTATCCAAATATCTTTCTCTTTTCTTTGTGATACTTTAAGCCATTAAAACAAAATTCTAAAGTAATTTGAGAATCAAGCTCCCTAGAGTCACAAGATTGTTTGGGATTTTAAAAATCATTTTAAACTAGATTCTGTTGAGTTGACTGAGCTATTTCTGAGCTATTAGGAATTATTGGTGGAGAGGAAAAAAAACTAAGCAATGAAAAATATGGAAATTTTCTTTTAAAGATAATGACAGCTAAGTTTCTCAGGGGGGTTAAGGAACACAGGCTTAAAAGGGAAGTATGAAATATTTTGAAATTTGAGAAACATTGCAGGAACCAACAGCTCAAAAACTACACTAGTCTTTTTTGAGAGATGGTTTTCATCTTCCTTGGTCTCTTATTCTTKGAGACTGAGAAAGTGCTTTACATCAGCATCTAAAGAGCTCTAACCACTGTCGAACATTAAGTCCTCTTCCATCTCCTCAGGGTTTGTCAAACCCAGATGCTTCTGGGGGGCTGCAGGGTGAGTTATGGAGCTCGTGGCCACCTCTTCTATGCAACACACATGGACATTATCTGAGCTTCAGGCCRAGCTGCAGCCTTAGCAGTTGGTGACTGCTCATGCTGATAATTTCCAGTAAAAGTCYGGGAGTTCCCAAAGCAATCTCCCCTCTGAAAAGACTGGGTTTTGTTTCTCTTTTTTTTTAATTTTTTTCTTTTTATTTTCCCCAGATTGCCCTACAGATTTTAAGCAACACTTTCAGAGAGACTATCAAACTCATGGAGTCTTATTGACCCACCTCTGCAATATCCTTTTAATGGGCATGCATATGCCTGTTGATGCTCAGCATATCAACTGCAATTGATTTGCAAGGCATGAAAATAGAGAATTCCTTGAGAAGGGTCAACCTGTGATCATTTGGAAATGATCTCTTCAATAACAGTGAAGAACTGGAAAAATTTGTGCTGCCTGCACAGCTAGAGTTGTTGCACTCTGAGCCAAAATAATTTCATATGCACTTCTGTCAAGTGCTGAAATGCGAGTTGGATTTCATCTGGGGAAAAATAAGAAAAAAAATGTAATAATTCATATGTGCAGAAAAAGGATGAATATCTGGTAGACGACTAGATTTTACAAAGTCCAGATAAATTCAGCACCAAACTAGAGCTTTGAGTTGCTATGTAGGGAAATAGTAAACACAGAAAGGTTTATGATGTTTCATAACAGAAATATCATGTGGCAGAGGGTGTCAGAAGTTTTGATGAGGCCTCATAGCTGAAGCTCACACAGCTGTGCCCAGGGTGGTTAATGCTGGAGCTACATCTGTCTTTTCTTCTTGAAAGATAGGGAGCTTGGAAGAATGAGAGGCTGTGTTAGTGTTTGTTCTTGCAGACTGGGTTTGTGCTGTCCTTGCAAATCCAAGGAGATGGCTCAGCCTTCCCCCTCAGGGCAGGGAGAGAGGCAGTGAATAATCCTGCAACGTATAGCATAGACTTCCAGCAAAATAGCGTGTGGGACTGGACAGGGAAAATTACTAGGAAGTAGCCAAGTGCTGAGAAGACCTGCTGCTTTCTGTGCCTGCCTATCTCACAGGAAGCTCTCAGCACTTTCCGTTTGATTCTCTCTTTGAAATCCCTCAAGAYACCAGCAGCACAAAAAAGTTTCAGTGCTTGTCATGCTCATTTTGTGCATGAGCATCTCTGAGGAATACAGTGTGTCTGCAAAGACAATAGCAAAGCTCCTCTTACAAAAAATGGTCCAGAAAGTTAATACCTTTATCTCCCTACACAGAGTTCTCACTCGATATCTCTAAAAGCTTTTATTTTAATTTCTTTTTTCTTTTTTAATGGAGCTATACATTCTCTGCCTTCTCTTTTTTCTTTTGCCAGGCTCTTTTTCTATTGGTTGTATATACCCTGCATAACTTTTTTCCCCATATACACACAATAAATTCCTAACGGAAAAGAACTCTCTGCATTTGCAACCTTCACTGCCACCAACACATTGAAGGGTATCCCTGTGCATAGGAAGAGACTTCTTGGTCTGCTTAGCTGCAGAAATTCCCAAAGCAGCAGCAAATGAAAGGGCTGAGAAGGCAAGTTCAAGGGACTGCATCACACTGTCAAAGAATGTAATGAATTAACCATACGGAAACTTCAGCAGCAAAAACTGTACAAGTGAAAAATAAATGTGTCTTGCTCTAAACTGCTTATAGTTAAATAAACACAAATTAGGCTCTTTTTTTTTTTCTGTAGGCAGCTCTACTGGGTCAAGGACTTGGACACCAAAAGAGCCCTGACCTCAGTGCGGAGTCGATGTACCCACGATCTGTATCTCAATGTGGACTTTAATTTTAATGTGGGGTTGGGTAAGCACAAGTGGATGCTCTGCGGGGTTGAGCGCTGCACTGGGCAGAGCCATCTCACTGCTGCTCACCGGCAGCCCCGCGTCTGGGAAGGAAGAGCTCTCTGCAGCCTTGCAGAGATGCTCCTGGAGAAATGCACTGAAATCCCCCAGGAATCTGAAAAGTTTCTCAGGCGCTCATGGGACTCCTGGTAGGTTCCTCTCTTTGCACAGGTAACACTTCCAAAATCTGATTCCTAGTGACTGCCTGCGTCTCTCTTTCTCAGCCTTGCTTTGCCTTTCCTCTAAAGGGAAATCTTGCTGTGTCTCAAGCATGTTAAAAAGAGTTCAGCTAATGTAATAAAACAGAGATCATTCATAAGGAGAGACAGCACATACAGATGCTAATATAGCCCAATTAAGCTCTGTTTCAAATACAATTTTGACTTTTAATATAATACACAACAGTAGTGCATGAASCCATATACTTCTCACATACAGTAGGTATCAAAATGTTGCACAAAGTACCAATATCTTTGTCATCTTTTTTTTTTTCTTCTCTCTCTCTCTCTAAAGAAAAGGCAGGACTTGGCCTCTGCTCAAACATACAGTCAGAAGGAGTCCATCATGACCTGGAAATCTGGGATTTAAACGTGGTATCAAGTTAGTTTATAAATGGCCTGCTAACTGTTGTCCAAGTAAAGATTGCTTTTATCTGCAAGCAGAACACATTTTTGACCTCCCTCTGTCAGTGCTAGAGGACCTACGGCTCTGCTTTGAGGCTATGTCAGCATGGAGAACAATCCCTGAAAAGCACCTTTTCTGGTCACTGTTCATTTTTCATTGAACTGCAGACCCTGCCCTCTCTSTTGGTTCATGTATAGCTGGGATCTGAACCTCTGTTTCTTCTTATCTAATGAGGACAAGGCTTGAGCAGCATGGAGCACCAGGCAGTGTTTCTTGCTGCAGAACATAAGGAATCATGCTGCTTCTCTCASCCTGCCCCAAGAATATGTCTCAGCTGAGGTTTTTTGAAGTTGGAGATTTAAAAATTTGTTTCTACAATTCTCAAGTTCTTTATGGAGACTTTGAGCAGTTAGGAATGAAGTTGCTATGTGTCCTGTTTCTGTGCTAAGCTTGAAAAAACAGATTTGACAGATTCTGGCCTGGGCTGTTCTTTCTTCCTCTCAGTGTATATTAGATAAYTTTCCCTGATAATTGCATCATTACCTTAGGGAATTACAATCAAACTGTTACTTCAAGTGGGACAACATTGGGACAAATACATGTATTATGTGGTCCTGACTGGAGGCATGCTTAAAATCAGGAATTTGAGCCCATTTCTCATTCCTCCTCCAWGAGAGGAGCCATGAGAAGAGCTAAGAGCTGGGCTATTACAGCTTCCTTAAAYAATAGTTGTTCTTATTCCTTGTCTTCTCTAGCTTCCCAATGGAGTATCAATCGGAGGTTAGACCAGAGAGGTGCATTTCAAGACTGCAGTGGGGCCCTTTTTGGAACAAGGTCAGTGCAATGGCATTCCTGGGTCTAGATAATTTTTGCAGTATTTCTTGCAGTTTGCAGCACGTAGCAAATAGTTTTAGCCATAGCTTTCAAACACTGCAACTTGATTTTCCACATGGTGGTATAGAMGTTATTGTGATTTAATTGTTATACTATGTATTATGCATTATGTAAACTAAGTACGTAATGGGGAGGGGGTTAATATATAATTATTCAATTATTTACTTATAGGGTTTTAACAAGAGCACATTGTGGAATTAGAAGAATTAAAGAATTGCTGGAGATGTMCTTTTTACCTGATGACAATGATTTCTAATAAGTATAATATTCCTTTCTGGAGAAGATATATTCTTATTAAAAAGAAACATTGTTTGTTTGTCAAGGTAACATTTTGGACTTCTGTTCACTTAAGACTAAATGAATAATGCGTACACAAACAGCTTGCACACAGAACCGCATTAACTTTCAATACTTTTTCAGCCTTTCTAGCTTTAGCTTAGGAAATGCATTTTAATTAAACATAAGGAGCTAGATTTAAAAAAAAAAGTTATCCTTTGCTGTGCTTCAGAAAGAACTGCTACTTCTTTTGTGATAAAAGAATAATAACCCTGGCAGATGGGTTGCTACAGAGCTGGAAGAAAAGCTGTTAGAGTGGGATTGACAAAGCTGTCTGTGCAGAACAGGAAGTCCTGTCGTGGAGGTAATAAAGATGCTATTTCAGCTCAACCAGGTCYAAACAAGCAGTACTTCAAACTTGCCTTTGCACTTGCTAGGCAAATAGCGTAGTGCTAAGATATTAATGACTCTCCTGGTTTGTTGAAATGACCTTGCTGTTGCTACCTCTGTACAGATCATTTAAAATGTGAAGTTGTGTAGAAGGCAAAGCTTTAGTATCTCCTCTCTTGGATGGTATGAAGCTATTCAAGTGTCTTTCTCCTCCTATCTCTCTACAGCAGACCCACTGTTGGAAAGCTGTTAGTTATGTGCATCTGGGCTTGGATTTTGCTAGGTCTTTTCCTCTGTGGAGAACAGTGCTCCTCCCTGTTGTAAAGGGCTGTCCACATGTCTTTGACATCGTATCAACTTCACCTACAGAAGCAACTCCATCTAAATGTAGCATAGAGATCTCTACTGCTGTCTCTGCTGTGAATAGGGTACACAGTTAAACCCAGGAAAACATTTATTGAAGATTTTCTCCCTTTAAAACTTTTTATTCTCTTCTCCAATGCAGCCAGAAATCGTTCAATGAGAATAGCATCAAACCTGGGGGAAAGGACACCACAAATCTCTGCAAGTCATRGGAATGTGGCACCCGCCATGTATCAGAGTGAGATCCACCTGCGTGTGTCCTTTCCCCRACACAGCTCCTGCCAGCTCTGCAGGACAGTCAAATTAATGCTGTGTAGTTGTAATAGCAGCAGTGGGCTGCAGCGTTTSGGGAGTCTGTGTATGCTCCAAAATCAGCTCAGGGAGCAAAGTGCCTAGTTCTATTTTTTAGCTGGGTTGCTACCAGCACTTGGGCTTGCTGGAATAAACCCAGGGCATGTCCAAGCAAGTGACATTGCAGTCCTGGCTGYGACAGCTGTAGATGTGTTCTACTGATATAGGAAGGGATGAAATGTTTCTGTACTTRTAGAGTAAAATGAGGCTTTGAGGARGATTATCTGGAGCAAAACTCCCACAKATCCTAAAGAGAATGGTTTCAATCCAGCTTTTGTTTTCTTGACTCTTCAGTGCTACTCTGTCCCTTTCTCTCTTGAAAATAGATTAATGGATCATCCCCTTCCTCACTTCCCTTCATTTTTTTCTTTCCTTTAAACTTTCAGGAAAGRGAAGGATACACACTTGAGTATTATTGCTTCTCTGTCTTCCTACACAAACAAGACAGAYTGTTGGCAAATAGGAGCCAGATTGGATCCCCTGGATTTGCTTTCTTCATTTTTATATTACTTTTTTTTTTTTTGCTAAAAAATTCCATCTAAGAGAGGTGAAGCAGAAAAGCTTCTTTCAAAAATAATTAGCTAAAGTCTTTGCATCCATGTGAAAAGGAACAAAATCTAAAATCCTTAATCTGCAACAAAGAACCACAAAGCCTATCCTGGAAAGTTTGGAAGAGGAGGGGAGAAACAAAATATTCAGATCCAAAGCCTTTTTTGTTGTTGTTGTTATTTTTCTCAAAGGGGAAGATATCATCAAATTCCACATCTAATCAACATTCTGCACTTTGGCATTTGGTTGGGTCAGACCCAAGCAATCTGGAACAGCTTTGATTTGAGGTGAGGTGTACCTACTCTTTTGGGGAAAAAGGAAAACAGAGGAATAACACAGCAATCCATGGGCTATTCAAGAATAGTGAGAGTTTTTCTGTAAGCAGCAGGGTTTGTGTTTCTGGTTTTGGAGGGATTGAAATATTCTATGCACCTGTAGACATTTACTTTTAAGCTGCAAAGCTAATCATTTTGCTGAGCTTGGACCAAAAYATACTTTCCTAAAAGCAAGTTCAAGGGGTGAATACTTGAACACTGACTGAGATTATTTTCTTTAGAGGAAGGCAACCATCCTTGATTCCTATCAGGATAGACTCTTCCAGTACCTAACACAGGCTTCCTGCCATATTTTGAAATTTGAATATTCCAAGTAAAATGTAGCAGACTTTTCAAGTGATGGAGTACTRAAACTTGCTCCAAGTAACATTGTGATTTATATATTTTTTCACTTGTTTTTCTTGGCTGACTTTGTTGATAGCTGCAGTTCTTTCTTTAGTTGCTAGAAACAAATTTGCTTAGAGACTGTCTGCCTTTGCCAAGTAACATGCATTCATATTTACAAAATGGCTTTTAGTAAATACAAAATACTGAGAGTGGCATGATAATCCCATGAAGGTTTGCAGATTATTATGATTTTTGAGTAGAAAAAGAACTAATTTTCCCTACCTAATTAATGAAGTGGATTTGAAATACACTTTGTACAAAATAGGTAGAAATTTCTCACCATCAGAATACTGCTTTTGAGGAAAGGATTTTCCTTGTCTTAGACTGAGCAGTCCTAACCATGTTGCAGCCTTCATCTCTGCTGGTAGAGAACACATTCCCTTCCTCCTGTTTTAGCAACAACTTGCCATTATTGCGAGCACGGAGGAAACGCTTATAAAATTGAGCACCATAAACAGGCTGCAGCAAAGCCAGTTGTCACCATCCTCCCATGAAAAATAAAAATTTWAAAAAATTACAAATGTTCCCTTTAGTTATCACCACAAAACAAAGCACGAAAATATTGCTTGCTACAGCTGACATGATGAGTGATGGCAGTCCATTGAAAAGATCTCTCACTTTCTCAAAATGCAAATACCTGAAAACAGCTAATGAGCAATTGTCCTTGGAAACAACAATAACAGAGAAAACATTCCATTCTGTTCTTTGATATATTCTGAACCACGACTTGATAATTCACCAAAGCCATCACTCACTATATGATTCATTAGATGTGAGAAAAATGCTCAAAGCTGTCATATACAAGAAAAATGTACAAACTAGATATGCAGTTTTGGTGAACCTGCAGAAGGGCAGGAAAGCAGACTTTAATGCTATTTAGAAACTTCAGAAAAGGCTTTAAAGGAAACTTTTAAAACACACACTTCAACATAGGAAAGTCCTAATTTAGCAAAAACTTCCATAAACTACATGTCACAACACATGTGCATGTTTAATTCTCATACATCTTGGCTGTTTGGTCAAAAAGGTTTTTCTGACCAAATGTGAGGGACTTTTGAGGCAGCTTTCAAGATTCAAAAAAGCCCAGCAGCTTTGAAGCAGAGTAATGAACACTAGATAATGAACTAACCTAGTGCAAGCAACAAAGGTTCATGGTACATTTCTGTACTGTGTTAGATTAGACTACTGCTTAGAAGTACAGTTGAAATAGATTTGAAATGAGGAAAATGGTCCAAGTGAGGAATTCTACATGAGTATATCTCTTCTTTCTCTAATATGCACATCACTACAGACATTTTTTTTTTTCCTGGCAGTGTCTTTGCAGAGCTAAAAGACTTTGTAGATTCATCTGATGTCCGCATCATGCTACCAGATTAAAGGAAATAGGATATAAAGATAAAATACGGGAATGACTTCTACACTCGGTGAAAGCATTTTGTTTCATATCATTGTAAAGAGTCTTTTGATTACAGAGTAAGGATCCAATTTCACAAGCCTTTCATGTAAATAATTCAGTTCTAAGAAATCATGCCAGGCCTCTTTCTTTTTGATGCCTTGCAATATGTGCAGCAACAGCAAGCCTAACAAAGCGAAAGTTCTTGTGCTTCTGAAAGATACTGATGACTCTCCAAGAATATTTATAACTTGCCAAGTAGCCTGAGCCTGTTAACTGGCTGCATTGTTTGAACTTTTTACATTTTTAGTTGAGATTTGCACATGTCTGAGGAAATAGCTGGGCTGCTTGCATTACTGCCACTTTGTAATTCCTTTCTTTGCTGCAAAATGGACACCSAAAAGGTTTCCGGTTTTCCAGCAAAAACTCATTTACCTGGTGACACTCTGGGTAGCATGTATAATCCCCCCTTAAACAAGGCAGAGMAAGCTCTTACTSGAAAGATGCATTTATACATCATCCAGAGCTGAAATATTCAGGTTTAGATCAGCACCTGAATGCTTTTATGCAGCTCTTTTCATGACAGTTTTCACAGGGCTGGGCCCTGTTCCTGTTTGCTGTGAAACAAAACTGCCTGGGTTTGAAAGCTGCCATGAAAAAGAATGTGTTTCTTCCCAACAGCTTTTCCTGCTGTTTACGTGAATATTTCCATGCTATGCACAGGTGAAACACAACTAAAAGATAAAAGGGTGCACCTACACTCCATGTTTCAGTTCAGGTTTGTGTCCTCATCCCTTGTTGCCTTCCACCCACTGGTTGTTATCACATCATATTTTATCTCATATCAAGTTATGGCTTTTAGAGCAGAAGTGGACCAGAGCCTTGGGGTCCTTTTCAGGCCGTGTCTCTGTACTGTGAATAGGTCCTGCAAGCTGCCTGTCACTACCGTGCMGTGCCAAAGACTATGTGGGTGGCTGAGTGTAGCCTGAAGTCAGAGGGGTTGCTTAAATGATGGATGGATGAAGCTGCTTGGCTTGACTCRGACCTCAAAGAGAAGAGGAAGAACAGTCCTGCGGTGTGACATGAATCTTAGCCTTGGGGAAGTCCTAAGAGTCCAGCTACATCTTATTGTGTATCTCCACCCTCCCTCACTCCTCTTTGCAGCTCCGAGGAGGGCAGATCGTGCTGCCCAAGGAATTGAGGAGGAGCTGAGTCCATGTGTATCAACCATCCTGGAAGTGACATCTATGAATGACCCCAGGCAAGCTTCTGTAATGCCAAAACTTCTGTTAGGCCCTAATTTTTCCTCTGAGTTCCCCCTTCTCAAGCAATTCTTCCCCACCAACCGCTCTTTGATTCAGAGATCGTCCTGCATGGCGCCTGAAAGGTTCATTTTCTCTCATTTCTGTTCTGTTTGCACCCCTCGATTGAGGGTACACATAATTTTCCCCCAACATCTCGTTCCGTCTGCTGCTGCACCTATTTTTACTGTAAAGGGATGCTCTGTCCTCCCTGCTTAGGGATCCACCTGCCYACCTTCCCTTCATTATCTCATGCCATTTATTTTCTGTTTAATGTTTTAAGTGGACATTTGTTGGCATCTAGATTGTGCCTTAATATATGCAAGACCTCTTTTGATTCTGGCAGTAGTCAGCTCCTGGGTGACAGAATTATCCTGTGAAACACTTCTGTTCTCTTGTCACAGGTTTTCTCAGGCAGGAGCTGCTTTGTTCTGACACACTGATTTTTTTCTAGCAGAATCCTAATACAAGGATCTTGTTTTGATTTGCAAGTGTCAGAATTTGATTTTTCACACCCCCTCCCAGTTTGGGAAATAGTTTTGATTTCCATAAGTTAAATATACTGAATGCAGTATTTAAGATTTTACAGAATATGTTCTACTTTATACATATATGAGAGGGAAACTCGGTACAATTTCATGCATAAAAAGACTCAAGTACTGCACATAAGAGCTTGAGAGTCTTTTTATTGATCTAGATACTGAGATGAACTTGCCCGGTTATTCCTACGGAAAATAACTTCAGGCATGTTAACTGGGAGATGGCTGTATGCTCTGTATAACAGATTATCACAAATTAATATGTCTATTTTATACAACTCTATTTTAACAATCATGAATGTGATTGCTTTGTAATTACAGGGTATTCTCTACACAGCTGACAAAGTTACTACAGCTGATAGGTGACTTGTGTACACAATCTGACTCACACCCTGCAGTGAATCTAGATGATGTTTTATAGGACTTGGTGCAGAAAAGCTATTAAAAGACCAAGCTAGAAAGCCTACAGGGGAAAAAAACCCTCTCAGCTTCTCTTGGAATAGCAAAATGGAAAATGGCTGGATCTTGCAGTTTTAGCTTGTATATGAAAATGTTGGGGTTTATTGCGTCTAGATAGTGCATTGTATTATCTAGTTTTTTTTTCAATATAGGATATTTCATAAGTATTGTATGTACTTGGATAGGAAAATTTGTTGAGGGTAACAGCTGGAGAAAATGCCGTGACAGACCTGGTAGCGAGCGAAGTTCAAGGGAAGAGCAGGTACTGGGGTCAAAGCAGCGAGSCGAGGCAGCTGTGCTCCTGGCTTCCTGCCTGGGTGTTCCTGCGTGCTGGGATGTGTCTGAATTTGTGAGASTTGATCAAGAGGCAACACAGCAGCTGGGTAAAAACGGAGCTGCTGAAGCAGCCTTCCTGTGAGTATGGATACAGCAGCTCTGATTTTATAGAAAGCGATCTAAAAAGCAATGAATTTGCAGGGGATCTGCTTCCAGCCACTTCTTTGACCACAAYAGGAGTTGATTAGAATGCGTGCCTGAGGTGAACAGGAGACTGTAATGTCAATAAGCTCCAGACCTAGTGAACTAAGTAAATAATAACCACAACTGTAAGATGAGCTAAAAGCCTTCCAACACTCTGCCTTTTGCTSCTTTATTAGGTGAACTGTGTCCATCTTCCCCTTCTTCCAAAGGKAAAAGATGACATACGTTGTGAGAGGTCCTGTATGGGGGGAGGGACAAATAGCCATGAAGAAGCCTAGGAGGATGAACTTTAAATCTAAGTTATCAACAAGAATGTTTAAATAACACAATTTCTACTTTATTCTTTTAATAGGGGCTTCTAGGCAGTATCAATACAGGTCTCTGCTGATGTCGTCCAAAGAAAATATGCATAAGGAGAGGGGCATAATTTAAAGKCCAGAGTGCTTAACAAGGTGGTTCTCGGTGTTTGGCAGGTATAAAAGATCCTTTAGGTCTCAGGTTCTTGAACAGTCTATGCATAAGCCAACAGGGAGACGAGAATAGTTTTAAATTATGTTAGAGGAACGTATACAGATGCAGAGGATATAAATACTTGGGGGAAGCAGAAGAAACATCTTTTTGCAAAAGGTCTTATTCATGGCTGGCAACATCACTGCTCTCTCATGTATCCAGACAATGATGAGATCTATTTTTTTTTTCCTCTTCACAGAAGTGGTGTATACTTTTGTGGCTGCTAACAATGAAATTTGCATTATAATATATGACTTCTTTAACCTTTTGCCTTCAATTATGCTTTCTTGAGCATAATCATGTTTCAAAAATCTTGACATATAATGTTTTCTTCTCTTGGAAGATTTATACCAGAAAAAGATCCTAAGGTAAAAGCATAAGTTATATAGCATATAAAGATAATTAAATATTCAGGGCAGCTGTTCCTTAAACCTTCCTGGTTGGTGTGTTGCTGCAGGTTTCATTGCTGGTGATCAAAGAATGRGTAGAAGGTTCATATAGACACAAATAGGTCATCTTCTCTCGCCTGGCTCTATCAGTATTGTGCAGCTGTAGTTGAGATTTGCGAGATCTTTAACAAAAGTTCATTTCACATTCAGAACACAGACGCATTTGCGTTGCTGAATCCTTTCCACATCCACTCGCCACACAAAAAGCATGTCCTATACTGAGTCCAACTCGCAGCTATGCTTTTGCCGATAACCTTGGAAGGCAGTTTGCATGGACAGAGGACACCAAGTCTTTAGGAAGARTACCTCTTTAATAAGCCTCTGCTTTTATATTAAAAGCCCAATTTTCATAAAATACTCTCAGGCGTTCTGTTTCAAGTATCTACTGCATTTATATAGACAGGTGCTCATCTTGCTTTTATCTCACCATTTCAGTACAATCTCTATTGGTTTAAATTTTTTGCCTTCTGACYTTTGCCCATCTCTCTGTATACTGGGTCTTTTCTATTTAACATGGTGCTTGCTGTCACAAAAATTGAACTGCCAAAGCTTTGCAGATTTTGTCATTTTTGATTGTTTAATTGCAATGCTTTGGGGATTTTATATCCTATTCTTTATCACTTTAATCCAGGCGTCGTTCTGAGGAGAAGTAGCAGCAGGGAGCCAAGGACTTACTGTAAGATTTCGTATTTTCATTCCCTTTTTTGGCTCTGAAAGGCAGGAGTTGTTGTTGCTGTAGGAGTATAAACAAATGYTTGGACTTTTCCTCACCACCTGCACAGTACTTGCCACAGAAAATATACTTTGTTTGTTAGTTTGTTTTTAACTTGAGTTCTCTAGCAAATACAATACAGCATTATGGATGTCTGCTGAAAGAATCCTGTCCATTGGGTTCTGATTCTCTTTCATTTGATACAATAGTGAGCTCTGTTCATTTTGCCAGAATTTCTGTCTTTTTTTTTTTTTTTAATAACGGCCCTGAACCAGCTCATGCCCAGTGAGACTAATGGGCATAAGGCAATATTTGCTCTGGATTCCTCTCTGGGGCCACATAGCATCAGGCTCACTTCSAAACCAAACCATACAGATGCTCTTTTAAGCAAATCATGAAATATTATTTACTCATACTAGTTAGGGTAAGGGTACAATGCAAGGAGAATGCAGTATTATACAAAGTTCCCATATGGGAAAAGGAAGGCAAAAAAAATCCCATTAAAATTTAATGTACATGGAATATTTTCAGTGACTCATCTGCACCTAGCTTCACAGTGCCCTAGCTGCATATCTTTATCAAAAGTATTCCATACTCTATTACTGTAGCCCTTGGAAAATATTTATTCTTACTCCATTTTTTTTTTCTCCTGAATTGTGCCTGTCAGAAAGTTTATTCTTTTTCTCCCCCTTGCTTCACTTCCTTTCCAAGGAAATAAATTCATATAAGCAATATAGCCTTCCTATCATCCTATACCTTTAAAGGCTGTGCACCTTCCTCTAGGAAACCTCTGCAGATCTTTCCTCAGAAATCAGTTCTGCCAGTGCACAGAGAGGCTGGTGGTTCATATCTAAATTATTTACTAGTTCTATCTAGGGTTTGGGTGGTTGAAGCAGAGAACTAGATCCCTAGCAGATGTAAATCAGCCTCTCAAATATTGATTTTAATTATGCAGTGTATTCCTATACTGGCTGATGATCCAGCCAGGAATATAATAGAAGACTTGTGCCTTTCAAGAAATGTGCCTGTTTTTCATTCCCTGGAAGCAATCGGCTTTGTGGTGTGCACTGGTTCTTCCAGCTACAGGGTTGCACGGGGTAATGAGACTCTCCAAGAGCTGACACGCTAATACAAAAGAGTGCCTGCTGTACAGGAGAGTTTCTTCCTGAATTAGCCTTCATTAGTGCAAGGATTTTACCAAATATAGCCATAAGCTATGAAATCTATATTCATACAGCTGCAGATTTGCTTTGGTAGCAGCCTTTTTGTGGACCAGTGTTGATGGGGTTTGGATCGGGCTCTCCAAGCCTTGACCAAGAAAGGACAACTGATTCCTTAATACCTTTTCTTCAATGTTAGAAAAGCACTTTAAACTTGAACACGATTGAATAAGCAGATTGGTTCTGGATGCCTGCTCTGACATAAGGCAAGGACACTGGTACCTTTCGTGTGACTTATGTACTAATTAAGCACATGTTCTCAGTAGTCTGAGACTGGAACTAACTTCCATGGTAAAGAGGAGGATCAAAAGCTCCTGCTATTTTTTGCTAAAGGCAAAATATACCTGCTTCAGTTACCAAATCCAGTATACACACATAGGAACTGACACATAAATTACAGGGAACATAAATAAGAGAAAATCTCTCTTCTATAGACAGTATACAAACAATTACAGAYTGCGAAGGATAAAATAAGATATAAGATTCTTCCGTATAAGGTGAGAAGTGCTTTAGTTTATAAGGAGCCCACCATTACTCTCCACGAGGAGATCCAATTCTTGGGTGTATGATGAATATAAACATCTTGATGTATTGAATTTCAAATACAATATAGTGTGAGAAGATCTCACATCCTCTCAGAACAAGGATGTTACCCTGTTGGTTGGACTTGATCCTCTGCCACCATAGAGTTTTGCTGCTTGCCTTGGGATCAGGAGCAGATTTTCAATGTCTTGGGCACACACTTGGAGAACAACAAAAGTGAACTAAAAGCTCCTGTCTATATAGCTCGGCAGCCAATAAAAAACACAAGAGGTGAAGAAGAGGTGAGCTTGCTATGGGGTTGTGGCTCACCAGGAGACTCCTTTTCCTTTTCCAGTGTGTGTTCACTGGAATTCTTGCCATCCCCACCCTGCATTACTATGCAGGATCTGCACTCATAATCCATTGCTAAGCAACACTTAACAAAATCGGTCTTGCAGTAAGCAAGCTCTGGAGCTTGAATAATACATTATTTCCTCTTTTTACTTATAATCAGTGCAAAACCTTGGCGGCCTTTTGACTGCCACAATATTGAAACTTTTTATTTGAAACACAAATTTTAATTGTTAAGTCCATTTGGAGTAAGGATTGGATGTAAATTCTTTGTTGATATGGTTTAATGTTAAAAGTAAGTATATTGCAGAAAATCTTCAACCCTTGAAGAGTGCAGAAAAGTGTAAGAAACGAAAGGAATGCAGGACAAAGCAGCCATATTCCCTTTCAAATTCAGACACGTTGAAGGCAATATCTTGTCAGCTATTGTGTGTATCTCTTAGGTATCTCTGTTACTGTTCATTTATATTCAGTATTAAATTCACACAACTGTGTGTATTTTTATGCTGAATATAGGAGTTTCTGATTCCCATACACGCATTTTATGTGCATAGGAAATAGCCTTGCCTCTCTGGAGCTTTTTGAATGGCTGCTGGGGTTGGAATTTCTTGCCTGGAAGTGGCTAGAAATTGCCTGTTCTGTCTTCCAGTCCATTCCTCTGCCACTGTGGGGTAGCTCCCTTGAGTATATTCACCAATGTTTTCATCACTCTGCTCCTAAGAGTGTCAAGCAATGGAGCTTTCAATGTCTCCTCTGAGAGTTCATCGCACAATCTCATAGATCTTAGTGCTAGACAGTACTACTTTATATTCATTCTGTATTTATTAAACCACAGTCCTCCCCATCTCTATCTCCTTCCCCAGCCTCTGTTGCACCATTGCACAAGTGAACGTAGAAGGTCAATGGTCTACAACTTAGAATCATARAATCATAGAATGGCTAGGGTTGGAAGGGACCTGTAGAGGTCATCTAGTCCAACCCCCCTGCACACGCAGGGTCTCCTAGAGCCCATGGCACAGGGTGAAGTCCAGGCGGGTTTTGAAGATCTCCAGAGAAGGAGACTCCACCACCTCTCTGGGCAGCCTCTTCCAGGGCTCTGTCACCCTCACTGTTAAGAAGTTYTTTCTCAAGTTCCTGTGGAACTTTTGGTGCCTAAATTTGTGGCCGTTTCCTCTAGTTCTATCACTGGCCACCACTGAGAAGAGGCCAGCCCCTCCTCCTCACTCCCTTTCTTGAGATATTTATATACATTGATCAGGTCCCCTCTCAGTCTTCTCTTCTCCAGACTGAAGAGGCCCAGCTCTCAGCCTATGCTCATAGGGCAGATGTTCCAGGCCCCTAATCATCTTTGTGGCCCTGCGCTGGACTCTCTCYAGCAGCTCCACATCCCTCCTGCACTGGGGAGCCCAGAACTGCACACAGTACTCGAGGTGCGGCCTCACCAGGGCTGAGTAGAGGGGCAGAATCACCTCCCTCGACCTGCTGGAGACRCTCTGCTTAATGCACCCCAGGATCCCATTGGCCTTCTTGGCCACGAGGGCACACTGCTGCCTCATGGTCAACTTGTCGTCCACCATGACGCCCAGGTCCCTCTCTGCGGGGCTGCTCTCCAGGAGGTCGGTCCCCAGCCTGTAGGCATGTCTGGGGTTATTCCTCCCCAGGTGCAGGACCCTGCACTTGCCCTTGTTGAACTTCATGAGGTTACTCGCCGCCCAGTTGTCCAGTCTGTCCAGGTCCCTCTGGATGGCAGCGCAGCCCTCAGGGCTATCAGCTATTCCTCCCAGCTTGGTATCATCAGCAAACTTGCTGAGGGAGCACTCCATCCCTTCATCTAGGAAGGTTTAGGTGTTGTGATAACCATGTATGTTGCTGCCTTCAAGCCCCTCTTGACTTTCATGGAATAATTAGATGTTTTGAACCACTGAAAATCAGGCCCTAGAGAATAACAATTTATTCATTGTACTTTGGGTTTCATTTTSTAAGGCGGTTTTCTCAACTAAGTATGAAATATAATTTTAAATCCTATTCCTTGATAGGTTTCAGGTAAGATGCTAATTTGCTGACATCTCCTGAGAATTATTTTTTCTTTGCTTTTTTTTTTCTATCAGCAAAGATCAAATATCTATGACTAAAGTAAGGAGCTTAGACTCTACCAAGAACTTTGCATTTAGAAAGTGTTTGGTTATTTAAATGAGACTATAACCATGGTATCATTTTCCTAAGAGATTCTTTTCTAATATTAACCTAGACATGAGATATGCATACTTGTCTTGAGGAAACRCTCTTGTTTTCGACTAGTCTTCATCAATGTAAACTTTTTTTTTAATCTCTTTGTATTTCATTATTCTGATTCCTCTCTGTTTAGTATCTTCTACACAAGGCAGTACTGGGTTGTCTGGTCCTTTTACCAGGTAATGGGTCAAAGTACTAAATCAATCCTCATCTGTCCTCATTTCTCACGTGGGAGTTTCTAATGCTTGACTAAGCTATTTACTGCTCTTTCTTCAACCGTTCATTTCCACCTGGCACAACTTGTGACTGTGACTGCAGGATGTAACCTGCCCATCTGCTCTACCACAGAGCAGGAAGAATATCTAGTCACAAGTTAAATTGTACCCAAAACTACTATTCTCTTAGAGATATTTTCTCCTCAGGAAGGAAGCAACCCTTCTGACGCAAGTATGTCTCCCGCACTGCTAGTGGACTTGCCACCATTTTGACAAATACCTTACATTTTTGCTTGGTTGGGATTTATTATGAAAAAACTTCCCAACTAGGCAAAAATGGAGGCCATTTGAAAGATAAACCATCATTTCAATTGGCCTTGGTCCAAGTGGCCACAATGGCACTTCTAGACATCCTTTGTAAAAATAAAAATCTCGATGTTTTTGAATAATCATGTAAATAACTGAATTCTTCTATGAAGAGGTACATGTGAAACCACATGCATTCTGACCAACGAATGCAAAATTGTAAAATACCTCTTCATAGAAGAATTTTTTGAATGTTGTAACTGCAGAGTATCTCAACTGCAAAAATAACAAAATAACACTCTTGAAAGAGTGGATTTTTTTTTTTTACATTTTCTATTTAATATTGAGAAAAATACGTTGCTCAGTGGTCTCTCATGTGACCTCTGATCTTGCTTAGTTGTATTTCATGTTTGCCCAACTCCACATTTTGATTAGATATAAGCCAGGATGTAAAGATCTGGTCTAAATTATACACTTGTATTTTGGAAGGAATATAACAATTTGCAGTTACTCCTATTACAGAAAAATAKTTACCACTTAGGCCAGAAATGGTCAGGTTTTGAAGCCTTTTTTTTTCTTCCCTCTGGGATTTAGAGACACCATTTCCCTTTCTAGGATAGAGTGGGAGCTGTGGGATAAATCTAGGACCCAAGCCTTGATCGTGTGACTTTATCTCTCTGTGTCTGAAGCTTTTGCCCATTCAGGYAAACTCTTTTTCAGCTTTCTGTTGAATAAAATGTCAGCAAGTGATGACCCTTGTTTTGCTAGTCCTGCTCTTTAATTTCACAATGTGAAATGTGGAAAAAAAACTCTAGTCTGTCTCACAGGTTCTTTGTTCTTTTGACACTTTCTGCCAACAACACATTGGACTACAGATAATGAGAAATATTGGTCATGTGTCTGAAGTTACATTTCTGATGGAGGGCTTAAAATCACACTCAACAACCTACTGAGCTCCTCAGCATTTGCATGATCTAGAAAAATAAATTGTGACATGGGATTGTCTATTTAACGGCAGCATCTTACACGGAGTCTGCTGAAGGGAACATAGAGCAATAAAACTAATATATAGTTGTTTCTGGGCACTGTTGCTAAATCTTTCTCTTGGTGAAGGCAGCAGAGGACAGGCAGTTCCTTTTATGTGCTCTTTCAGTCAGTGTGGTCTCTACAGCTGACAGGTGACAGTATTTACTAGCTCATGTTCCATTTGAGGGCCAATTTTCGCTCTACTCTTAGACTTTCCAATTCATAAAGTCATCTTTGTTTATACTTTTGTTTATATCTTACCCTGTGGGGTTTTTTGGGTTTTTTTTTTTTTTTTTTTTTTTTTTTTTTTTTTTTTTTTTTTTTTTTTTTTTTAGCTTGGCCTTTTTAATGATTTAACAATCTCCTTACGGTGAGCGTATGGACTAGGCACATGCAGACCTGGCCTGTGCTAGCAGTATCCATTTCTGTCTTCAGGGCCACTTTCTTGTGGAGAATCTCAGCTGTAGCTTTCGGAACTTGCATCTGAGGTCAGACACACTGGCATTTTGTAAAATGGATTTAGAAAAACATGGATATAATCAAGCCCTGCACTTTGTTGCATGTCTGTCAAATGCTCCAGAGTGTGTACATGCAACCAAGAATCCTATACTTGCAGATAGGGAAAAATTAATTTTCTCAATAGTTTTTTTTTTTGTTTGTTTGTTTCTTTTGGCCAGACCCTCTGGTAATGGCAGTAAGTTGTTTATACTCTTGTTCCAGCCAACTTTAGGATCCYAAAGTACTTAAGAAAGCTATTGCAACTTTGAGATGAAAATTTATTTTCCTCCCTATTTTTTGCAGACTTCCCCTATCCCCAAAAGGTCATCACATATCTTCCTTATGGGTTTTGACTTCCTTTTTTTTTTTTTCCCCCAAGAGCCATCATCAAGAGCAGCAATGGAACAATGGGTATTTTTTTTCCTTGCAGTCTGTAGCTGTTCTCCAGTTCCCATCTCTGAATGTGTGAGCTCACCATCAGATGCCCTGAAGAGCAGTGACTTAGCTGCTTCTGCTTGTGCTTTTGTATCTTTTTTTTTTTTTTTTTTTCTTTCTGAGGTCACAGTACTGGTTTGGGCATCCCACGGGCTTCAGCAGCAGAATCCAACGATAAATTAATACGTCTCTGTTCCTTTCAAGCGGATAGTCTATTTATCTTCTGCCGCAGTGCTGTTCACTGCTCCTCTGAAAAACTTTTCTGAGCTGCNTTTTTTTTTTTTTTTTTCTTTCTCTGCTAACAGTCCTGTTTTGGGCATCCCACTGGCTTGTGCACCAGAATCCAACTTAAAATTAATACGTCTCTGTTCCTTTCAAGCGGATAGTCTATTTATCTTCTGCCGCAGTGCTGTTCACTGCTCCTCTGAAAAACTTTTCTGAGCTGCTAATGATGCTGTCGTGGGTTTTGTTGTAGCACATGCTCTGCTCAGGCGCATGGAATTGTATAATCTCCTGTCATTACTGCATTTCTTTCCAGGCATAAGCAGAATTTTGGGTCAAGTCTACGGCATTTTGTGCCCCTCTTTGTGTTACTTTTTGTATGGGCTTTGACCCTGAGATTTGTATATATTCTTGCTTTAGGATTCCTTTCTTGAAATGTAAGCAGATCGTTTCTACTCCCTGTGGAATCAAAGCATGGCTCATCTTCCATAAATTCCACTGCAGTGTGAATTTTGCTTGGCAGATTCTATTTGATTTGTCTGAGATTCTGAGATGAGTTCTGAGTCTTCTGCAGTTTCCCTGCCAGGGCTTTGTTCCCATTCCCAGCTGAGTTGGTCTCCTCCTTGATTCAATCCCCCCACAAGCCTTGGCATTGCAAGACCTTGGGCTACATTAGAAGGTGGACAATTTCTCTCTCTTTTTTTTTTTTTTTTTTTTTTTTTTTTTCTTCTTCTCACTATTGGAAACCACTCAGCTTTCACTTCTAGGCAGAGGGAAATTTCTTTCATACAGTTTCAAACTTGGCTGGAATTAACTGCAAACATATCAAGCCCTTCAACATCGGTTACTGTGAGAAATAAGGCTGCTGTCTGCCTGCTTTTTTTGCCTTTTTGCTAGTCTCCCCATTGGCTCACACATGATCAAGTTTTGCCCTCTCCACATTTCAGGAGACTTTCAYGGTGGGCAAGGCATTTTGGCACTTTGTAAGTCCTGCCCCGATGAGTATTGTTATGACCTGCAGTATATTTTGCTTTGTTTCTGCAATCCTGCTGCAATATTCAGTAATTCAGTACCCTGCTACAATATTCAGTAATTCAGTACCCCAATGGGTAAAGGTGGCTGAGAATTAGGCATGCAGAACTCTACTGCCAGACCTCCTGAATTTCCTACAGCCATCGCGGGTGCCAGCAGACCCTGACGCTGCTCCCACCTTGCACCCATTGCTTCCCTTTCCCCCCCTCGCTTACTAAAAGCAGTCTTGAATTTAATGACTATTCTTATCTGACTTGAACGCACTGAGTCGTGGGTAAAGTCACTAGTTGATGTTAGTCCGCAGGTCCTGAGAGCAGCAATCACAAAGCTTAACTTTCACATGCTGTGCCTCTTTYTGTAGATTCTTGTGAACTCACTATCTTTCAGAAAACAATTCATAGTGACTAGGTTAGGCTTCTGCTCTGACTCAGAAGAACCTRTTTCTTTCTAATGATGAAATAAGGAATTAAGTAGGGTAGCCTGGGAGACAAAAGTTAAGCTTGGTGAATACCTGTCTCGATCTGACCTTTCAGTTTTAAAAGACCTTGTCTTTGATGATACTGTTTTATGAAAATAAGTCTTTTCAATTGTAAAAGTTGTGGGTTTTCTTTTTTTTTTTCCCCGCCTTCTAGAGAATTGTAGGCAAGCTTGTTTTTCAAATAGAAAAAAAAWATGGTCCCGAAATCTGCCTCCAAGTGCTGGTTGTTTTGTCTTTACAAACATCTCCACTGTAAGTTGTGATGACCTTTTACTTTGGTCAAGACTTGACAATATTTCAGTTCACTTTAATTATGATATTATATCTAAAACCTGCCAGTGAATGGATTGCAGAACATGATGTAGGATCTTTCCATGTTCATGGATGTTTCTTTTTCACTGAAATCACTGAGGTTGGATTAAGTGCTTCAGAAGGAAGAGAACAGAGATCAAAGCAGCTGCAATAGCTGCAGAGTAGCTGATGCCACTTTCCCTGGTAGAATTCCATGATTTTCCTGCCATATG
Organism: Eudromia elegans; assembly: GCA_003342815.1. Taxonomy (NCBI): domain Eukaryota; kingdom Metazoa; phylum Chordata; class Aves; order Tinamiformes; family Tinamidae; genus Eudromia; species Eudromia elegans. Next base: position 4,962,004 of record PTEX01000016.1, on the reverse strand, counting down.
TCATACTTTAGTACTTATAATTCTTTAGCAAATTCTTGCAAAAAGGCAGACACTGTTGCAATAAAACACGGCTGTATTATATAGAGAAGAGACCAAAAGCAGATGTAGTGAATAAAGCCTGTAACTGCAGTATTTTTAGAGAAGAACTACAGCCTATTGTAAAATGGACAACTTTGTTTCAGCCGACAATTACTTTCTGCAGAGGTTAAACTAGTTTTTCTGCACAATTGCCCAGCAGAGCTAACAAAGCTGAATCTGTAGTCATGAGTCACAGGAGCAAGTAAAACTCTTGTCTACTAACACGATACAAGAGTGTATGGAAGAGACAAGGAGGTGTTAAATAAAGGTCTGTATCACTTCATGCACCTAAATAGTGATATATTTTTAAGCCTAGTTCAATTCTAAGAATAGAATTTTCCTAATGCAGTAGTGAAAGACTCCTCACAGTAACAAAATGTATTTTAAGCATTTTCTTTTTTAAGATTTTTTTTTTTTCTGGAGTGAATATTTAAAAAATAGAGACAGTGTAATTGTGCCTCAAAAGACGAGAGGCAAAATATCACTAAAACTCCATAGATTTTCAAGGCTCTACAATAAAGCCACTGCCTGGAGTTCAATGGGAGGCAGTCGAGAGCCGGCAGAGCGAGCCTTGCTGCCATGCACGTGTGACTGGGGGAAGCAGAGTCCTTCCCGTTACATTCATGTGCTGTTGCTACTGGCTCTACCAGCCTACCTCATGGGATTAGACCTTCATCTCTTTTTTCCATGTTGTGTCTTGCAATAACATAACCATACTGGTTTTTACATGTCCAGCATGTCACATCATGGCYGTTGGGTACACAGCTAGCCTTAAACTGCAAACACAATAAGAAATAGGTATAAACTTGTTGTTTGTTCTTCTAACTTGGAACAAAATGCAGAATAGTTGAGTCATCTATAGAGAGGTCCCTCCTACTTCTTGGACCGTAAACTAGAAACAATTRTAGCAGTGCCCAGTGATAAAAAATAACTGACAAAGGTGTTTCGATTCTAGTCACAAATGATAAATGGCATGGAGGTGAARCACTACAGCTGCCCAATGATGGAGATTGTTGTCAGGATTAAACAGGAAGCCTGTATTTCACTGGATCAAGACAGATTAGCTGTGTTTCGAATATGAGTTTATGAAGTAATTAAATGAGGACACTTTTCTGACACAATGTCACTCAGGTCTTCAACTGCCAAGTCCGTCAGCCTGTCCATACTCAGTGGACTGGGCTAACGTTGCTGAAGGGCTGAATTTGGCAAGCTGTGCTAACTTGTGTATCTCAGATGAACATTAATTCGTTCATTAGTTCATAGATTGCACTGCCATGGGTAAAACTCCCASAAGTTTTGGTGGAACCAATGCCACCACTTTTAGTTAGTTTGACTCAACAATTCACAAGCTGAAGGAACAGCTGACTGGAGATCCAATCAGTCTTGATCTCCAATGGGTCAAGAAAGTACTCGTGCATCTCCAGAAAACTAGTAAGCAACYGTGCAGTCCCTTGAGCACAGAGAGGCTCAACAAATAACATGTTTTTGTTATATTTAGCAGATAATGTGGTTTGTGCATGCCAGGGCTGAAACGCAGCAATGTCTGGGGTGGAAGGCGTGAGTCAAGTGGAGCCATGTGTAGCTGAACGGCAATGAGTCACGCATATGCTCCCTGGGACAGCCTCTAACCCGTGAGACTTAAGATGGTGCTAGATGTTTAATGGCTCTGCAGAGAAGACAAATTCTCTGCTGTTAAAAGCCTTATGGAAAAGGCCGTGGAGAATGAACTGCACAGTGCTCTCAGTCTAAGGAAAAGGCTTGTTTTCCCCCTGCCAGGAGGAAGTTATATAAACCTCATCTGTCACCGACAGTAACAGTTTTATAGGCATGCCTGTGTGCAAGAGAGATGTTGGAGAAGGATCCTTATCCCAGACCAGCATCAGAAGAACAGAATASTCTGAGACAGAAGCGAAGGTGGAGCAAGGTACATGAATCTGGATTTACACCCAGATATATAGGACTTTATTTGTCTTTCTTCTATTTGTTGCTTTTATTGGTCTATATCTAGACCTCCTGCAGGCATGTAACTACTATTAGGTTTTTCGAGAGGAGATTGCAATACATGATAATTATGTAGGCATATGTTTGTTCTCTGCTGTTAAAATTGATAAACCCTAATTGTTTTTTTTCATTCTCAAAGACTTTTATGGTAGTTACATGGTATCTAGGAATTGAATTTAAGCATTGGAGCTAGGAACAGAACCGCAGGCCCGCAAGTGGGAAAAGGCCCAGCCGTGCTCTCCATCTCCCCATTTGATTAGAGAGATCTTTTCCCTCTTTTTAAACAAAAGCTCCTTCTTTCACTTTCATTCCTAGAAAAATATGTAGCGCTCTGTATCCGCAGGCCTCCTCCCTATTTTTGAAAGCAGATATGCCTCTGCCTACACTCCTCTGAAAGCGAGAGCAGTGAGAGAGCTTCTGCTTCATTATTYGGTGTGGGGCTCACGCAGAAATCCCTTCACAGTGTGCCATGTGCTGACCAGCGGAAAGAAGCTCTTCAAAAGAAACTCGGGACAGCTTCCCTGATGTTGAAATCTCATTATTGTCAGATAAAGCAGCACCTCAGCCTGGTGGCACCCATAATCTCCCCCATTCTCATATTTGCCGTTTCCTTCCTTTCTTTTCTCTTCTTCTTCTTCTTCTTTACTTCTCTCTTCTACTTCTTCTTCTTCTTCTTTGCTTCTTTCTTCTTTCTTCTTCTTCTTTTAGGCTAACTTCACATCTGTGGAATGATCTGAAGTATCGCAGTAGCTCACAGGTCTCTGACAGGCACACCGTTGTCTTCCTCAGCGCCCACCTTCCACTGCCCTCCTGGTCCTGCTGCCGCACCGAGGAGCACCCTACGCCACAGCAGAAGCACCCCTGACTTTTTGAGACCAGAGCAGCCATGMCCTTGCTGCCTAAGCCACAACCATCTTCCTTCACAGGGCCGGGCTGCCTTTCCTCAGCGAGAGAGTAGGGCCCAGCAACCACACAGGCTCTGGAACTATAAATACTGCCCCGACAGAGGAAGAAACAGTGGCAGCTGCCAGTTAAGGGTCGATTTTCCCTCAGTTGTTCAACTGAAATGCGCAGATTCTGCTGAGGAACCGTCAGAGCGAGCCGCCGCCCGTCCCAACGCGCTACCGCCGCCCCGCCTCAGGCGCGCGCCCCGCCTCAGGCRCGCCCCGCCCCTCKTCCCCTCAGGCRCGCCCCGCCCCTCGTCCCCTCAGGCGCGCCCCGCCCCGCCTCAGGAGCTCCCCGCCCATGGCGGCGCCTCCGCGAGGCAGCAGGGGGCGCCAAAGGGCCGGCCCGCCTGGGCGCTGCGCGGAGGAGGCGCGAGGCGGGCGCGCACACGGACGGACACACGCGCGGAGCCGCCTCGTCGGGGCTCGCCGCTTCTCCCAACCGCTCCCSGAGCCGGCAGCGCAGCGCAGGCGGCGCTCGGAGCGGCAGCCAGAAGGTAGGACCCGGCGGTCAAACTCTGCTGGGGCTTTGGTGGGGACAAGGGGCAGCCCGAAGTTGGCTCCGCGGGTCCGGGGCGGGGGACGCGCAGGGAGGGCTCCGGCGCCGCCGCTCAGCTCCGCTCCCCGCAGATGTCGGCCGTGCTGGTGCTCGCCGCCTGGTGCTTCCTGCAAGCCGAGAGCCGGCGCGCCGAGAGCATCGCCGGTGCCGGCAGCCGCGGCGATTTCCTCGACAACGACAAATGGCTGAGCACCGTCTCGCAGTACGACAGGGACAAGTACTGGAACAAATTCCGGGATGTAAGTAGTGCCCGCGCCCGCTCCCGCGGCGCCGCCGCCGCTTGCCGCGGTCCCCGCGCCGCTCCGCGCCTCGCGCCGCAACTCGCCGGCAAAAGTTTCCGCGCCTGCCGCTTGCACCTATTGCGAGTTGCGTTCGTAGGGGTTTTGGAGGCAGGTGTAGGGTTGTAGGAAGCTCTGCTTTGAGTCGGGCTCGTCTGTTTTCCAGGATCGGAAACGCGGTAACTTTGAGACCCGCTGTGGCTCGTGGCTGTGCAGGACAAGCCGCTCTGGTTTGGTCCCCGAGATAGGTGCAGCACGACGGCTGCGCTGCATCCCCATGGTTTGCGTGCGACCGGGTGTAGCAGGTCAGTGRCAGCAGAGGGGAAATGCAGCACTAATGGTAAATGTAACCCTCCCACCGCTCCTTTTGCTCCTGGCCTTCCCGCACTGATTGCGCTGTCCTGGGTCCCCGTGGGCAGGCCTGCCGTGGGCTACCTGGACCTGTGACAGCCCCTGATCGTCATTAGCACGGCCCTGTTAAGTACCCTTTGAAGCATAGGGCTGTTTGCTGTAACTGCGGCGGGATTCTGAGGCGCGAGAGGAACCACTGCCACTATGTGCATCTTTTGGTGACTGGTCTCTTCTAATGCACTGAAAAGTTCCACTTGGATGTTGTGCATTTGTCTCTTAACAAATGCTTTTAACGTTGCGTCTAACTTTAAGAAGAGAGTGAAGGTGTTACGAGTTAAACGTGACCAGGTTCTGTTTAGCTTTTGTAAAGTAAACCTTGTGAATTCTCTATAATTCCCTTCTTTCTTTTTTTTTCGTGCTCATGTAGGATATCTGTTTTATTTATTTATTTCTCTTAAAGAAATGGTTTTTTCTGTCTTTCGCATAAAGCCTTAGTATTTGGTCATCTCAGTGCCCGAAAAAATTATGCTGCGCTCCAAGTCTCAGTATAATGAAGTATTGCCTCAGTGATGGTACTGGTAGGTATGTCAGAACATATGTCTGTGAGCAGTCACAGTGGGGACATCCACCTAATGGCACTGCTGAAGTTCTCGTGTAATAGGCTTCTGRAAATGCCTATATAGTAGCAGTATTTTATTAAGAGGATACTGCAGCTAATAAGGATTCACAGAATTTMGTAGGCTCCCAAGGAACCTTTGTGATTATCTGGTTTAGTCTCCTGAGGACTGCAGGCTAAAGATTTCGCTTAGTAATTTATAAATCCAACTTGATATGACAACTTGGTAGCCTTTAAAAATGTTAAATTAAATTTACGGATTGACAAATCCATTTTTTTAAATTAGYGATAGATTGTGGCAAGGGGCTCTCTATATCTTTCAACAGGTTCTTTCCCAATTGAGATCTTACATTAATATGTAATCGTTGAGCTATCATTTCATTTAATGCATTTTTTTGAAGTCTGGAGTCCCTGCAGCTTCCCTTCCTGTTCCTCTCTCGTTAGTTTCACAAGTATAAATGCAAGGATATTATCCCTGTGCCTGTGGAAGATGTCTATGAAGATGACCTCTTTCTTGATCATCATTTTGTTTATGGCTACTGGCCACCAGAACTTTGTTGTTAAGCATTACAATTTGGTTTTCGGCTGGAAATTCTAAGAAAGCTTTTTAAGGTATCTCAACAGTGCTAACAAAAATTGTAAAGCCTCAAAATCATTCATAGGAAGACCCTTTTATGGTGAAAATTCTTGGCGAGTTCTCTGTCAAGTAGAAGCTGGAAGTATAAGTTTAGCACAGAGGTCAGGTATCAAACCTGACCAGRTTAATGATTTTATTTAATTACTTCAAAATCAACATGCTATAAAAGCRTATGATTATCCATCATCCTTTTGTTTAGCAAACAAATAGCATAAGCCTACTAAACTTTCTCAAAAATGAAAGCATAAACTGCTTGCATGTGTCACCAAATGCTTAATAACTTGTTTTCACCCAAAGTGGTGTTAGTGCATTGCAATTTTCTGAGAAAATTCCCGTGCACGTTCAGAGTTAATGGTTTCTACCCCYATCATTATGTGACATGAGGTATTTTTTAAGACTCAGAGCTCCCAGGGGCCATGGAAGAAGCTGTTAGGTCTCACAGAGGGCAACCTCTGGCAAAGAGAGGTGTCACTGGGAGAAATCTGGTCCTTGCTTCGTGGCTGCACTGGCTGGGCACACACTGTTAAAGCACTGGCATAAAAACCCTCTAGTGAGGTGCAGCATAACTTACAGTATTAGCTGCCATGCATAGGGTAGGGTCACATTTTCTTCTTCACAGCTGAACTGTGAGAAAATYCATACTTCCCACCTGCCATTTCTTCCATTCCGGAATTGTGACTGTGCCATTTCTGGATGAAATTCTCAGTTTAGGCTTTGAACAGGAGGTCAGAACAGTCAAGTTGGATATTGGAGCCAATGTCTTCTTGGGCCTTGCAATATAGCTACTACAGAGGGGAAGGTCTAGCTTGCACAGTCRGTCAGCAGAAGCGAGGTTGGAGGAATAGTCTTAAGTATGAATTTTATGTCGTGTAACATAAATAAATGTGTAAAGGCAGTTGCTTAAGCAGTGGTGTCTCTGTGTACTATAGGAGGATGGTTGCATGTTTGGAACTGAGATCTGATTGCTGTGGGACAGGCTTTGTTAAACTACTTATATGTGCATATATGAATCTSTTAAAAAGTTGCATTCCCAAAAGGTTTTTGATTGTTTGTTTTATATGTGTGTATGGTATGTAATTAAATGTAAAATTTGAAATTGGTCTTCCCTTGTCCGTATGGYCTGATGTGAGAAGACGGCTATTGATTATTTTTGACTATATTTTTGGTATGATTCATGTTTCTTTTGAGCCAAGACAGCATAGTAGTTGCACGTAGTGACCCAACGTTCATTACTGCTTGTGGAAAGAGAGCAGAGAACACATCTTATCTCAAGTCTGTATTACAGCCACATAATCTGACTAGTTTTTAAGCTGTCTGAATTTAATAGTGTGAAATGATGACCTTTCAACATTTTCAAAAGACCTGAAGGAATTTAGGTAAAATGACACTCTATAACACAATCTTTTCACATGATTTGAACAGTCTGTACAATCCTGAAGTACTTTAATTTTGAAAAAAAACCAACCTGTGAGTGAGTAGTGTAACCAATGCAATGCATTTGTTGTGAAGCATGTGCTGCCAGACTCTTGTTTTTTGTACAGCATCAACATTGGGATAATGTCAGATTACGTTCTAAATATTCTGAAATTGATATTTCTGAGTGTCTTCCACACTCTTTCTAGATCTGCTGTGATTAATGTGTGACTAAAGAAACAAAAGTAAGGATTGTGTCCTACATCCCATTTTATAGCTCTGGATAATTATATTTCTCTCCATCACAACCATTTCAATCAAATCTATCAAGAGAGATCCTTTGATTTAAGAGAAGCTTGAGCACAGATTTGATGTCTGAATGTAAAATGAAACAAGTCTTGGCAAGCATTTATTATGTAAATAGCCACCCATGCTATCATTTTAGGTCACACTGCAGTAATTTGCTGTGTTCTAGATGCTGGACGTATAAGGCATAGAATAAGTCTTTTGTTAGCATTAAGTTTGTCTTCTGTTCTTAATCAAAATTATATGAACAGACTAGTTTTGTTTCTTCTCCTTGGAGTTATGTCTCTTTCATTATTAATATTTATACATAAAATGGTCATAGGCTCAACTAGCTATGGATTAAATCACAAAAAGCAGGGTAAAAAGTTGAACGAACTTAAAGAATCTACATGAAACATACCTGGACATTCTGCAGAAGTGAAAGCTAAGAATCTTGGCATGAACTCTGATTTCGATTCATGTTTATGCATGGCAGGTTGCCAGGCCACGTTCTGAGCGTTAACTAAGCTGTTTCTCTAAATTTTATTGCTTATGGAGTTTCAGTTCAGGCAGTCATGTTAATTCCCTCACGCCTTCTATGCCTGGAGATGTGTTGGAAGTGTGCACGCCTAAGAAACAAGGCACAGAATGCTGTCATCTGCATGGATACAACTCTCAGAGTTACTGTGGATAAATATAGTTATGTGTATTTAGCTTCCTTGAGTCATAATAAGACTACCAGTCCCTGGTGTGGTTCACCAAAGAGACAATTTCATCAGTTATTCCTGTGCATTATTTTTCTGAGCCTATTGAGTTAATCCCCTTGTGATGATCAGAAGAGACCTAGGTAGAAAAACAAGTACACAGCTAGGAACTGGGGACTCTGTGTTSCTTCTTTCTTTGCCATGGATGGATTGTTGGACTTGGGCTGGGCTCTTCGTGTTTCTGCCTCTGCTTTTCCCCTCGTTGTGTCTGTCTGTGTCTGCTTTATTTAACCAAAATTGARTGTAGTGGTGCAATTTATTAGCAAAGAGTTGGAAAACATGACCCATCCTGAGGAGAACTGGAATACCAAGCAGGCAAAATCAGAATACCTTGAGAACTCAAGAGAAATTAAACGAAATTTAAAAGTACACAGTAGAAGGTCATGGAATTGAGAGCTAACAAGAATTTAATCTGGATCCTGGCAACCCTACTTGAAATAGATGAGAGGGAAAACCTGTGTACTCTTATTGATTTGCAGAGTTATTCTAAGTTATGAAAGTAATGCTACTCAGAAGAGAGTAAATATATTGTAGGAATGTGCAAGATGAAAGGTTTCTAATTCTTCCAAAGAAATAAAATTGCCCAATGCATAGGTGAGAATACTCAATAGAAATAGTATGAGTTCTGATAAACAAAGCTCAAGAAAGACAAACTTTACAGAATTGGTGCATCAAAGGGTTTCTCACATAGTAGGGGAAGAGAGCAAATTTTAAGATATTAAACTAGATAAGTTTACTCACACAAAGCTAATAATGTAAGAGCAGATTTGCTTCAGAAAGCTTATTGAGAGGGACAGCAGAAGCTGCTTGTCATGAAGTTGAGATAAAGAAATAAGAAGATGGTGAGATGTTTTTTGAGCTAACGGTCTGTTTGTGTGGGCTGCTGTGCTGTGTGTTTCCCAGGGGGAGGGGGTACACATRCTTTCAATGTGCATTTCCCTACCAAGGACTCTTAAACAATTTCAAGATACCATCTGATGCCAAGGTGAAGGAACACAGATTGGGRCTGAATTTTATTTTCCTGTATTGTCATTAGGTGTAGCAGGGACTGTGGCTTTTTCTGGGTTTTTTTTTGGTCACCTCAAATGTAAGGACAGGTTTTCCTGTGATTCAGAAATGAATACATTTATTTCTGGAGAAGCTRTGTTAGTTATGTGAGAGTCAACAGTCAGCTGGAGGGTTCTGGTAGGCTTGTAGAATATGTGCTGGCTGGGAAATGGAGGTATCTGGTCCATAACATGGCTGGGCATTGCAATGGGACACTGGTACCTCAGGCTTCCTTCCCTGGAGATTTTCATTCCAAGCCCACCTTGAGGTTTAATGGAGGGTGAGGATTATGTGTACACAGAGTTGAACTGTGATATGTAAATCTATCCAGATGCTCTAGCACAGTTTGTCTCTTATGGCAGTCCTTTCTCACCAGCAGGACAAGTCTGGAATATAAATGTGATTGCAAAGTACAATTGAGATGCACCTGCCCAAGATGCATGAAATTTAAGTAGTAGCAAAGGGTGAGAGCAACCCTGGCTGAATATAATTCATAATCAGCCTCTTAAAACCAGCATAGATATGCTTACGGAAAATGTCCTTCTCAGATTTGTCACTTCTGCAGTGGACAAGGAAAAAAAATAACGACATTTGTACTGGGATAATTAACTTGGCAAGTAGAGGGGGTCCACTTCCTGTAATTATCTGACATTTATCCAGATTGCTTATGAATGACCTAAGACTTCAAAGCTAAATAGGTCAGTGGAAAGCTAGTATATTAGTTTCTAATATGGAAATACCACGGTGATTTCACGGTGCAGCTTGAATAGTTTCTTCCCTTTTGGAAATATTTGATAGAGTTAAATCACCAGTTACATCCTTGCTCTAGAATTCTGTGCATGCAAAATTTTCACTAATATGTTTTATGGATTTTTAGAGCATCCTTTCTTGGATTCTGCTGCTTGCTTCCTCCCTCTTAAATTTTGTTGGGTTTCTTTTCCATAGGGGCTGGCTTTATTRCAAATTTAAACAGTAGCTCTGTGAGATTCCTGGGAAGTGAGTCCCTGTTTTGTTTCTGGATGTAGATTGTACAATTTAAGGGTTGCAGTGGGAGCTGTAGGAAATAAAATGATGTGAAAAGCATATGGGAGCTGTAGGAAATAAAATGATGTGAAAAGCATACTGTGTCTTTGGAAGAGCAGAAGAGAAATCTTTTTTTTTTTTCTTGATGAATGTTAGGTTTAAAAGGAAGTGAAAAATGGAAGAGAGAGTTTCCATGCATTGCAAACAGTGTCAGTACCTTCATTTCTGGGAAATTTTCATTCAGTAAATCAAAACCTAGTATGTATTTGGGGGTAGATTTTGTTTATTTCAATCATAACCCTTGTAAAAGGTGGGGGGGAGGAAAAAGCAGGTCTTACATAAAATGAGATGGATTAAAAATAACTATAGGGTGCTGAATTGTGATATGTTGTTGAATAATAGTAGTGCTTATTTACTCACTGATATTTGAGTGTGATACTAGGGGTTTTTTTCAGGTAATCTGTCAGGTTTAATACCGACAGGATCAAACTCTTCGTTCACTAATGCTAAAAATAAAAGCTTGGGTATGTTACTGTGTTTTGAACAGCATGGAGATTATCGATATTTTTTTTTCTCAGATATTTTTGGTCTGTGTACTCTATATTTGTAGTGTTAACTAGGAGACTAGAAATATGTAATGTGTGATTCTCAACTACTGTGCCAAAATTGAGGGGTTTTTTTTGTTGATTCAGTCTCGCCTTAATGATGTATGTATATTTGCTGTGAGCAGAATAAAACCAGTCAGAGTTTGGCTGCTTCTGGAGAGCTGCTATTACAAGGGCCAATATTCCATGAGGAGTATGGGAGGTGGACATTACATGTGTGGTATGAAAACTCTTCTCATTTGATAACGTCTCTTTACTTAAGAATCGTTTGCTGAGGAGCCAAAAATCAGATTGGTCTGGCAGCTGTGTAATAAAATTTTAATTGTCTTCAAGTTGATGACTGAGTTTGCACTGACTTTACTGAGGCCAGAGTTTGATTCTTATGTTGCTCTCAAATAAATAAATAAAAAGACACATGAAAGACCAATTAGTTTAACCATTTCTTGTTGACTTTTGGAGGATACTCTGTAGCTGGAAAAGGCTGAAAGATGAGTTCTGTTTTGCCAGCATAAAAAGAAGCTCCCTGTAAGGATCTTGCTAGTTTTCTTTTAGACTGCAGACTCTTGCAGATTCCAACCAAACCGTAGACATGCAGTTGATATGTTCGAAAGTTGCTACCTTCAGCTTCTGAACTTCCAAGTCTTAAATGTTTTCAGTTTTAAGCAGTATATTATTGCTGTTAAGGTACCAAGCCTTAGCACTGGATAAACACTGCGAGTATGCCATACCAGTAGTTATTTTTGGTGGATTTACTGTCACTGATTGGCAGCTAAAATTGAATAACTCATTTGGACTGAACATCTGATGTCTAATGTCTTTCAAGAGTAAGATAAGATTCAAAATTCAGCTATGGATAAATAATAGCTAAGTTACTGAATAGGGGTTTTGKCAGGAAGTAGATCAGTCTTCATCTGTCACTTCTGTAGCTTGGTTGTAATCCAGAGTAACAGAAAATCATTCTCACTGAATAGGTGTAAGGAGGCTTCAGTTAATTCTGTGGTCTTAGCCATGCTCTTAATGAACTTAATGTCATATATCCATGTCACTTGGCTTGGGCTGACAGCAAAATACTTTATTAAGAACTACTGTTAAAGTAACTGCTTTCAAACTTGTTTTTGTGAAAGTGGTTTCAGTGTATCCTGGGTGGARCAGTGGCTAGTAATGGCATTGGTAGAGGTGCTGAGGCAGGTTACTGTGAACCTTCCTAATCAGGATGTTCAGTTGTGTATGTCCAGTGTCACTTCTAATTCCATACTTTATTCCCTGAATAGTTTCTATGTGCTTTTTTAGCTCAGAGAAATGTCTTTGCCATATCATTCACATTTACTTCACTGAGTTTCCATGGCTATTCAAAAAGTTTATTTCAGTATTATCTTCTATTGTCCCCTCTGCTGTCCAGCTCTAGCACAGTGGTGAGAACCTGAAGCCCAGAGGCAGCTGCAGCCCCTGGAACTGGAGGGAAGAAGTGCAGTTTTCCAGCTAAAATCCTCCCTGGGACCCGTCGTGCCTCTCGGTGCTGTCCAGTGCTGAACGGGTCAGAGCTGCACCGAGCCGCAGGGCTCCTCCGTGCTGGGATTGCACTGAGCCGGCAGCTTGTAGCCTCCTTCGTGACATCCCACAGCACCTTTCCAGTGCACTCGGGCGTCGAGTCAGATAGCTAGACAGGACTGATATGGAAAGAGAGGACAAAGTAGTTGGGAGTTTCCATCGAGCCAATGCCAAATCTAATAACAAAATTTTGTTGTGTTAGTCCCAGGACAGTGCTCTCTGCTGAGCAATGTACTATGCTGGAATACTGAAAGACAAGGTATAAACTAACAGGTCTGTAGTCATTCCTTGGATATCCGTGTAACTGACAGCAATGTTTATAGGGTCAAATTCGTTCCTCGTTTGGCAACATAAACCTCACCCAGGTTACATCTGGGACAAACTTTTTTTTCTAAATAAAGCCACAGTAACTGATCTTTTTGATATCAGCTGGCATTTTTTGTTTGCTTTCTTTTATTCTTTTAACTAGGTAGGCACACCTCTAATGTCACGCTGAAGGGGGAGTAGGTATTTTCTAAGGTGATGTACTATTAAAATGGAGACATTGTATCTTGTTTGATCTTAATGTTAAACTACATCTGGTGAAACTCATAACTGTTGGTAGGTTCAAATCTAGTGATCCTTTGAAAACTTACCTTGTGGGGCTGAGAAGGAAGTCATTTCACGTAACAAAGAGGAGAATGCCATATTCAGTGAGGATATCATAAGCATGTGATAATTAGTGGTTTAAATAATGAATCACCCAATTGTGCTCCTTAGACACAGCTACAGAAAGCAACATTATGGTTCATGGAAGACAACATCATCCAAAGAAAGATCATGTGCCTTTTAGTTAGAATAAATATGAACTGGAAAAATACTGCAAAACTGCCCGTTATGCCTATAACAACAGTACTGCAGGATGAAGGAATCTGATACACTGATAAATCTGATAAATTTGCTCATTAGGAGACATGTGGTAATTCATATCAGTGGCCACAATTTTATTAGTCTTCTCGATTATAAGGATGTTTGTGTAATAGTATGTCAGATATAACAAGACACTGAATGGTTCATTAATGGTTTGATTACATTGGAATATGGATTGAAATGATGAACCTTTAGCTGTACAGAATTACACATTTATGTCTAACGTCCCTTCCTTTCTATAAAGCCTGGCATGTGGATTTGAAAGAACCTTTTTGTGAAGAAGTGTTTTGTCTTATGCATGTGGCATGCCTTAATACATGATAAAATGTTTGGCAAGCAAAGGTTGTGTATCATGTAATGAATATCTAGAAGCTGAGATGAAAGGAAACACAGCCTTTGTTTTCCCCCCAAAGATAGTGCTATTAGAAATGGTGAAGAAGCATTTGCTGTCCACATGTAATGCCTTGTGAAAAGGAGACTGAACGTAAGTGTAGGAAACTTTGATGGATATAAATGAACAATTTTGAGAACATAGGTAATACACAAAATTCTTAGAAACAGTTTAAGGTATATTGAAACTTCCAGTTTTGAAGCAATATCTGCCATCATAAAGAATCATGTCTCTCTATTGAAAACAAATGAATGATTTCTTATAGGCCATATTCTACTGTTAGTATGTTTGTTTTAGTTTTCACAGAGCCTTTACTTTGATTTCTGTTGAGAAAACTCCAGTTTTGGCGGTGACAGAATATGACCCTATATAATCAAGAATGAGCAATATTCTATTACAGAAGGTCACTGCAGGAATAAAGATAAATGCGGTGTGTGATCAGCATGGCTGTAGCTTTCATTAGCAGTGGAAGAAGCTGCAAGCAGAACATCTTTTTCAAATCTGCCTTCATCATTGCAAAGCCATTACGGATATATCAGGGACTGTGCCGTTGATGTGTTCAACCCAGAATGACACAACCATTGTCTAGAAAATTCCAACTCAATTAGGGGATATATCTATATATAAAAGAGATATAACATTGAAGCCCGAGGGCATAGCTGCTTTTACAGCTTTAGATTCCTAAATTAGGAGGTACTGCAGCTGAAATTGCACAATAAACTTGGTTTTGTCAGTCATTTCTTACTAAGAGAAGCTACATGTGCAAGCAAGTGGAGAAACACCAAAATGGACAGTGCTTGCCATGTGCAAATGAATGCTGGATAATTTTGCAGGTGCAAACAGAGAAGCCTTGACTGAGATGGCACCATGCTTCATTAAGTGAGAAATAATCTGGACCGTCTTTTCTGAAGCCCAGAGATCCGTCCTCGTAGCAAATGACTGAGAGAAAAAGAAATAGAGAATATCAAATATGTGCCTAGTGGAAGACGCAGCAACAGCAAAGGGAAAAGTAGGTAAGGAAAAGCATCTTCTGCCTCTTTAGAGGAAGGTTGCTGATGATTTAGGGAGAGGAGAGGACAAAGCAATCTAGAGAGTGCAGATCTGAAGGCTGGGTTTCTGCTTATAACTAATAAGTGAATACTAATTCTACTAGACTCTGATCTAGGCAGCGCGTGTTCTTGTTGTGAAGCTTCTTGTATCCTCTCCTTGGGACGTGTGTGCAGATCTGGGCACCGGTGTGAAATCTGTCCAACATAATGGATATTCTGAACTCCAAGCAACCACCACTGGCTTGCTGCCACTGAGAGGCTAATAACATCTGCCCTTCTGTGGCTCTCCTGCTGTGTGGCTTGTGCATTGCATGGTGGGTGGCGTTGGGCTTAATCTGAAATAAGCGGCAAAGATGCATTGTAGAAAGAATATGGGTGCTTTAATCTTTTTTTTTTTGCAATGTAGTTGTGAGTATCCTTAGCATTTGTGATTAGCAGAGGAACAGATGGCAAAAGCAGAGCATCCTCTGACTGATCATGTGCTGCTGAGAGCTCATTTGGGAAGCAGTTTGCTCTATTCCCTTGAGTGTGCTCTAATGCACTGGTGCAAGGGTAAAGGAAAAAAATTTGTAACAGTTACTGAAAATCAGGGTGAAGGACCTATGTAAAACATGGGATACATCTAAGTTTTCAAAACACCTCCAAGGTACTAGAATCTCTCAGCCCAGAGATTAATTTTAACCAATATTTTCCTGCATAGCTGAAACCTGTTATTATGCATGTTATCTTATATATGGTAAATGTAATTAAATGTCCATAAAAGTTTTTTCCCTGCCTTCATTTCTGTGCAGAGGGCACAATTCTATTGTCTGTGCAAACTTTGCTAACTGTAGTTTATGAAAAACAAACACGCAAAAAAATCCCATTATGTATTTTTACCTGTGCACATCCTTCCAATGTCAGCATTGCTCTACAGTTCCTCAAAACTAGAGCACACAGAGAGGATTCTGTCAGCATTTCACTGTGACACTTGTTTCACATAGAAAGCCAGAGGGCAAAACAAAATGGTTTCTTTTGGTCCATGTAATTGCTTTAGAAAGCAGTGGTAGCCCTGCAGGGCACAATCACTGAGTTGTGTATGAAGTAATATTCGGAATGGTGATCTCGGAGGTAAAAGCTGGCTGGTTAGTTGGGTTATTCTCTTCTCCAGACCCCAATCTTAAAAATTCTTGACTTTAAGGAAAGGGAACAGAAACAAGGAGGAGAACAGAAGGTTGCTGAAGAGACATAAAACTACTTTAAACGTGCTTTTCATTGTTAAAGTGAAAATGTGATATTTCTCTATCCCAAAGAGACTGGATGGATTGCTGCAACTGTTCAACAAGCCTCAAGCCTCTGATGGTAAATCCTCTCAAGCTGAAGTCCTTGCTCAACCCTCATGATGTCTTCTGCTCTTTCCCTACTTCTGTTCCCCCTTTTAGTTCATGCAAGACTGTCCTTCGGGCATTCGCTGTTACCCCTGTGGTAGCAGAGGGCTATGGCCTTCTTTAAGAGACTGTTTCTGAGAAGAGTTGGCAGAAAACAGCATTCTTCTATTGCCTGCTGAGCCCATGTCCACAATCTGAAGGCTCCTTTCCCAGCATGAGACCTCATGGTGACTCCTGAGCACCACGTCACTGAGTAGTGTGTCCTTGGCTGCACAAGGAGCTGGTTCTCAGTAGCTGGAGGTGTGGAATACCAAGACAAATCACTTGCCTCCCAGAGGCTGAAGTGAAGCACAGCTGTAACCTCAAGTGGCTTGAAAAGCTGGAGAATTGCATAGTATTCTCTATAATAATAGCGTTTACCATTACCTGTGGAGTTGCAGAATTGTTCATTTCAGGTTAAACTATAGCTTGCATTGGCGTGACTGCAAAAAACTGAGGGAGAAACAATGATCACCTAAGCGAGTTTCCCTACAGAGTAATGCTTCGGACAGCTTATTTCCTGACTCTAGATTTTTGGAACAGCATGGAAAACAAACCACAGGCAGTGCAGGGGGCTGGAGAGCTGACTTGTTCTTTTTAAAAGGATCGTTAAGTTACTCTCCTCAGCCATAAACATGAAAAATCTACCTATCATAGCGCTGTGCAAAACCACATTACATCCAGTATCAGGGAATAAATACCTCCGTGGTAACAACTTGGGTGAATGACAAGAAGGAAAATAAAAGGACTTTTATAAGGTAGAATTTCATTTGATGTCTAAGGAGTTTATTTTCTGGTGGAAGGGAGAAGGAGAATTGTAGCTCACTTCTGTTCCAAAAGGCTGTTTGCAGGGAGCAAATTCCCAATTTGGGGGAACATCTATTTTCCTGAATTTTTTTTGGCAAGGCAAAAGTGCTGTTGAGTGTGCTGCGTTTACACCTTGCTATACCCATACAGCTTTCTCCTCCCGCCTTCTTTAGATATGTCAGCAGCAAGTGTAGCCCTTTGCATGCTTGTTTGAGCAAATCCTACAAATCCTTTTTACTGGGCCTATATACAGAGACCGTGAGGTGGGGGACGGGTGGCAATGTCCTCATCTTCCTGCACAGAACCTACCTAACCTTTCATTCCTGTTCTCTGGTTCATCGCTCCTTGTCAGCCCTGCAGTGACCTCAATTCTGTGCTTAGTTAAGTGCCCTTTTGTTATCTCGTGCTGCTTTTTTTTTATGCACGCAATACATAAATAAGAAAAGCTAGAGAGCTACTTTACAAGAATAGCTCTGCCGTCGTTTCAGCCTCATCATTTCAGTTATATAAATGGTTTCATTTTATTTTCAGCCTACAGATTCTTAAATGCAAAKCAAAATAACAAGAGATTTTTAATCTTTGAAGTCTGATATATACCATATTAAGTTTAAGAAGGCTGATTATAGACAGCCCTTCTTTTACATTTGTCATTCTGATATGTAAAGTTTATAGAACTGGCTTCAGCACCCTGTATCAGAAGTAACTCAAGAGAATTAATCCAGTTTTATACAAAGTAGCAATTCAGATTTAAGCAATTTGTGATTTTTTGACTTCTGTAACTTCGTGTGTGGTGGTAAAAACTCTAGGTGGAGGCCAACCTGCAGACATCTCTGTTTACTGCTACTTTAGTAGATGTTTGTTTACCCTTTGAAATATTTGCTATTTTACATCCAGCAAAATGATTTTCAGTACTGTAATTTTACTGTAATTGTACTGTTATAGTAGACTGTGATCAAAAACCACTTCAACAACTGTGTGTTTCCGTGCTGCCTAGCAAAACAGGAACAAAACCTTCTTGCATAGAAGGAGGGTTAGTATACTGCAGAAGGCAGAATGAAACATGGTGGAGAGCTAGGAAAAATGCAGATAATAACCAACTTTCAAAAGCTAAATCATATGCTTCCAAAGTCAGAGTAAAATGGGTTGGAGAACTGAGGATAAAAAAATGCATATTTAAAAACTGGCTACGGCAGAGTGTTTGTGTGAAAACCTCACAAACTACCTCCCATTGAGAGATAGTTAGTTTAAGCCATTGTCTAAGATACAAAATTCAAAGTCTAAATATATAATCTTGTTTGGGTAAGTGATGATTTTTTTCTGAATTCTTCACTGGAAKTGTTTCAGGAGGCTGCAGGGAAAATTTATAAAAATCTATAGAATAAATTTACTTCGTTCTCCAAGAGCTTCTTAGTTGTCAAGGTACGTTCAGGAGCAAGACAAGCTTCTTGTGTTACCACTGTCCCCACTCTCAAGTAAAATAGATATATTGGTTTCATTTTCTCTCTGAAATAACTGTTATTCATCCTGGTTCTTTTCCATTCCTCCGAGTGAGCAAGACTGTGAAGTTAGACAAGTTGGACTTTCCTATGGAGGTAACAGATTATAAAAACTGAG
This sequence comes from Eudromia elegans, assembly GCA_003342815.1. NCBI lineage: Eukaryota > Metazoa > Chordata > Aves > Tinamiformes > Tinamidae > Eudromia > Eudromia elegans. The sequence continues at coordinate 4,943,679 of PTEX01000016.1, read as the reverse complement.
GTTAAACTTTCATGATTTGAGAAATGTGAATTTTTTTTACAGCTGAAGAGAGTTCTTGAAAATGGAAAATAAAAAAAAAAAAATCTTTCTGACCTCTATTAAGTGTGGTTCAGAGAAAGTGAAACCTATTAACTGCCCTATATTCTCCTCCTGATGACCTGCTCTATTTCGCCCATTTTATGCTTTAGGTGCAAGCATCTGGAAAACAGATGGACTGTCATGCTGCTCTGCACGAGGTTAAGTTAGCATTGCTGAAAGAGCTCTTGCTGGGATTGTGTCTCTCTTGGGCAGTGTTCACTTCCTGTGGAAACTCTCAACTGATATAATTTAAGATCCTTGAAATATTCATAGACTGGATGGGGGGTACATGATATGCTTCCTGAAGGAGATTTAGTTCATTATATATTTTGGTAAGGAGATCACAGTAGAGCTGAAGCCTCTCAGATTATGARGTCTTACTTTGGATCCATTTGGGGTGACAAGAGTATTACAGACAAAAATGTCTGAAAGCTCTTGATGTAAGAAAGCGTCTCATTGACTTTTCCAGCTAGTCTCTTGGATAATTTAAGCAGTCTTTAACACTGCTCTCGTCGGCTGCCATGGCTGGTGGGGGGAGCATAAAAGAGTTTACAAGGAGTCTGGCTTCTCAAGTTCTTAATAAACCATTAAATAATGTTTCAGGACTATCAGAACAATGGAGCTTTACAGCTCTTTTAAATCAGGGCATGGATTTCAGTCTACTCCTTTGCATAGGCCTGGACTAAGCGCCAGTATTACACAGTGTATCCTCACTGCATGTCCTCTTTGTTTCTAAAACTTCCTGCTCTGTCTCCAGGTTCCCTGGAATCTATCTACTCTTCTTTATCTCTGAGGTTGACTTTAAATAATACAGACTTTAGCTCTCAAGGAAAGAACTATTTTAAAAGAATTCCCTTCAAATTATCTATGGCACAGAATATTTAAAAATAAGCTGTTTCTCTCCTTCCCTCCCTCCACCTTCCWTTCTGGAGTGAGCTGAGAGGACAGCATGGGTTGAATCATCCATCTGACTCATGCCAACAGCTGTCATGGTTAGATATAAAGATGAACTAAAAAGCTGTTATTTGCTTGGGAGTATTTTTATATTTGACTCACTTGTCCATTGAGGGGGAGTTTTTCTTTATGCCTCCTTTCACATGGAAAATGATGGTGRAGCCATGTGTTTTGGTATTGGCTACAAACTGCATTGTACTGAAAAAGGCTGGTGATAATCTTGCATGTCGGAACATGTGTCATCCTGAAAAATCTGTTTCTTGCACTTGGGCACAATCTCTGTGAGGCTCTGTCCAGAAATCCATGTGATACTTCCATCAAAATGCCTGGCTCTGGGTAATTACTGTCTCCCCCTTAACTATATGCTGGCCTGAAGGTATTGTCTGTACAGACTGCATCTATATTTAGAGTTTAAACACAARATTCTCATCTTTGCGTCTTTGTGGCTAACATTTGACCATCATCAGAGACAGGTGATTTTTTTTTCCCCCCCTTGCCCTTCTCCATCTAATTCTTTTCTGTGCAACTCCTATTGTTTTCTTTAGTGTCTTCTTTCCTTTACGTTCTTCATTCTTTGCTCATTTTTCACTGTATTGTGATGTCTCTCCTATTTTTTGTTCTGCATTTTTTCTGTGCTTTTCTCATCTCCCCTTTTGTATTTGTCTTTCATGTCTTCTTTCATCAGCCAAGTCCTGTTTGGTAGCCTCTTTCTGACTTGGTCTTCTGGTTGGCACTAATTTCTTTTGAAGCAGTGATGTTTAATCATAAGCTACTTTCTAGTACTCAACCATCTGGCCGAGTTGATTGCATACTTCTGAATTTGTCTCAAATTGGCTTCTGTTGAAAAAGAAATGAACAGTTCAGTTTGGTTTTGCAGGCTGCCAAAATTTAGGGTAAMAGATTCAGTATCACCTTTTTGCATGTGCATTATGACCTGGGACAAGACAAATGCTAGACTATTTGAGGTAATATTTTATTCAAACTGATGATGAAGYCACCAATCTGGTAGGTCTGTAGTCCATATCCCTGAAAACTGTGACACATATTCCGGCCCAGCCCCATGGGTTACCCACATCTGAGGAGCTAATTTGCCCAGGGCTCTGTCCAGCTTCTAATTGTGACCATTTATTGAAGCTCTCTAAGTACATATTCCCAAAAAAGAAAATGTGCCTTTTGAATTACAATCTGGCTTTCCAAATCAAGAGAGTGGGAAGATGAAGATATATCTGGTTTTGGGGCTATGCATGCTGTAAAGTTTGACATCACTGATGGCTGAGTGATTACACTGCTGAAAAAGTCATGGTTTAAATACCTTGCTGATCTGAGAAATCTAGTACTAAGTATAATCTAACAGGAAATAAAAGGTTTATCTATCAGTTTTTCAGCTCCTTTGGCCTCTGGGAGCCACATGGAAGCAAAATATCTTGTTGTGCTGAAGTTTAGTTTTTAAAAATCTATTATGATTGATCTCAATAACACTGGGAATGGGAATGTCCTGTTCAGAAGTGGTGACATTTCTTGGTCACTTGCAGTTCTGATGTCTTTTCTTCCTTCTTGCCTCTCTCCTCTAAATGTAGTTGCTCACCCTAAACTCATCCCTCTGCTTTCTTTTTTTCTRGGTGAAATCTCTTGATTATATTAGGACTGATTGAAATTTGTGAATGTATGGTACTAAATAAATATTTGAGCATAGCCTTGTTCCATAAGAACTTGGATTCATGAGTAGGTGGTGTATAGATACCAAACCTTTCAAGTAAGATTAAATCCTACCTAAAGACATGAATTTCTCTGTTGGACAGGAGCTCATTAACRAATGTAATTTGGTCTGCTCAGAAAATACATTGAACAAATCCTGCCGGACTGTCACACAAAGGGTATATACTAAAATAAAGCAGTTATGTTCACTTAATGAATGAAATAAAGGTATTGTATAAAGTAAGTTGTGTTATGAGGAAGCCCTGTTTGAAATCCAAGGTTAAAGCTTTGTACCGAGTTATGTGGCATTTTATAGGTGCTACAAAAATTAATTTCATTTGTGAATGTCATACTATTTCAAGAAAATGGTGTACTTCATATCATTATTACGTGAAGTATCATGGGATTAAAATGCGTTTTTTTGATTAAGTCAATATTATATTAATTAACTTCTCTAATCACAAGTATGAAGTTGACAGCACTGGAATGTTTTTTCGATACCAGGCCTGAAGCTTGAACAAAATTGCTATTTATAATGAAGTGGTGAAGTGCTTACCCTGATAAAGCTTTATCGTGTTCAGATTTAAGATACTGTTGCAGCATATTTCAGAAATTCTTAATAACCCCCTTAGGTTCTCTTATCTTGTTCAAGGAAAACCATAGTTTCTACTTATCTGGTCACTTACCTGTCAAAGCAGCTTCCCTGAGAGCTTGGGAAAATTAAAGTGCGAGGCAAATCACTGTCCTCCTGAAGCCCCRCTCCATTTCTCTGCTCAAAGGAAACCTACTGAGGGTGTTGGCTGCTGTCCTTCTGGTCGACAGAGATAATTAGCCCATCGTGTAACCAAAGGGACAGTCTGTGATGTTTCCATGGTCCCTAAGGGAGTCCTGATACTCCAATAATGTCAGCGCGTGCTTGTTCTTACGCACTGCAATGGCCTTGTAACTTTTCATAGGTCCCAGTTCAGCAAATTGTTAAAGCTTGCTGAAATGTACAGTGAAGAAAATACATAAACTTTCTCTGTTTCTGCTTTCCTAGTTTTATCACCCTGCTGACTACAAGTCATTTTTCTATTCCGTTGCCTTCTAATAATTTTTCGTATGGTTCTTGTCTGATGTGTATGGTGTCAATTCTCCTGACAATTACAAGTGTTGTAGGGGATGCTGGTCATGCTGTTGTATTATACTTTCTGAGACRAGGTTTTGCCTGGGAATTTAACTTTTCTTAATGTTGAGCTTGCTTTCTCTTTTAGCAGGATTTACATTTCTTGAAGAAGACACTTCTATGTGTCCGCTTACAGATCCATTTCTGAACAGCAAGGTGTTCAGAAAGGCAATTTTCATTTCCCATTTCAATATTGTTGAATTCTGAGTGCTGGCAGAGGTAAAATATTAGTAACCTGGTTATGTTTACCACTGTTTTCAGAAATTGTTCAGGTGCATAGCTGGTATTTAGCATGTGCCTTGCTGCTGTGACTGCTATGACCACCAAGCTGTTGCTGAGAGCTGCTGGTCTTCTCCCATGCTGAAATCATTATGGAATGGCAGATGTTTCTCAGAGAAGCTGGTGATTGAAAGTCTCTATCTTCCTTTTTTTGGCACAATGGTTTTAAAGTTTCATTTCTTTTTCTTGTCCCTAGTGCCTGTCTCTGTATCAGGGTAGCAAAGAGCCTGTCTTYAGGACACTGATGTGTTTGTAACCCCTGCTGCTGATCTGTGAAACAGATCCTGACAGGAGTCTGGACCAAGTGCTGCTGTTGAAGAGGAGCAAGGCGTTGAGATGCCTAATTAYGGCAAAGTGAAATCAGGTTTCTACCAGTACAAAGTTCCTCTCAAAWGTCAAGGATCAAGTCATATTTTATAGCCTGGATAAGTTATGGGTGGACGGAGACAGAAGGAATTGACCTGCCTTCCCCTGGTTATGCTTGTCAAAAGTCATCAGTGTTAGCTAAGTATTTCCAGGGTGCAAGAGCTCTCTTAGCTATTTCCCATGTTGCAGTTGTCACTGCTGTCGGAGGCAGAATTTTGTGTCCCTGGTAGGAAATGAAGGTGAAAGTTGCAATCTGACTCATGATTCCAGACTGCAGGACTGGGTACCTGAGAGACCAAATGCTGCTGCACCAAAAGCTTCTCAGTAAAAAATGAAGGTGGGGTGTCTGTCAGAATGCTGTTAGTAAGGGTATATTGCAAAGTTTATCCTTTACAGTCTCAAATCCTCTGACCTTCAGAGGAGATAACAAAAGTTTCCCTTCTACAGAGCTGCTTAGTGAAGGATTCTTCCTTGGGGGATTTTTTTTTCTTGTTTTGCTTCTCCATTGAGGCCTGATAACGAATGTCAGATGATGCGTGGATGTTGCTGAGTTGGTCTTTGGTTGTGTCATTGCCTTGGTGCTCAGAATAGATGCCCTTTCGTGTCAGTTCATGCGGTAGTCACCAAGTGTCCTGCGTCAGGGAACGGGACATACGCAAGAACATTCAGCCCTGGTTGTCAAGAAGCTAGTGAATTTTAAATTTGATTCAAGAGAAACCACTAAAGATACTCAGTGTCAAAGAAGCATTCAGGCTTATCTGCCTGATGTTTTCTCATGGTCACAGTTCTTAACATGGTTGTTGCTAAATATGCTGAGTACTTCCTAGTCACAAATAATTGACTAGCATTATATTTTTTCTCTATTACCATGCAGCTAGAAAGATACGATAACCACTTGATTTTAGCCAAGTCTTAATGATGATAATAAGGGAGGTCATTATGAACTGCTCTTCAAACAATGCACAAAGCAGAAAATTCTGTTTTTGCAGATTACCGTCTGTAGGTCTTACTGGATCAATTTTATTAGATTTCAGCACAACATTTGCAGCTACCAAAATTCAAATCATTAAGCTTTGTGATTTCCTGTGTATTATAAATGTCACAGAAATTATTGTTGCAGAACAGATCATTTCTTTGCATAATTGAAAGTYGTCATCAATTGTTTCCTCATTTATAGTTATTAGGACTTCCAAAATTTTATATAATTCAAAATTAATTATTTTTGATGTATGTTCACATTTCTGATGCTTTCTCTGATGCATCTTAGTTGTTTATTTTCTCACGTCAGTTAAATATGTTTCCCCTAAAAATTCCCATTTTTCTTTCTGCCAAAGCAGCTGACCTAACTGTGGAAAGAAGAGACGAARAAAGGGAGAAATAGAGGCAGTGTGACCCAGATGTAAGCAGAGCTGGATTCATCCCAAAGCGTGGCATGCTTCTGCCAAGCCTGGAGCTTCTAAATTCATGCATCATTACCACAGTATTAGTTTTTGGGAAAAAAAAAAAAGGTGTGGGGAAGAAAAAGAAGAGGGAGAAAGACAAGATCCAAACCTCAAGAGAAGCATTAGCTGAGCAAGGAGTTGTACTTAGATGGTACTTGGTGGCCAGGAAGATCAGACCAGAGCCCCGAGGTGGAGATGAGCCTGAGCATCCTTAGCAGGCCTGTACCCACAGATACCCTGCYTTATCTGGCTCATTTTTCTCCCAGGGGACCCCGTGCAACCTTCATCAGAGGSCAGGAGGCCTCTGAGACCAATTTARCACTGTTAATTAGTTGGCTGTTTATTCTGGTTTTACAGTTCCGTGTGATGAGAGGTTAATCATTACTGTTACACAGAAGGGAAGAGAAGAACCTCCCACACACAAGGTYCCTTGCAGGGCTCTTGTGGTTGTGGTGTTGAACATGGCAGCCTGTTGAGCTTGAGTTTGGGTATTGGATAGAGAAGTCTTAATCATACTTGTTGGCAGCTGAAAAACATGAGAGAAGTTTAGTTTAAATGACACCTGAAAAGTGATATACTTGCTGCAGACTCATTCTTCTTCATCATTTTGATGATATTTGGTGCTTGTTATAAAGGAGCTCTTGGGAGCAGATCATCTGGATTTAGCTTTTGTTTCTACCTTCAGGATTTTGGGAGACAGTTGAAAGTATGAGTAGGATGTATAATAAATATTCAAAGACTGTAAGGCAAACAAACTCCTTCCACGTAAAATCTATTTAGTTTTCTGAAATCCCTTGGCTATTAATTTGAGAACCAGATTTCTATGATTTCCTGGTTTCTGATGTTTAAATGTGTATCACTGGAGATAATGAAATGAAAATGGAAGCCTGGAATATCCACAAGGCCTGTGAAAGATGTCTGCTGAAGATGGAACTAAATTGGCCAAAAACTCACATTTGATACTAAGGATTATTTTACTACAAGATAGATATTTTCAATGAATCTGCTACATGAAACTTAGAGTGGGATCAAATTTTTAATTTACTGAGACCTAGCTCCAAATGGGTTAAGCCAGAAGCAACTTCACGTCGGGCTTTCACAGAAGGTTCAAAGCATCATTCCAGTTTAGGAGTCTGAAGTGCAGAGATGATCTAACACTTTCCTGGGTAAAGGGCAGGGCAGGGAAGAGGTTTCTGATCTCTGCACCATGATCATGCTCTTTCTATTCTACATGCAGCTGCAATTAATGCTTTTCCTTTCAGTGATTTAAAGTTGCTGCACTTCCATTTTACCATTTATGTGGTAATTCTGTCAAGTGATGGAAGATTTGCAGCAATGCCTGTAGGAAATCTCGTATTTATCAAGCGTTTATTGACAAATCCCTTGTTGTAATGGAAAAATTAAGTCACTTGTGGAGCATGCTGAATAATAGGTGTAAAAAAAGAATCGGAGCAAGTTCAGAAATGCCATTAATAAATAACAAATAAATAAACTAATAAATAAAAAGGTCAATACAGACAGAAGTTTCAGATTTAAAATGACAACATCTCTGGTTAGATGCTTGTCATTGTGGAGGCCCYGTATTAATCAAACTGTGGCGATCAACATTAATGCAGCAATCCCAACAGGATCCCTTTGAAACACTAGTATCTTTTTCAGTGATTAATGAATGATGAACATGAACCTAATATTACCACTAGGAATTGAGTAGGATTCATAATTTTCCATTTGTACAAGTTAGCAGTTTTCAAACCATTTCAAAAGTAGTGATTACGTGTCTTAGAGGGTCATTTCATTCTGTATTTGGTTATTTTAAATATGCTTGTGATTGATTCTGCAGATTGGGCTGGCAAAGACAGAATAATAGGGAATGCACTAAATTTGGATATCAGAGTAGTATTTTGCATTGGAGATTAATAATGTTTGGGGGTGGATAGCAAAATGAGTGGGATGTTGGGTGTCAGGATGGTAGCCAGGGATGGGGTGCACTCAGATGCAGTTGGGGGCTGCATGTAGATGTTTCCTTGGGAGGATATTGTAGTACTGCCCAAGGTGAGTCAGGGGTTACACGTGCAAGGCAGGGAGTTTCTGCGGTGTCCCTGCAACAGCAAGAAAAATCCTTGGGGGATACACGATGGGTCCACAAATCGTTGAGGGTTTGATGATGTTCAGCTGCAGCTCGTTGGGGAGAGTTCTGGATCCTTCTGTGAGGAGGAGGCTCAGCTGTGCTCACCATGCTTAAACACCAGCCTTGCAGGGATGCCCACYGAGGGTGCTGAGTGGAGGTGGCAGCGACTGAGCAATTCCTGGTCTCTGAACTGCATGGTGGGTGGATTTCTGATCTGTCATATATGATGCGTAAGTGATGGAGTATTTACTTATTTATTGATTATTTTTGTATGCCTTTGCTTAGGGAAAGGCTACTGAAGAATTGGGTAGATGGTAAGGTTTGTGGAAGGTAGGGAGGCAATGAAGTAAAACAAGGAAATAATTAAAGAACACAGTGCCTGACGCTCATTTCCTTCAAGGCCACTTTTGGGTGCTGTGCTCTGCCCTGCCCTGAAATTGTCAATGCAGTTTTTAGTTTAAGCGAGGTAGGAGAAATAACCTTAAACCTGAATTTTCAGTTGCCTGTTCTGTCTTCTGTGAGGCAGTGCGCTGCTTTTAGTGCAGATTATCTTTGTATGATGYTTCACATGCAATGAATACCTTATTATAGCATTAGTCACAAAGTCTGGTGACTTGGTTGGTTTATGTAGCGCGAGCTAAAGGGTGTTATTTGGCGCTTATGTACCCACAGATGCATGACTACTCATGCTGTTTTATGTACAACACAGCTGCTACTGTGTTACTGAGTTTTCCATCTAAGTGAAAGCAGTTTCTCCCACATAGAGCCTGATTAATCAGACTGTATACAAAATTGAAACCAGACTAACTAAAATTTACCATCCTTAACCATGACCAGGCTATGGAGGATTTTGAGAGCTGTGTGGTGCTCAGGACTAGAGCAGCAGCAGCTGCAGGTTTGAGTGTCACTTGTACCGTCTATCACATCTGCATAGATCGAAATGTCTTTCCCACTGTCTTGGGCTTTTTGGCACTATGGTTGGGGGCTTTTAGTGAAGAAGACTGACAGGTGTTTCCATTGTGACGCTCTGGCTGAGAGCATATCACAGTAGTGTGGTGACAAGGAACTGCAAGGCTGGGATCTGCAAAACTGGCTTTAATTTCATGTCCTTCCTGTGACATGTGCCACTTTGTTCCTCTGTGTTACCATCCAAACACTTCTTAAGTGGCAACAAGATGACTTGYCTTTTCTGCAGGCTCTGTGCAGATAATATGCTAGCATTTGGGAGCTTTCAAATGTCACTGAACCGAGGCCCCAGGAGTACTTGAAATGACTGCATGAAATGGTGTCCTCATGCCATGAGCAGTTCTGACCGAGTCTGGAGGATTCCTTTTTTCTGTAAGTTAACACCTCAGGTGTTAAGAGTGCTAGGACTTTCTCCTGACCTTTCCTTTCCATATTTGCTTTGTCCTTATTGTTTGGGCCCTTGTTTATCATTCCATAGTGAGCTGAAATGATCAGGGTTTCAGYGGGAACACCTGCTGGGATTAAATTGAAGTGCCATATGTTGGCTCAGCGTGGCAAAGTCACCTGTAAACAGTTTTCCTTCTATTAAAGGGGGGGACAAATCTTAATTTGAGGAGCAACTCATCAGGAAATGGTAGTGAAAAATCCTCCTTTTCCAGGAGTGAGTTGCTGTCGGTGTCTATCTCGCTAGGAAAACCATGCAGTGTTAAGTTGTGGGTTTTCCTTATAGAAATCTGCCCATCCCTGAGCTTACAGGATGAAGAGAGCAAAAGATACACTTTAAATATGACTTATCTCGGGGAACTTCAGGTGACTACACTGTAGTCATGTTTGAGCTGACTGGGTAGATTCATTATCCGTCTCATGCYGGTAACTACAAGATGAATTTGGGATGTGATTTGTCTGACTTGATTTGGATAGCCCTGCTAGAACAGGATGGATGGTGCCYGCCTCTCTCCTTTAACTAAAGGAAACCAAGACAGCCAACAATAGATGAATCTCCTCCTTTGTGTTGATATTTAGGTGTCTTGAGATACATTATCACTCTCTACATTCAACATCTTTTTCTCTGTCTAGCAACAGTCTTATATGAGATGACAGTTTTCTTGTTAAGATGGCATCAAATCCCTTAAGTCGTTGTCCTTGTGTTGTAACTGGTGACCTGTAACTTCTGTCTGTGACAGACTACGTATGCAATTCCTTAAAAACAGCAATATTGCAAGTTTTAGATTACAGTCTCCAGATAGCCTGCAATTGTAATATTAAAATGGTAATGTTCTAGAATAGATGAATATCAAGATGAAATGTGACCTCCTGAGAAAAGACTTTTACGGAGCTCTCTGTCTCTGAGGGATTTCTGTCTTATTCCTCAGAAACCAATTATAATGCCTATGTATTTGCTGGTAGTTTCAGTATTTTTCTTTAGCAGGMGACAGAAAAATACATCTGTAGAGTGATAAAAATCAACAAAATGCATAGTTTGGAGGTTTCCTAGACCTTTTTGTACTCCATTTATGTGGAATGTGTTTCAGTGTTTCCTTGCAGCAATGATAATTAACATCCTCTTCTAAAAGCCCTCAGATTTTCTACTGTAACACTCGTGGCTCTTAATTTCCATTCACTGGGTAAAGTTTAGAGGATCATTTTATGATAATTACAGCAAAGCTTATGGCAATGGATGACAGTACTGGGCTCCAAAGAATACTATAAAATTAACCTTCTACTTGTGCAGATGGTTACTAAAGAGTAACATTTAAAATTTACAGTTGACTGTTGTGTCTTTTATTTGATAGCTAAGTAGAAGTTTTCCATACACAGAAACCCAGCTCAGACTTAATTGTAAATAGTTTCTACTTAAAGCTCTGATTGTCTTGTTTGCAATTGTTTGTAACAAAGCCTATACTTTCTACTTGTGTTTGGGTGGCAGGAGGAGGTGATTACCATTCCCCCTATCATCTCACAGCTCGGCTGGCTTGATTGGGTTTGCTCTTGCTTTATACCTTCAGAAATGAAGTCTGAACCCTGTGACTTGCAAGAAATAGCAAAACTCTTCTTTTTTATGTTTTCTGAATAATTCATAAGTTGTCATTTTTAATTTAAGCTTTGGTAAGCACCTGGAAATTGAAACTGAAAAATGTATATCTCTAAGYTTCCAAGTGTATGTTTTGTGTATTTAATAAATGCATCCTTTCTCACATAGCAAGATTCACTCCTTGGCAACCTTATGCAGATATTGCACGATTTACAGGGATTTTTATTGGCTCTTATCAAAATATTTTTTCTCTGCTTCTTTCTTTGGGAGAGATTTGATKAAGCAATGAGTATTGACTTGTCTCAAGTTCATTTTTGTAATGAAGTTCACTTTACCAAACTTTTTATAGGTTTATTTATTTAAAGAAGGCCTAAAATGTCTGTAATAGCATAAAGTCTGCTGTTACTATTAAGGATGTAATTATAACACAGTATGCTGCTGGATGGAGAGCTGAGTCTAATAAGGTGCATAGATAGCTCTGACAAAGCTTCGGAGAGGAATCTGTTTATGATCTTTGCTATAAATGCAAGTTTCATACATAAAAATCTTTTTGAGGTCAGGATACGGTCATTATGTTGAAGAAATCATTTAACATTGCTCAGGAAGCTCATTTTCTCACAGCTGGCTGTAAGCCCCAGGGGAGCTGTTTTTTGAAATACTTAGTCGATGAGGAAGGGATGGTTAAACTGCTCATTTTTAGTTAGTTGCTCAATGGCTCACACATGATGTAGCCATACTAATAATCTTGCATTTTGCATGTTGGAGACGGGGAGAAAACCCAGGACTGTTGACTGCTTGATATCCTTCAAGCAGCATCAAGAGAGGTGAGTGGAACTAGTAGGCTTTGCATATCCACACAGGATCTCCAGGTGTCCCTTTCTTTACGGGGACACCTGCATTTTGCACAAGCTTCCAGCAGCTCCATTCACATCCAGCAAAGAGCCTTACTGTGCCTCTGTTCTATGGTCGTYGTTCCTTTGCATGTGAAAGCACATTTAAGATAAAGATTGTATTTGAAAGGGAGCCTTAGCGTACWTGCAGGATTCTGTTAATAGAGGCTTCGTGAAGGCTCATTCAGTAACATTAATAGCTGGCTAGCTGTGCATAAAAAATTTATTCTCATTGGCCAGCATCATGGTAGCATCATGATTTATTGGTGTTATCTGGCCTGCATGAGACAACCAAATAAGCCCTMAGGGACAGCATGTAACTCCTCAGTATTGCCTGCAAATTCATTCGTGTATTTGACTTTGTGCAAGCCCTTATCTGGAGGCACAGCCCTGAGGCTCCTTGTGGAGCTGCAAGTGGCCTAAACTGAGTCTCTTTTGTCTTGGTGAGATTCCTTTTGCAATAGATCTTCACATTAAAAGAATATTCTTAAATGGATTATTAAAACTACTGTKGCAGACTGGCAGCCAATTCTAACTCAGTAGGGAACCTATCTGAAGCTCATTATAAATTACCTATGTCTTTTCCTTGTGTACTTGGGGGGAGAACCAACTASTCTTAAAAATCTTTTATTTCCTTGAAAGTCAGAAATGTTCCTTAATAGGACAGAGCCAATGCTTAGCTCAGTTTGTAGGGATCTCTAGTGAAAGATTCTCYCTCTAACCCTTCTGTGGAATAGATYTAGTAAGAAGAAAYATTTGACTTAAATGGCTGGGCTTTTAGGCTCTTATTTTTGTTTTTGTATTATTTTTGTTGTTGTTTGTTTGCTTGCTGTGTTTTTCCATGCTGCTTGATGAGTATTTCAGCAGCTCACTTCATCACACTGACGTGGGGAATCCTGAAGAGATATGGCCCTGTCAGTTCAGCTTTTTTTGGGGCTTTGTCTAAGCAATATTTGTGGGGGAAAATGAAAACTAAGCTTCATGCTACAGTCTGACATAGGTAATCCCACGAAGCTGAAAATTGACATAATTATTCCTATCTCGCGCCTAAAAAATGTGTAGGTAATATGGTAAATAAATGAGCACAGCTGGTATACTCAAGAGGCAATCAGCAGCCTAAAAGAGACCCCTGAGAGCTATGAGTGTAGTAAATCTTGGTGYGGGAATTTTGAAAGGAATTTCAAAATTATTTTGAAAAAGTGAGCAAAAAACCCCCAACCAATAGAGCTCAAGCAACAAGTGCAAAAGATGTGTCAGTTCTGCCTTTCCTCCCCGGTGGGAAACAATCCCGTACCAGCAGGCTACAGAACCRGGCCTGGTGGCCGAGGGAAATATGTTGGTATCAGGTTGGGAATAAGCACGGTCTTCCTTGTAATGCCCCAGTAATCCTAGGGATTTCAGTGAAGAAAACTATGCATGAGCTTGGCAGGTAGAAATGTACTTAATTTTCCCATTTCTAGCAGAGAGGGAAATGGCTTTATAACAGAGAATGCKTCAATATTAAAGAATTAATGTGCTTATTGCTGTCTAGTAACCTGATTTGTAGCTCAGATTCAAGCTTTACTATTGCTGTGGCTGTCCTGGAGCAAAGAGAAAGGACCTGAATGCACCCAAAAGAGCTGGCATGGAAGACATGGTGCATTGGGGAGCAGCCATAAAGTTAATACCTAAAACGCTGGATATGGAAGTTTGGGCTCAAGGTTGCAGGGAAGGGGGCAGGTGTCCATATGTGAGGAGAGCGTGGGGATCTAGAGGACTGACAGAGCCATTGCCTCGAGGACATGGATAATTCCATTGGGATTGCGGATGAAACATCGCGACGAAACCTTTTTTTTTTTAGCACTGTCAGTTTTCATCCTTTGCCATTTTGTTATTTGCACCATTGTTAATTTGAAGGTACTGTCCGTGATGAAGCTACTTACAGGGCACATTAAGAGAGAACTTTGTTGAGATAATGCTGTAGCTTATGCTAAAAGCAGAGTAGCTCTAAAACCAAAGATTAAACCCACTGGCTTTTCTTCATTTATATGGTAATGCCATTTGAGGGGAAAAAAAAACAACCACTTTATCTGACTTTCTTATGGATTTTTTTATAAGAATTAAAAGAATGCATCAGAAATGAGGAGCTGCACTGGAAAAAAAATATTTTCACCGTCCTAATTTTTAAAAGTAAACTATGAATTCATTACTGTTATAATCCTTCTACTTTGTTCTACTTTGTAAACATACAGCTTTAGGCTTGCGTCCTACACTTTTATATGCCATCTGCAGAATGATATATATATTTTCAAAGAAAAATTTTTCTGGAGGAGTTTGTTCTAAATGCTTTAGGAAGAGCAATTTTGTGACAATGAAATTGAAAGTAAGTTTTGACAATTTGAATCTCCTATTTATCTAATAGGTAGAGGTCTATAATCCAATATGCAGAGAACTGCTGCTGAGAATTTCTGGTTTTTAATGTTGTGTAGCAGTGACTCTGAGAACATWGTTTAACTTCCTTTTAAGTAACAATTATATTATTCTCTCAAATTTGCTGTAGAAAGAACAGCAGACTTTGATGGTGCCAGCCTAGAATACTTTTTAAATCTGATATCCTTGTTCTGGCATATTTCTCCTCAGAAAATTTGCTTGAGTCCTAGTGAATGGTCTTTACAATGATGACGAGAGGAGTATGGAGGAAGGTCAATTTCAGCTGAGTTGTCCTTTTCTTATCACCAAAAATAGAAGGGATCTTGGGGCAAAGTCGTGTCATACAACAGTGTCTACCAAATGCAAAATCACCCAGTGCCCAAACAACCTTTGAGGAAGAGCTGTGAGTTGCATAAACAGCAAGCARCATTTGAGCGAGGCTGGTGAAGCCCTGAGGCTGCAGCACCAGCAGCAAGACGATGCAGGAGGAGACCCGGGAATTCCCTAGAGACAAAAGACGCTTTGCTGGGTCTCTGGGTATTCCATATTGATAACACAACACGTGTTTCCCAGCTGTTATTTTGACAGGAAGCCTCCTTCTCAATGGAGAGAACAACCTAGACAAGGATTGGGGCAGGAGGCTTCCGTCCCGAGGGAACCACCTGGGTCACGGTTGGAAGCTCCCAGTGCCGCCTGTTCTCCGAGCTCGTGCTGGCTGGAGAGGCTGCACRTGGGCCTGGCACTTGCAAATCAAAAGTTGCTTTATGCCAAGCAACTGTGTGGAACTGGCTCTCAGAATCCTGATTTTTGGATGGAAATAGGTTTATTTTTAAAGCATGGTCTTTAAAGTGTATTAGAAATCAGAACATTTATTCTGCAGTAGGGATTTTTTTTTTTGCCTCAGCACCCCTAAATATTCCTTTGGATTATTTTCCCCCTCTCTCTATTCAAAAAGATCCTCGGCTGGCTCTTGCAGTTGTAGAAGTAGCATCCCTGCCCTTCTAAGCAGTCTTGCAGGAGCAGAGTGTTACCCATGTGCTGCTGAATGCACTAGATGTGCAGGGGCTTGACCTCTCTTTCCTTTTTAAGTCACTCAAACCACTTCTGTGCAGCTCTCAAAAGCCTCGAGCAGGCTTTGGGTAACCATGAAAGCTGTGTGCCACTGTCATATCTTCTTGCCTACTGTAATCATATCAATATTTTTAAAAAGTGCTATGTRTTTTAGTGATAACAAGTAATAACAAGTAAATTATCAACTGCAAATGAGGGTTACCCAGTACCCTCCCAGGCTACTTTTTTTTCCCAGAATTACTGTAAACCTTTGTATGATAAATAGAGCTATTTGGCTCTCAAATTCTCATTTAAAATAAAATTGGTTTGTGGGAGATGAATCAATAGTTCAAATACTTTACTCAGAAGCAACGTGGAGATCAGAAGGAGGCTTTGCAGCAGGTCAGAGAAGTTGAGTGCTGCACGACGTGCTTAGCTGGCTCTCAGCAGYGCTAATGTTCACCGCTGTATTTAGTGCAGTGGTAATGCAGAATAAGATGGATGTCTTCAAAAACACAACCTTGGAACAAGCTTTTGACTCATTATGGTGGTGAGAGACATTGCAGCTGGCACGAGATTCTKTCTGTGTCCAAATCCCAAATTTTCTGTGGAGCTGGTGAGAATGAATGGATGAAGCATGTTAATAACATCAGACTTGGATGAAATCGGAACCAGGGGAGAATGATTGGTTGTATGGCAATTTATAACAAAAATTCAAAGTCTTTTAGAAGGTTTCCCTCATTTTTATTTTTCATCACRCTGTCTGGGCTACTGTAACTGCTTTCACCAATATGAGATCTGTGAGTTTGAGGAGCACTGTCCCTGGTTGACACTTGGGGTTGTAGGCACTGGGTAGCCTGTAAGATTTATTCGAGTGCTGTTCGRAAGAATAGGCTGAACCAGTAACTGGGTCCAGTTACTTCATGGTCAGTTTAATGTCCTTCCATTTGCCATAATGGCTTCTTCATGGATCAGTTATTCCTGTYGCACTAGGTTTAAATGAATTTAATCTAGAAAAGCAAAGACATCGTAAATCTTGCTAAATTTCATAATTAAGGAAGCTTGTTACTTCTCATGGACAGCTTAGGCAGCAGAGGTGAGTGGTTTAGTGAACTGCTTTGTTCAACAGTGAATAGAAAAGCTCAAAGAATTTAGAGAAACCTGGGCTAGGAGTGTGGGTTTTTGTTTGTTTATCTTTCTCTCTTTTTTTTTTCTTCTCTTCAACCTTTTATTTAGACGTTTCTCCTTCTTCCAGCAATGAGAATCTTGTGAAGATTTTAGTGGYTGCTTGGGGAGCGTGAGATGGCATTTCTCAGCATGTGGCCAGCGTTCATCACCAGCCGGCTGATGAACACAGCACTTAAGTCTGTGCTGGAAGCTGAGCTCYGCTCATGTTGACAGCGCATCAGAAGGAAGTGGAGAATCGTGTGCCAGGAATAGAAATTTCCGCTTGTGTTCTAAAAATGCGCTGACTAGGAGGGCTGTGATYGTGCATGGTTTCAGATGAGCACCAGAGGAACATTTTCTGATGATCCTCAAAATGGAACAGTAATGTTTTCTGGTGGCTGAATCCTATTAGAGGGGTAGCTGGTTAGCATGGTGAGTATTGTAAGAYGGGACCGAAGAAGTGGTGGATAGACTGTACTGCACTCCTTGTTGCAAATCGGTGATTCTTTTCTAATAACATTATTAATAAATTTTTGCTCATGAGATGAAAGAAACAAAAATAGGGACAAGATTTGACGTGAACATCCACACAAATTTTTCCGAAGAAATGCAGAGCTTTCAAGCTTGTGGTGTTGATTATTCTTTTCAGTCATTTTGATCATGGCCTTCCCCATCAAATCCTAAATAAGTAATGACAAATGTTGGATCTGTCTTAATAAGACCACTTTCTGCCAATGCAAATTTACAGGATTGARTTTTTCATTCTCTTTAGCTATCTGTGATCCCTATATGTTGAGATAATTATAAAAACATACGAGTTTTTGATTAGCTGGCTGCTGACAAGAGATGACTGAATCTGCACAGAAGGAATTTGTGTTAAAACGATGAAGCCAAATTCCCAGCTCCTGGAAATACAAAGTTAGATAATTTAGATCCAAATAAACATCAGTGAGAGCAGATGAAGAATATTAACATATAATTATAGAGGAATATAATTAACTGTGTTGCTGCTATGTTTGGAAGGGGTCTGTAGCCATTTATAAATCAAATCAGTTTGGGATTTTTGTGCAATGCATATGTTGAGCACAGAATTTAGCTAATGCAGTAAAATGGACAAGCTGTTCAGTCTCCCTGTGCATACTTCTGCGGGTTCAAAGGCAATTCTGGAAATTATTTGAGAACAAATCTCTGTTTTCAGAGAGAGCTCTTTAAAAGCAACTTACCAGCTCAGTCTCATTCCTATGGGTTAGCTCTTCCTTTGATGAAGGTGAGAATGGAAAGTGCAGTTGAATAAGTTCTTATAAAAATAACCTATAAGGAAAAAAAAAAAACTTCATAAAACTAGCCTACTGCTGTGATTATTTTGGTAGTTCCCCAAATAGATTTGCGTTTTCCTTTGGTTTTTATTTTCTTTTTCATGTGGGAATTTGCACATATCTCTGTGGGAAGATCTTTTTTGTTCTGTGGTATTCCTGATGAAAAGAGCAGTTGTACAAATATTGGCCATGTGTATTTTCCAGCCATTATACACATCTATGGTTATCTCTGCCTTCACTTCCAGGTTTGACTGGAGATGTTGAGATGTTTCAAAGTTGCTGCAGCTTAGTACATAGTCTAAAGCTGTTCCAAGGACCTTCCTTCTTTTAGGTTTAGTGGAATAGCAGTAGCAGGATGGGAGTAGTTTCATCTGCTCCCCCCACAATTCTGTAGTTATTGTTTTAAAGCTAAGATATTAAAATACCTAAAATCATCTCAGAAAACTTGGCCTGCAACTTTTTTCCCTCTCCATACAAGCCTTGCCTCAAAATTTGTCTGTAAAGTTTCTCTGTAGCTTTATTTTTAGAAGTTAATCTCACAAAATCTC
The DNA here is from genome assembly GCA_003342815.1 of Eudromia elegans. NCBI lineage: Eukaryota > Metazoa > Chordata > Aves > Tinamiformes > Tinamidae > Eudromia > Eudromia elegans. Next base: position 4,925,194 of record PTEX01000016.1, on the reverse strand, counting down.
AACTAGAAATACAGTATRACTGTAATGCTCCGTGCATTACTGACAGTAAGCCAAAGTACCTTTTTATTGCTTTGCTGGAGCTGGTGTTGCCACAACACGCTCACAGGGGCTCTGTTTCCTGTGTTAATCCCTGCTGTGTAGCACCGAGCTGGGTGGGTTTGCGTTTGGACGGGGAAGGATAATTGRGAAGCTGGATTGTAAAAGCACCAAGTGCACCCAGCGACGGGTGGTTATGAAACTGCAGGGAAATTAAACTCTAAATCCTTGAGCCCGCAGGTAAGATAGCGGGTTAAGCTTGAATATAAAGGAGGGTTGAGAGAAGTCCAAAGTCTATCCACTGTAACATGATTTAGAAAGTAGTTTAAATACTACTTTGTGGTTTTATTTACTTCCAGCTAAAAATCCCAGCAGCGTTTGCAGGCTGCCTGGTGGTAAAACTCTCCTTTTCTGCCGTTTAGRTAGAGTTATTTGCAGACAGTTAATATGTTGCAATGGTCAAAGCAAAGCAGCTAGTGGTGGAGATGGCRCAATGAGTTGTGACCTGGGATAGAGCATGAATAGCCCTTGTTGCCCACACTGTGCCCAGGTTAGCCATCATGTGTCCCCTTTTTTAGCATTATTTGATGCCTCTTGTTTCATGGATCTACTTGGTTGCTTTTGGTTCACACATACATATTCTTAGAGTGGTTTAAGACTTGTCAGCACTAATGTGCATATACTGTATGTAAACAGCCAATAGCAGACTACAGATAGAGATACAGCCTCGAATGCGTGCTGCAATCGTGCAGTCTCAATCTCCTCCGTGTAGCTATCGGATTTCTTGCAGTGCTCTCACTGTAGCACTCCCAAGGGCCTTTGAAATTTCCCCCTCTCTCTCACAGTAGTCAAAGATTGTCTTTGCCATATGCAGTTTCACTYGGAAAACTCCCACATGGCCAATAAAATTGATTTCTCTTTCGTGTGCCTGTAATCAAATCAACCAACAAAGGAAAGCAGGCTCAGTGTCTTCCCGATGTAAATTCACATTATTTTGGTGCTAAACTTGCGACTTCAGCTCTTCCCAAAATTAATTTTGCTGTCTGCCTTCTGCACAGACAAAGCTTTGATCTGTCGCAGGCTCTAGTAAAGTGCATTTTTCCAACTGAAGAACTGAAGATATTGCTGCTTTAGCAACTTCTTTTGAACATGAAATCTCCCTTTTCTATGTTAAAGCTCAGAAWCACTTTGCCTTATCGTTTAGGAATCTTCCATTTGATCTATTTTATGTTTCAAGAGATTAATACATATTGAGGATAATGAAAACCACTCCAGATGCTCAGTGCATCTTTGTTGTGATGAAATGCTGATGTGGTCAGCAAAATCGGAGTGCTCAGATCCGATAGACCTCAGATGTGTGTCTGGACTGACACGTTGCATTGGAAAGCTGCTTCTGGCTGTGTTGGTTTGCACCCCCATGTAATTATCTAGGGTGTTTTATGCCCAGATCTCTGGGTAGAATTTATATTACAGACACATTGTGGTTCTCAAGTTCARCCTCAGAAGCTCACAGCACCATGTCCTCTTATCAAGGCTAGGAGATATGGAATAGGAAAAAAAAAATCTTCATAAGTTGCTTAAAAAAGTCTTAATGTGTTTGTACTAAGTATCTTAATGTGTTTCTGTGGGATGTATGTAGTATAAGAGTTGTTKGGTTTCTGAGAGACGGATAAAAATTCCAGAACAGGAACTTCTTTTTATGGTGCCAACATCTTCCTGCATGAAAGCCATRGGTGGTGGTGGTTATAGGATAGGAAAATCGCTAATGGTATTATTAAAAATAGCTYAATTACTGAGTTCCCCAGAAAGCGGCAGGGATGGCTGTTGTAGAGGTCTTGGGAAGCTTCCTTATGAGGAGCATCAGCAGTCACCATGGGGTCCTGCGGGCCATGCACCCTGTGCCCAGCTCCTCTCTAGACCTTCCCCAGTGTGGTGGCAGCCTCCTCTTGCCACCCCCTGCAATGTGCTGGGCATCCTGAAAGAACAAGGTGTGTTTTGGGGAAGATTCTCAAGGTTTTCAATGGATTAAAAACCACAGTCACTGTGGCACCTGTGGCACTGAACCAACAGCTCAATCCCTGAATGTTTTTTCCTGACTCCTCCTTTTCTTATTTTCTGGTTTGGTGGTTGGTTGGGAGTTTAGGTCGATTGGTGACCCTTCTTTATACATCGTGTGCTCATTTCTTCACTGAATACTTTGAAATAGTCCAAGTTGTCAGACAACCCTTGTGGAGAGGGTAAAGGGTTTAAATTAAAAAGCCAAGTGTTTTTTTAAATTAATAAATACRTTAAAGTGTTAATGTGCAACCAGTATATGGATTTGTTGTTCTGGCTGGGCAGATATATATATTAAGTACAATTTATAAMATAGCAAGTTATTAGCACAGCAGGGATTGCAGGGACAACTACCACTCATCTTCTCGAGCATCKCTTCTCACTCCCAGTTAAGAGTCCATGGAGATCTGCAAGAGGCAGACCAGAAAAATAGCCTTGATTATYGTCACTTCATGGCACCAACAGAGCAGCAAATCTATTAATTTCTAKTAAAGCAACATATTTCACCCTTGTATGGGCAAAAGGTTTTCTTATGGTAATTATAGAGCTTTAAAAGTATCRACATGGGAGAAGGAAATAGGATTTCTCTCTCTTAAATCCTTAGCTCTGAAACTTAGTGGAAGCAGCACAGATCATGACCTTGTTTTGCCAGGCTTGCTACATTTTGAGATGCCYTGTGATCCTTATTATATTTGGCTTYATTCATGATTACTTCATCTTTTCCATCAAAAGTATTCATGTACATGCCAAGTCCTGAGTCTGTCATCATCAGCAAGCTGATTTCTCCTCTGATGAGCTTTTCCTTTTTATCAGAATAAATGGGGAGCTGTTTTGTGTTCTCAGTGCCTTGCGACATGCTCATGATGGAATATCATGCATCCAAATGAGTCCTTTCCTCTCATTTTAAATGATTTAAAATATTTAAGGCATGCTGGGACTGACTGACTGATGAAAAATCATTGTGTACCTCTTGTCAAAAGGTTGAGAGCATCTTTTCTGATGCTGCAGAACCCAGCAGGAGGCCCAACGCAATGTAGGGGTGATCTTGCTTCCCAACACCATCCCGCTTGCACTTGGCAGTGTTTGTACATTCATTTTTCAGCACGAACATTCGGTGACTCCAGAAATGCTTTGATCTGTCTTTCTTTTTGTTAGTTCTTTTTTACACCAGCTGGGAACCTCTCCTTTAAATTGTGTCTGTCTATCAGAGCCCTGTTCTGTTTTGAGAAGTTTTTGTTCTTGTCTTAGCTGATTTTGTGAAAATCAACAGAAACTTGTCAGGCCAGGTCTAAGCAATGAAGCATATCTAAGCATGTTGGGGAGTCGGATGAACTTTATCTCTTACACATGTTTCTCATTTATCTGGCACTCAGAGGCATTTTGAGCTATTTACAGTAGTAATTCCTCTTTTCTGATGTTAGGTCTCAGTTTTTCAAAGCTACCTACCTTGGAGACACATTCTTAATGTTTTCAGGATTACTTTCTGGTGATGCCGTCCATCCTTCAGCTTTTTCGTTGTTTATCTTATTTTTTACTCCTGCAATATTTGAATGTTAAAAACATATTTATGTGCTAAACTCATGTTTCAGTAAATTCTCAGTAGAAGTTTCTCTTCATTCTTCCAACTTTTTAAGATCTTTTTGGATTAATTTTTAGAATGCAAAATATTTTTCATTTTCAGTGTGGAATAGATGAAGCCTTTTTCTTCTGCAGCTGTGAACAGGAGTTTATCCAAATGCTTTGGCAAACCAAAACATTCAAACTTTTTAAGGACAGCAGATATYATTTTAAGAAATGACAATTTGTCAAAAATGTTACTTTCAGTCAATATGTCATCTTTTTACAGGACACTTTCAGACGGTCTCTTCAGCTGTGTGACACTTGAAGCATATTACTGGCTATGGTTTGAATTGAGGGATGGAGAAAAATCCAGACTTTGAAGCAGCTTAATATGTTCTGTTCTCATTTCTTGAAGATTGAATGTGGTTGACAACTGTTTATGATTATCAACTTAATCAAAAATGAACTTTCCTAGAAATTATTACCAAGGTAAATGCACTGAGRAAGATAACTAAGGCAAAAGTCTGCTTGGGCTATGTTTCTTCTGGGAAACATTTCATGGACAGATAATACATTTTTCAAGAGGGAGAGAAAAATCATTATGAGAGGAATTTCATTACTGCAGAAAATAACGTGATGGCTTTATATATGATAGAGAAGGATGCTATCTCTCATTTGAAGCCTCTCTCAATGCACCGGTGACTTYACCATTTCAGCTAAATGCCAAAAAAGATGCATGTTATGAACCTTGATATCTTTATTACCACAACATATTATACTGGCATATTCTTTATTAAGTGCCATTGAGCAAAGGCGACATTGCAACATTTCCGAGTGGAATTCTTTTCTATTCTGGGGTGTGTGTGTGTGTGTGTGTTTAACGCCATCTCGCTCTTTGGTTTATTCATCATCAACTGTCTCATTTGAAATTTGCTGTTCTTTTTTTCTCACCTTTTGCCTTCCTGTTCCCTTACAGCCTTGTTAGCATTTGTTAAAAGTGATGTTCATTAAACTTTTCCCGGGTTGTTCACATGTTAAAGCTTGCATCTGATCATGAAACTCTCTTGATGTTCAGTACCAGTCAGTCCTGTTTTCATTACTCTTAGGCATCTTCTTTGCTGTTATGGCCAAAAATAAAATGACTTAGGGTGATAAATAAGGATGTGCATTGCTTTCCTTCTAGCTTGCAGGGAGGGTTGCTTATCATGTTACGTAAGTTAATGTGAGAACGTTAATAACACTGTCAGTCAACATAATGTGTCTTCATTTTTAAGCCACATTTTAATCTTCAGGCAGAATAATAATCCCCATTTTTAAAATGCTGCTGTTCATTGTTCCATGCCAGAGTGTGTTTTGCTGTTTTATTCCCATTTTGTAAATAAGGAACAGTTGAGGCAAAGGAGGAAGCAAAGCTGAAATTAGTTTTGAGTCCTATTCATCTATTTTTTTCCCCTGTTCTGTTTCTCTTGTGATAGCAGCTTTCTATTTTAAAGTATCTTTATTTTACCCTCACTCATCTTGCACTTACACCACAGTGATGGGGGCTTTGACTCTTTCCTTTCTGATGGCAAAGAAGGGAAAGTTTCAATTAACACTAGTCTAGTTTAAAAGTAACTTCACCTTGTGATATTTTCAATAGCCTTTCTTGGTTTGCTTCTGTATTGTGCATGTTTCTAAGCAGGCTGGTGTCTGTAAGAAGATGAATAAACCTCTGTGCAAGCAAGGAAGGCGTTCAAGCCTTGACATGTGTCTGCATTGATGCTGGTGACAAGTGTGACAAGTGCCAGGTCTAGTGAGTTTGGGGGCGAACAAGAGACAGAGGCTTTTTTCAGATCAAGGTAAATGACATCTCTTTTAGAAGGAGCTGAGACCGGGAAGGATTCTTGCAGGAACTAACAGATATTGTAACACAGTCCTGGGCTGGGATAGACCCTAGTTGTACATTCATGTATCTCTAGTGATTTTGGTGCTCAGGCTGGGTCAGGTGTATGTGGTCGGTGCATGAACCTGCCTATAGTTTTGTCTGTTTTTCTGGCCATTTTCTAGCTTGGAAAGATTTCCATGAGAAACAAGTGCCATTTTATATCCCAATCTCTCTGCTTTCCCCCAAGCTAGCTTTCAATCAGATCAGCACATTGATCCAGCAGACCCGGTGGCTGCATTGTCATTAGTCCCAACACAAGAGAATTGCCAAGAACGTAGGACTGAGAGCAGGGACTGGGGCCACGGCTTGGGTGGCACTTGAGCCTGCAGTTGGCATGAGACCGCTGTATGGAGCAGCCAATTTTCCAATAGGTCATTGTGAAGCTTCACAACTTGCATGTGGCAACTGGTGGCATTTTGTAGTAGAAACAGTGTTGCTAGCATCAAATTTATTTCTGGAGAAAGTGTTTACTAATTTGGAGGTAGCGTTAGGGGCCTATGGAGTTAGCCTACAAAAGTGTATCTCTGCTTATTAAACCTACTCTGTTTAGGCAAAATATCATGAGTTTCTCTTTGTATCATAAAAGAATACTGTTTTCTTTTTTAAAAATGATTGGCTATGTTTTGTATACATATGAGGTCTGTAAATGAGTTCAAAGAGAAGGAATTAAGAGATGAAGAAGGTAAATGACTGAATATGCAAATAATATGACCAACAGGAAGTTGTTATGCCAAAGGACTGACAGACAAGGGACAGGCAAAAGGATGATAGCAGGTGTGTGAACAGAGAATTATTAGCGGGGGGAGGAAAAACGTTGAAAGACTAAATCTATTCTTTGCGTTTTGCTGCAGCGTGTTTGTCCTGATGGCCCCCTAAGAGCCAGGGCTGCCTATGTGAGAAGCTGCCTGAGCTGCATTTCCTTTGTGTGCACATCTGCTTAGCTCTGCAGTGTTTCTCAGGGGCTTGAGGTAGAAGACTAAAATAAGTCCCCTGTGTGGAATGGAAGGGTAGTGCCATTGACAYACCACCTCTGCACTGTCCAAACACAGATCTCATGGAAATTCTTTATCTTTGTCCAAAACTAATCAATTATCTTCAGAGTTGTCTTTGTGGACAAGAGAAGTCAAGCAGGTAGTGTTCCTRTTAGGACATGATTAGAAGAAATGCTTAGGAAGGGGGGTCCCTTTTGCCATTTAATGAAAACTGGCGAGTCGAGTGTTCCTTCTTACTGAGATCAAGGTCCTTGTGTGTCACTGACATCCACGTATTGGGATCATGAGGCTTGAGAACAACCTCCAGGCAACACGGAGGTTGTTTCCAACTATCCTGTTTCCTGGGAAGTGTGTAAGGTTATTTGGGGGGGTGGTTATCAGTTATTTGTCTGTTTTCCTCTGGCTGTTACTCGGTACTGTTTCTGCAAATCTTGAATGCCCAAAGGCCAGCTCTTGCTGATGTGCTCAAATGTCCCCAGATGATGTTTTCAAATGTTCACTTCAATTAATATTCCACTGCTATATGAATTCTGATATAAATAAAATTGTAGGCCAGATCCTTTTCTGATGTAAACTGCTATCACTAGAAGAGCATATAGCTCCGGGTGTCTCTGCTGGGATTCAACATCGAGTGACCTTAATAGCTAAAGGTTGGGAGACACAATTACATGGAGCCACTTTACACTTCCATAAAAGCAGTTTTAAAACAGTGTCCAAGTGAATTCAGAGGCTGTTTGTGGCCACTGTCTTGAAAGGGTCATTGGCTGTACAAGCATGAAAGTTGTGGGCAATCAAGTCCTGTAATATCTTTCTGCCTATAGAAGAAAGGGCACATGTCTTTGAAGAACTTGTCATTTTYGTACTTTTTTATGTAACATAAAAATATTTTAAAAATGAATCATCTTTCCTGAAAAAGTATGTGTAAAACCAGTCCCTCAAATTACTCAGCTACAGAAATTGAGCAAGAATAGRGTCGGGCAATTTCTGTGTGTGAAAGACATGGCACTGTTTGGACCATGAAATGCAGAGCTTGGAAAAATAAAAGGATGACTTTGCTCTGTTGTACTCCATGGTGTATTCATTAATTTAGGGTAGGCATGCAGAAAATGAGAAAGAAACAATGTGCTCTGCAACCTCAGATAATGTATACAGGCTAAGATATATGTGCAGAAGACAGGTAAAAGGAACAAATAATTTGCTTAGCAAGTTGCTAGCAATTCTTAGTTGTTAAGACTTTTTTTTTTAAGTTGTTTTGGTGGCTGAGCCTTTGTCAAGCTGTGACCTGCACAGCTGTTTGTTTGAGAACTCTGCCCATGCTGTGATTTCAGAGATGATAAATGTGAAGCAATTAGCACTGATTCATGCCCTTAAGTGCTGCTTGAAGGCTCGGTTGAGGAACTGTGCTTTTGTGGGATTTTGCACAAGTGGTGCTTCAGCATATTTAATAAGGTCAGTTATAATACATGTTTGAAAACTGCGCAAATGGAAYCGGGAAAACATTCCTGATTGCATGAATAATAGTTTTTCTCAGAAACCTAAAATGCAATAAATTATAACGTGATATAAATTGAGTTGAGCTTGAAAGACATTTTTACATTAACAAATCTAAATTCTCATATCCTTTTGAATGAACATTCTGATTAAGTAGGCATTTAAAGAGACTAAGGAGAGAATAGGCCCTATTGCTGAAGAAAAGGCAGTTACAAATGTCCTAGACCCAATCCCATGTAGCTGGCAGGAGCATTCGTGTACCAGGGCAGTCACCGATGTGTGCCAGTGTGCAAGCAGCATCTTGTGCTCGTCTGAGGAGAGCAATGAGAAGCTATGTTCAGAATGAGGAATTTGATCAAAATCTGCTGGGGGAGAAACTCTGGGAAATTAAAAATTGCAGTTTGGAAGAACAGCAAATGATGCCATCTGTAGTACGGCATAAATGTCCAAGTGATCACAAAATTGCACGAGGGTTGAGGCCGGAAGGGACCTTGGAGGWGACCTGCTCCAACACCCTGCTCGAGCAGGGTTGCCCAGGACCCTGGCCACATGGTTCTGGAACATTTAAAGATTAACCATGTTAGTGAGTTCCTGATTGCTTAGAGTAGTTTGACCGTCCTTGCTCTTGTCCCTCTCACCCTGCACCTTCCAAAGGCAGGGGAACAAGGTAAGAGAACTGCAGCACTAGAGGAGGGCTTTAATTCAGGGCCTTGACCCTGCTCAATGTAGGAGAAAGCAGGAAAAGAAAAAGGACAGTTGAAATGGGATGTACCTTGGAATGATGTGCATGGAAACGTGATGTGCTAGAAAAGAGGTATTAGTTTGAACAAAAACCCAGCAGCTTGGCTGAATTTAGACTCAATGGAATTGCATAACAAAAGTAAAAATTTGTAGGAGCTTTACAAAAGAGTTTAAGCAGCCAGTGCCAACAAAGAAAGGTAACTTGGAGGTCTTTGGCCTTGTAGGTTGAAGGTGTTAGATGAGAAGAATAGGAGGATGAGGAACACAGTCACAGAGGTGGATGAGAGTGTAGGGACCTCTGGAGAGCAGTTGGCTTAGCCTCTAAAGAGAGKAAAATGGCATTGACTGAGACAAACTCCCCAGGGTTCCCCTTTGAATCCCAGCCTTGTACACCCTGGGCCAATAAGCAGATAAAGAAGAACTAATAAAAAAGAATCRGGTCAAATAGAGTATCTGTAGCTGCTGGCACAGCCAAGGATACACGGCTTCCTTTGCATCCTAGATTGCTCCCAAGCAAACTCATTCACTGAGGCTATGGGAAAGACAAAAGCTGCTGCTTCTCAGTGCTGCCCGCTGACGGCATTGACCTTTGGCTGTGCTGGGGCAGGAGGGCTGCCAAGAAAAATGAGCATTGGAAACGACTCTGCCTTGGTTTTCAGCCTTGGCTTCCTTCCTCACCGCAGGCAGTAGCTACCAAGAGGTTTTACGGAGCCACTCGGATGGCTCTCGAGGACACTCTGTGYTTCAGATGATGTCAGCAGTTCTGCAGAGACAGAGTCCTTTTAGTAAAGGCCTCCTCTGCCCTGTGCTAGCAGGACAGGGGCTCCCCTGCACGCTCCCTGCCAGGTRAGGAGTTCAGAGTTAATTCCTGCCTCTTTGTGTTTATCCAATTATGACTCTGACCCACGTTCCGCCCTTTGCCGAGGGTTCAGGATATCCATTGACTTCAAATAAACCCCCTGGGAATTGTGCACGCGCATCTACAGGCAAAACGCAGCCTTGTATAAATATTTTTCTCTACGCTCGCATTAAATTGTGTGCCTACGAATCTTTGTTTGCTTAGATGGCTCTGTTTTCCTGAGCCGCAGTGTGATTGCAAAGCAAAAACAGTGGAAGTAAACAGGAGCAAGTTCATTAAAATGGAAACCTTTCCCCTGCAATGAGTTGAATGCTGGGCTGCGACGTGCGCCGGTGCGTGGTTAGCACCGGCTCCCGGCGGGGTGGGCAGCGCTCCCCCCTCAGGTGTGTAGCTTGCACATTATTGGGTCTGGCAGTTCTTTATTTCGGCGCTGATTAGGTGCCCTCCGAGCACTGCAAYGTGTCGGCTGCTGCTGCAGAGGAATCGGTGCCGCCGGCTCCTTGGATTGCGCTGGGGGGATGGACCAGGGTCTGCTTGCAAGGACCTGACAGGGATTAATAAAGTGCAAAGTTCCTTAAGGAGAATCAATGACAAAATGGCAGATGCTATTTTCTTTCTTTCTTTTGAGGGAAGAAGTTGCGTTTTCAGCATTGTAAACAACTGTAGACAGCTAAGGAGGGATTTATGAAGCTTGGATCCATCCAGATCTATCCCTTGCAGTGGGTTTCTGCTTAAACTGAAGCTTGGTGCCAAGGCTCTATCCTGCCCTTGGGGACACGATGCATAATTCCCATTAACACGGAGGACTTCATGAGCATGAAATGAAGAGAACGTAGGCTCCCAAGGATAATACTTTATTTCTGCACATATAATGCTTTGAAAACCTGTAGGCACCACTGTATTTGCCTTTTGTGTTTCTCTATTCATGCAGACTCTAAAAATGGGGCATTATTTTGCAGCAGCTCTAGGAAGTATTAGTATAACCATGTTTCACAGCCCTCCCCGGGCTGTCTGAGTCGCATCATGCACATCTCTGTGCTCTTGCCATGGTGTTAGCTCCTAGCCACTCTGTGAGTATTTTCAAATAAACTAGTGTTTGATCTGACTTTTTAAAATACAACTGAGAAGTCTTTTGATGGTAAGAAATTCCTGATGCWTTTTTTTCTGCATTTAATACTRAGTTTTRTTTTCCTACTGGAATAATTATCAAATAAACATCATACTGCTAAAACCATGTTATTTTAAATGTACTGCTGAGAAAACAGGTACTTTTTTTTTAACCTCTGAAATGTACTTTTTTTTTTTCACCTCCTTGTTAACATTTCAGTGCTAATTGGGGTGTAGTATTACTCTTGGGGAAATCTGTAGATATATGTGCCCAGCTTGAAAACTATTTGCCCAGGACTTTCAATGAAGTAAGTAAATTAATAGTTGTGGTTTTTACTTTCCCACAAACCCCTCCTTGATTACCTTTCCTTTCGTATTCCAACTGCTATAGACCTGTAGACTTAAGAGGTGGTCGCACCACTTAATACTTTTGTGGGGAAAAAAAAAAAATATAAGCCATGTAAGCCATTGATATATGAAARCGTGTTAATGTAATCCACCTACAGGCACTTAATTTGGTCTGTTGAATTTTCTTGCTTTTCTCCTGCTCCCCCATCATTTTAGAAGGACGTGTGGCCTGGTTTGCACTTCTTTGCAGCCCAAGTCCTGATGAGGCTGAACGAAAGAAAGAAAATTCTGGCAAGTGCATTTTCCCAAAACTGGACCTAAGGTACCATTTGCCCATTAAGTTACATGTCCCCCTAATAGGCGATATTCATTTTGTACACATCAACTTCCCCAACAGRTATTTCTCATATATAACTTGTACTGGAAGCAAACTGGCTCGTGAGAGAATTTTTCTAACCATCGGTACTAGAAATGATACCTTAAAAAGCTGTCCTGTGTATTCCCAGACTGYAGGCCTTGTGATCGGTGCGTTTTTATTCTGTGATATCACCGAGTGCCTATTAAATTGATATTCAAGGTAGCCAGGTTTGAGGCAGGAGATATGGGAAAACTGTTTTAAGTGTTTAATCTACCCTAGCAAAGTGTCGTGAAAAGATCTGCAAAAACATATCACGCTCTGATTGGTAGGCATATATGGAAAGGAAATAAAAAGGAACCCTTTTTATCACTTATGGCTAAATTTAGCTGCAGCATAAAAATATATTGTGGGAGTAGAAAGAGAATCCATGTTGAGAAGTTGAAAGACTGTTGGGAAAAAGTCATTCTAATCTAAAGAACACAGTCTGTGCAGGGAAAAAGAAAGGAGAATTTCATCCATTAGGTTACATATTGAGTTTCATTTCCTTTCTCTTTATGGCATATACCAGTGTTTAAAATGAAACTTATTTTATTAGGGAATTTAACTGCTGAGTTTTTGAAAARTAAAGGATTATTTTACATCTAGGCTCAGCATACAAAGTTGCTTCTGATTTTGCTAACTTATGATACAAGTATGTATCCTAAAACTTTAACAATCAGAAATTTCCTTGTATAAATAGGAAAAGTTTACATCGAAGAGAACATCCACGTAGCCATTAAATAACAACATGCATTGGTTTTGCCTAGAATAGAGTTTTGCCTAGAACAGGGTTTCAGAAAGAGAGAGAGGCAAGAGTTATTTTGTGAGTTCCCTCATTTTTAACCTATGTCTAAGTAATTTGTGTTTCTTGTCTACCCCTCCCATATAGTGAATTATGCTCTGCTGCTTAATTGTTTTTACACTTTATAGCATATTAAATGGTCCTCCTTGGAACTGTGTGCGCTGAGCTGCAGGGTTTTCTCCTTTTGGCTTTGGAAGTAATTGGGATCAAATCCTTATGGCTGGGCTCTAGCAGCAGCAAGTTCTTRAAGCAGTAAAAAAGCACTGCTTGCCTTCATATCAACTAAAGGACGTTCTGAGAGAAGTACTGTGTTTTCACAGCTAATTTACAGGTCTTAGCCTTTCTGCCAGATGTGTTTCATTCCATTTTCCCAGCAAAATGCTGGGTTTAGCTCTTTCTCAATGTAAGATGTCCTGGCCGTTCCTGAACTCCCATAATGTGCTTGTCTTGGTGCTGCCATGTGCAGGGTTGCATAAAGAAGAAAAGTGCAGTTACTTCTACATTTTCCACCCAATTTCTGCAGCTGTTACCTCACTGCAGCAGGCTGGACTTGTTACCTTTGGGTCCATCATAATTTAGCTTCTTCTCTGAGGGCTGTTGAAGAAGAAATCATGTTCAGTGTTGTGTTGCTCACGCAGCCGGTGTGCCACATAGGAACATATCACTGCATGGTTGTTGGCCAAGCTGATGCGTCTCAGTATGTTTTACGTCCTCTTTAGCCTCAGCTTTTCTGTGTGTTGGCTGTGTATGCATGTCTGGTCCCTAGCTATTGGTATATTTGTACTCCAGCAGTGTGCAGGAGACCCGGTCGCAGACTGGAAGAGGTCAGAAATCTTCCGACAATGTTGCGTCAAAATGCTGACAAATTGYTGCCTGACATTTGGCTGCTTTGTGCTTTGAGAAGATGGAGAGTTTCTGGTGACAATTACTTTTCCATGTTAAGATTTAGGGACGCTAAGTTGCAGAGGCTTTTTGTGCAAGGTTATTTTTTGTGAGGTTATAGCAGGCTTTAATAGGTTGCGATTATTTTAACCAGAGGCTGTAAATATTAGACAGGATTGCGTATGCTGTAATTTTTGCAGGTTGTTAAACAAAATTATGGGAGGGAGAGGGAAGGTGTTCATGTGAGATTGCGTACCCTGTGCAGACAGGGCTAGGATATGTGGGTTGCTTTCCTAGCTGTGTAGTTGGCTGGCTGGGTGACCTTGTGAAATGCACTCCCTGCTCTGTACTTAGTTTTCCTTATAGCCATTTGATTTGCTCTCATGTTCGTATCTACATTGGAGTACGTAGAGCTAGTGCTGCAGCTGCAGTCAGATGAGCGTTGCAGTGTTCACGAAATGCTGTCCTCTGTTAGTGCTGTCTGTGCCTAGTATTTATAGGCAAGGAAAAGGTACTTAGCAATCAGGAACCTCATGTTTTTTTAAAGCAAATGATGGTAGATGTGTCCCAGTTCGCAAATTATCTAGAGAGCAGTTGCTGCTTATTTCTTAGCAGAGGTTTAGATTTGACATTCGGATACTAAAATGTATACCCAGACACCTGCTAGGGTTCCAAAAAGTGTATTCTGCTTCAAAATGGTCCCAAGAGCTTTCTCTTCTTTTTTTTCTCCTCCCCTTCCTTTGCAATTCCATTCATTAACGCAAGTTATTACTCTCTTTTCAAGTTGTACTAAGGTAAATATATACAACTCTGAGCCACATTTTCAACAGGGATTTTAGGTGCTCTATGAACAAGTTTTCTGATACAGTAGTTCCATCCGAAGTGTTGTAGGAGTTTGAAAACAAACCTACCACAAGCAAAATAATCACTCTACTGCCTCACAGCCAACGTATCTACTTCACTTAAATATAAAGTAAGAAGACGTTCTGCTGGTGTGGGATATTGCCTAGAGATGAAATGAGTATTGATTGTGTGCATGGATTGCAGCCACGTTGCCTATCACTGTTTTGAGGTGAGACAAACGTGAAGGGAGATGGAACTGCTGTTTTGATACCACATTGCAAGAATATATGCTTTGAGCAATTTTATTAAGAAAATACAGATGACCTATACAGATGCCAGAACCCATTGTGTCTTCCTTGCCATTGTTTGCCTTCTCTTTTCCCTGCCTTTTTCTTTGGAAGGGGCTAATGTCTTGGATATAAATGTSTGGAACAGCTTTTATAACAAGAGTGGACAGACTGGTAGAAGATGCGTTCCTAAGGGAACATCTGAATATTTTTCCCTTGCAGCTGTTAGCAATATTCATCGCTCAGAGGATAAAGCCGTTCACTGGCAGTTGATCAAGCATACTTGACACCATTTTAATGAACGTTGTGTATTTCCCCACGCTGAAGTGGACTGCTTTTATCCGATGGGAGATGCGTGTGTTCCAGGCATTGGAAGGGCACCTGATGGTGATGCCAGTATGCCACTTAGAGTAATATAGTGATGGACTACCAAGCTAGCTCGACTCCCTTTGAAGAAGCCAACCTGTTTATTTCTCCAAGGACTGGTTGCTTATTGACAGTGATGAAGTATAAAGAAAATACCAATGCACTAAAAAGTGAAGAAATTAATATGCTAACATTTTAGTTAAATTTCCCATAGGATTTTGAAAAATTCTGTGACAAAGGGGAAAATAATCAAAATTGGTTTGGCTTTCTTGCCAAGTGGAACGTTAACAAAAGAAGATGAATAGCCCTAAAATCAAGGTTTTATCTCTGAAGTTGGCCTCTGGAAATGGCATCTCTAGTTTGTATATTGCACCTACTAGGCTCTGTAATTAAAATACATAAACTTATATCCATATAACCCTTTGAAATCCACCCAAGGAAAATGCTGTTGCTATGCACAGTATTTGCATGAATGATCATTTGTTTGATTGCTCATAACGTGCTCAGGTTACACAAACACAAATTACRGCCATGTCAGATACGTCTCCTTAGCTCTATGCACGCAGCGTGCCCTAGTTGCACACGTTGCCAGCTCTACTCGGGACCAGCCCCATGGACGAGCCGTGCGTTGTGTTTGTGGCCGTGGTGGTAACACGCGTGAGCCCGTCTGCRGGTGGTAACTGCCTCAGGGAGAGGTGACTCGTATGTTGTGTCTGCCTGTGCCCATGGAAATGGCATTTCTGCTTTGCTGGTGCAGAGCAGGTTGCTGATGCCGGAGGAACCCAAGTCCTGGCTTCCCGCTTGCTTTGCTCTGGATTCCTCTCTCCCTGGTGCTGGAAAGTTTCATCCTTGCGTTTGCGCAGCGATGTAGGAGGTCACATCAGAGGACTGCTCACTCTGAGCTCCGGGCTGACTGGGAAGGAAAAGCAGTGAGTTTTCAGTCTGATAAAACTATAAAAGTCACAGTAGTTCTCCTTCTGGGGAAACATACAGTAATGTCAAAATGACTAARTAAACATAGCTCGAGCACAGAATTTAGCCTAATCTGTCCTATTTGCTTGGTATAAGGAACTAGTTGATACCCTGATGACGTAAATAGGATAGAGATGCCCTGCTGATCCTTGTTATACTTGTGCAATCATGTAACACCTTCCATTAAATTTGACAGCTTTACTTGGGATTTACTTTAGAATCAGATTTTAAATCTCCCAAAGAAGTGATTCCAGAGAGACCCAGTGATTTATCTCCCATCTACAAAGCTAAGCCCCTTCTAGAGAAATGGAGACCCACAGATTAGGTGGGGTTGAGGACAGAGAACTAGGAGTGGGGAGGGTGAATGTGGAGGGGAGAGTCCTGCGAGCCTTTGGCCTGTAGGGATGCACAGGAGAGGAGGGAGCTTTGCTGAAGGTTGAGGGGTTGATCTTCTCACCTGCTGTACGATGTTTAGATGCTTTGCATTTCTCTGAAGATAATTTGGGAAAGTTGCAAGTGGTGTCTGAAGATCTTGATATCCCGTTTGATCTGCCTCATATCTTTCCTGCTCAGAGCAGTGTGTGTTTCTTAGCTTTTCTGCTCACTSTTGCTTCCAAAACTATATCTTGCTGCTTCTCTGCTTTTTGTGTTGCAAATTGGCACCTGTCTGATCCAGCTTGAGCTCAGAGGCAGCTYTTGGGGAACGTGTGGCGAATAACTGGGTAGAGGAAGCTGCAATTTTAGCACGTTGATGCAGAGACAGTAACGTGGTGTCAACAGGATACGTGCATGGTCCTGGGCTGATAAGGACAGGGAGTGTGTCAGGGAACTGCTGCTGCTTTTTCAAGATATTGTCTGCTTTTCTTTCTGTTTCTACAACTAATGAATAAAAGTAGACTAAACTCAGGTGCTGCGTGTCTTGCATCTACGTTTCCTCTCCCACCAAGCAAATATCCTTGTTAAAATACAAGCTTGTCTGTCATGCGGTCGCTGTGGTTTCAAGTCCCGATAGCTGAATCTTGGCAACTCAAAATCCCTCGCAAGGTCTCCCATGCTGTATTTAATCTCGGCTTTGTTTTAATCATCACTGTATATTTTGTATTTCTGAGACGTGGTTGGAAAGGGGAGGCAAGCTTGTCAGGCTTCAAGACTTTGCAGGCTTTGGCAACGGGTTCAGGAAGAAGTGAGCGTGSAGAGACGAGCATTATGCTGTGCCCTGAGACCGTGGTAGGACCATGGAGCGAGGCCAAGGAGAAACGTGTCCATGTGGGTGCAGGAGACCCAACTCTGCACCCGTTGATGCGACACAAGTGCAACCAGGACCAGAAGTGGGGAGAGTCTAAACAAAGTTGTCTAGAAGCTGGAAAATAGAGTTATGAAGCAAGGGAGGAATAGGCACATCTGTATTTCAATGCTGTACAAACCATGGAGCAATCAAAGCAGCCTACTGCAAATGGTATTTTGATTGTGATCAAATAAAAGTCAAAGAATATGGATTTCCAGACCACTCTAGTGTAAAAACAGGAGATTTGGATAGCTCGAGTACCTTGAGATGAGCCTATAGTCGTTTGGATGTTTATCTGAACTGGAAGAGGTACCCAGCTCTTTTGACATTCAAAAGTCAGCAGCACAAATCTTACCACATTTCCAGTAAGTAGATAAGTCCAGAGATTAAGGACTGATCCAAAGGCAGAAAGTAAATTGCAATGTTTCCTTATAGCGTGCCTCCTGTTAAGTACCAGCTTCCAGTGCYGACGTATATAACATGGCCTATATTTAAGCACTTTGGGAGAGGAAGACGGTGCTTTTGAACCGTGTTTCAAAAAGCCTGTRTAATACAAAAAGTGTTACTTGAAAGTCAACTTAAAGAATAAAAGCCTGRGTGACTCTGAGAGCTGCCATTAAACAAAAGGATGAAAACAGACCAATAAACTACTTGGATTCAATACCTTCCATGAATCTGTCTCCCTTTAAAGAAACTATTGATCCTTACCAGGAGACATCAGACAATCAGTCATTCTCTGACAGCCACAYGTATGTATGCAAACAGTAATCCTGTTGGGCATTCAATTCCTCCCCCAAAATGCCAATTTTGATGTTGGTTAGAGAGTTTTCCAAAGCTAATCTTGAGTTTTAATCATTTCCTTCCCCTGCCTCCACAGTCTCRCTTCATAAGAATCCTATAGGAAGGGAACAAATATGTAGAGCTAGGCAGAGGGGACCTTTTTTCTTCTTTTACTTCTGCTGTTGCCGTTTTTCAAGCTATCTACTGGCTTGCAAAATCTGAGGCTGGAAGGCTAGTTTAAAAGAAAGATTGATTTTTTTTTTTAGGAAGGTTATTGAAGTCTTAACTGCTTAACTGCATTCTTTCCATTCAATTATATTGAAATCACTGCTATTAACAATTAGCCAAGTCAGAGKTATGCCCTTTAAAGAAAGATTTAAACAGGATCTGCTCTTTTGCTCTTCAGAAACTTTGACATTGTATGTTGCTGCATCCTCAAATTGTGGGAGCAATAGACAATTAATTGTCCACTGAAGTTATTTAAAGCTAAATATGTTATAGTTGCCAAGGTTATTTATGTTATAGTTTATCTATTAAAAAAAAAAACCCCACACTAGAAAACCTCAGACACTAGTGTTAAGGGTTATGGATGTGGTTTCATTCAAGAATAATCACTTTTTGGTGGGGGGGGGGGGTGCTCTTTCTTGGCAGACAATCTGAAGTAGGATGTATCGGACGTATCTAATTTAACAGATACTGGGACAGATTATTCTCTTTTCAATAAATGAAAAAAAAATCACTATATCCCATTTCCATGTCTAGGAGATTCTTATGAAGGAAGGTCTTGGCAGGAGGGATGCCTGCTCCACAGTTGCAAAAGGTTGAAAATTATCTTAAATTTGTATTTTATTTTAAAGCCTTCCAAGCAGACCTTGGGCAGCAAAGCAGGATAAGGTGCTCTTTCTSCTTGATTCAATGCTAGAGACGTCCCTCAGGAAGAGGGAGGAATATTCATTTCTGCACTTGGCCGAAAAAGGAGCTCAAACCCTTGACTGACGTTTCCCCCTCACCTTTCTGGTTGTAAGTCATCATCTTGGAGCTTTGTTGCTGTATAATTTAGAACTGATCGAAGCAAAAATAGTGGACAAGGAAGGGCCGTAAATCTCTAGGCTCTGTAGGAGCCATATTTTTAAGAAAGAAGAACAAGAAAATATAGAGAGCATGCCCTGATTGTCGGTGCAGGAGGAGGATTTGTTCCCACATTTCTCAGATGACAGGGAATATGTTACATAACCAAACGCGTGGAGCGCCGATCTGTGCTCTGCTCAGTGACAGCTTGGGGAAAAGATTGYAGCTTAGGAAAGCAATAGGTAAAATCCCACGTCCTGAGACAAAGGAAATTTTGAATAAGGCCTTTGGGGCAGCAGTATTGGGACCCATGTTCATGGCCAAGCAGGAACATCTGCCCACTGGAGCGCAGTGCTGAGAGCCCTTGCTTGACTCACAGCATTTTTTTACTTATTTCATGTGCATGCACAGCAGCAAAAACAATAAGCCTTCATTTTAAGTGTTCATTTTAAGTTTAGTGTTAAATGTTTCTTTCATATCTAGAATGGAAAAAATTAAGTTTTGGAAGGTGTAACTGTGACTGTACCAAGTGTGATATCAAAACTGCTGCAAACAAAATAGATCAAGTTTGTGGCCTGTGTTCTGGGCTTTTCTTTAAGGATGTAACTTGCATAAAACATAAATGAACAAATGAAGGGAAGGGTTGTCCGGGTTGGAGAGAGGACTGCTAGGAATAAACCATGTTCTTATTAAAGTGCAATTAATGGAATTAATCATTCATGGAATGAGCAAAGCAATAATGGTTGGCTGTCTTTGCCTCTTGCGTTGGAGGGTAGAAGGACTGATGTGAAGGGGAATCTGCAATCTCTGGAGCAGGTCTTAGCATGAAGGGTTTCCAGTTGAGGGAGTCAGCGAGCTCCGGGGAGATCTGTTTTTCCAAGAGGTCAGTGAGATCAAAGCAACTGACTGAACTTCTTTACACARGGCCATTTTTGTGGTCACCATGTTGTTTTCCTGGCCCTGCTGTTCATTTTGGGAARGCCACACGTAGCTACCGTTTTTGGTTATGAACAGCTGCAGATGRCTTCTCCAAGTTAAAAGTATTGACAGGCAAATAGTGGCCTGGCTTGTCACATATACTTGTAATCCCTTGCTGTGGTGAGCCACATCTTATGTACAAGGAGAAGGAGATGCCTGGTTCTGCAGGGTAGTTTTGTGCTTGCAAGAGACAYCGGCTCCTGTCACAGGAGACCTGATCAAACAGGTCTCGAGAGCCTCGGTTGCAGTGGGAATAGACTGTGTGCTGCTGCTGCTTTGTGAGAAGAGCAGCAGGACCAGGACMCTGATTGCAACTTTTCTGCTTTCAATTACTTTTCCACAGACTGATATGTATCGTGGAGGCATTTTAAGTGCCGTCTAGGTCTGAAATTCTGATTCCGAAAGTGCATCAATATGTGAGGAGCTCTACACCGATGGGACTTCTCATGGGCACCAGCGGTGGCTGAGTTGCGCAGGGCTGATGCAGGTCCCATCCCATTTGCTTTGCTTGCCGTCCCCTGTTCRCCTTTGCAAAACCTGCTCCTCTGACTATTTGCTGCTCGAACAACAGAAACGTGTCATTTCTGTCATTGTAGTGTCATGAGCAGGAGACCACTAAAGTAGCGGTCTTAAAGAATTTTACACCGTGTCAAGCTTGCATTAATGCAAGGAATGCAAAAGCTATGTTTTGTTCTTGCTCGTGTAAATTTTTCAGCTAAAGACTGCTAGACTAGGTCAGACTTCTTGGGAATGTGGAAACAGAGTGCCTTGTTCAAGGCTGTGGACTGACTGGTTTTGAGCAGATGGTCCTATCCACAATGGAATCATGAGATGTGCTGCTTGAAATGATCCCAGTTGTGCTGCTTTCCCTAAGGATAAGGCAGGCTCTGTGTAAACATCAGTATCAAAATGTTTTACCTATGATATCAAATTGAGATTTTTAAGCAGTTTTACATGATTTTATTTGGGCATTGGAATAAATATGTAAGGTAAACTTTCTATTTCTGTTCTGTTCTCACATTTTCCTCTAAGGACAGCAAGAGCTGAACTAGATAGATGGGCTCTCCTGAGAGCAAACAAACCAGTTGCTTATAAATAGAATATAAGGGTCTAATAGAGAAGAAAAACAAAACTTACTGAAAAGTTCTCCAATGCAATTTTAAAATCCAACAAACAAACATAAAAAAAAAATCCAAAATGCAACAATCTTTGTAACTGTGTTTAGGAGGAAAAGTGCCATTACTTCTGGGGATTTCAACATTGTTTGACTCTTTGATTTAAAATTTCAGCTACTATCTTAAAAGCAGTGGAAGAGAGACACAGTAGTTTGCATTATGTATTGTACTTGTGAGCTATTACAGTGTRGATTCTCCT
This sequence comes from Eudromia elegans, assembly GCA_003342815.1. Lineage (NCBI taxonomy): Eukaryota > Metazoa > Chordata > Aves > Tinamiformes > Tinamidae > Eudromia > Eudromia elegans. Next base: position 4,904,047 of record PTEX01000016.1, on the reverse strand, counting down.
CATACATTGCTAACTGAAAGCCATTCTATAAATGCTAATGATCTAACATGATAAAATATTAACTTTAGCTAATACATTAGTCTGAATAACAATGATTTGCAGTTACTCATAAAATTTTATTGCTTGAAACTCTARGTGATGCTGTTAATTTTGGTTAGATGTAGTCTATAGGCATCTGTGCATGCAGATGTGAAGGGAATCGCTTTCAGGAACAGAAATACAACCTGCTTAGAAACTGATTGACTGTTATTTGACACTGTGCATTGAACATCTTCCTCGTGAAGATCCCTCCAGGCTTCTGGCCCCCGTTGCCCAGGACTTGGGCCTAAGCCATTCCCAGGCATCAGTTTGAGCTGAGTGCCCTGTGCCAAGTTAGAAAATATTTTCCATTTAGCAGCAATGGTGGTGCTGGTGACTTGTTTGTTTATGATATACTCTGCGTTGGAGAGTTCKTGGAGATGTCAGCATCAAGTCCTTGCTACTCAAGTCAAAGATGTGGGCAGCCCAGGTGAAATCTTTGTCCTGGCTGGAGAGGTTCAACCCTTTTTTCCTCAGAAATACACAGTTATTTTGCTACATCTATTGCAACGTGTGTTCTCTGACTCCTCAGTCAGTGTTGTTACTCYTTGTATAAAAATGCTGAAATATTGATGAGAGCATGTGTTAGGGTCTGCTTGGGCCCCCTATCCATCTGGCAATATAAAAATTGTCTGTCTGGCCTTTTGGATCGATCCAAATCTGTGTCTTATGCAAAGTAGAAGGTYTTCAACAGGAAAATAAATCTTTAATTTTGAAGCAAAACAGGAATTTGAACTAGCATCCCCCTCCTGTCAGGGGCTGCCTTAACCACAAGTGGGAACGAGCCTGCGATGGTGTGATGGCCCTTGCCATCCTTCTTGTCTTCAGCTGAGCTGCTCAGTCAACAYGCCAAACAGAAAAGCCAAAGTCTCCTATTCCTGCAGTCTTAGTTGTCGGCATAAATATTGTAATACTTCTTTTTTCAATGGGGTTTTGCTCTGCCATTCTGTTTCTTCGCCAGCTTGTTGCCTTTACTCGCAGCTTTCTGCATAGACCTTGTGTGTGGCAATCCTCATCCTTCAGTGGCTTTCTTTAARTTCTGTCAACTTTTAGAATTTTATATTGTTTAAAAAATAAACATGTTTATGTTTTTTTTCTTCCCTCATATATTTCAAAATAACATAGTTTCTCAGCAGATGGACACAAAGAATGCAGATCATGTACCCAAAGAGAGACAATTTTTAAATTGAGTCTTCCATTTCCTAAGGAGGAAGGAAATTCTGTGTGGACCTATTTTTGAACTCTGGTAGTCAGACTCCTTCACAAGGCCGCAGGATATTGCTTAGAAAGATTCAGAGAAGCACAGGAGACTCGTGGCTGCTTTTTCCTAGCTTGGATACCAACATTTTCTTCAGAGAATAGCTACAGAATAAATWAACTTTTGTTTATAAGCTGCCTGGAAACACTGCATTGCCCTTGATGAGGGGCTGTGTAAGAAGTTAAGTTCTAAAGTGCTGTGTAATTTTTAAGTATTTGATTTCAAGTTATTAAGCTTGCTAGAGTTTGCCACTTTTGTTTTTTTAATTTTAGAAGTGGACTAATTGGCCACACAGTGGAGAATAGTCCTAGAACTGGATCAGGCTTTTCCATGTCTATCACATCCCATCAGCTGTTGGCCAAATGCCTGGCTCTTAGAATCACATATGTGGAATAGGAAAATTTATATAAGCCCGCACTATCTCGGCTGATAATTAGGTTGGAGCGAAGAAATATTCTCTGAGCAGCRAGCTAATGAAGCCAGGTTTCCTACAGGCTCCTGCCATGTGAAAACTCTTCCTGCTTTCAGTCTCATGTAGCCCCAGGCACATGAATAATATATGTTTGTGTAGCGCAGCCCTTGCCTTAGCATTCGCTTGGGGCAGTTAGAGCTCGCTCTCCTCTCCCGTCTCGTGTGTTGGGATGGAGTCATCTCGGAGCCTCCCTACCCTTCTATCACACTGATTTAAAATCGGTCAGCGTATTCAGAAATTGGTAGTGGAGGGGATTTATATGGTTGCACCAAAACAAAGAAAAAACAGCACAAAAGATTGAATAAGCCATATATCCTTAGGCAGCTAGACTAAAAATATAGTGTCGCTGTGAAAAATGGTTATTTTTCTTCTACCTGATGAAGTCTATTTCTGTCTCTTAATCTCCTTATGCAATGTAAATAGCTGYTTTTTTCTGTTGTTGTGTATCCTGTTGTTACCTTAGGAGGCACTGGATYCGCTATGCAAATTGCCTCGGTGTGTTTTATGGGGAAAGGCCTGGGAAGGGGAGATAAGTGCTCCAGGAATGGCTGAGGGCTGTCCAGGGAAGCCAGATATGCTGAGCAGTCATGACCTGTCCCGAGAGGTGCAGCAAACCCTGTCCATCTACCTGAACAAAGCAAAGTTTATTGAATGCTTCCTAATTAATCCCCTGCTGTATAGGGAAACTTGCTTATGAATCAACCCTCCACAGCCACCCACAGCCTTTCCTAGCCRTGCAGTAGCGCTCTGTTAAGCATCCTGCAGAAAAGCCTCTGGAAGCAGCCACTTCCTCTGCTGCTTCCCTGCTGATGCCATCTGCTTGGAAGGTAGGGCGAGAGCGATGGGTTTTGTGCGCTCGTTTCGAGAGATCCATTTCACACATCATCAACCAGTGCTCTCGWCCACARCCCTAGGCCTTAAAGACRGGCTTGTTTGTGGACCTTCTGCACCCCCAGACCGAACATGCTCGTGCTCCGAATTTCCTGCYGCAATTGCCAGGGATGCAGCTGAGCATCCGACTCTCCATCAGAGCTGTCAGGGTCACATGGACTACAGATACCTTAATTTCTAAGAAATTGTCATCAGATGCATCTGCATCAGCAAAAATCCTGTTTCATATTGCAAGTGAGAGTGCATATTACGTCATTGCCTGCGTATAATTGATAAACCTTGTATCAATTATACCATGTTTTATTCCATTTTATATTTATACCACTTGGTAATATAAATGCATTCTATGAGTCTTCATTTGAGATCATTATTAATAGTTATGATATTGGCAAGTTAATTTGGATACAGTGATTTCCTCCTTGTATTAGAAACCAGAATTGATTAATACAAAACATTAGGAATATATAATGTGCCCATTATTATAGTTTTGTTTTTGTCAGTGTGTACTGATGTCTGCAGGCGGCCTTGTTTTGTCATGCATGCATTTGTTTCAATTGCGTTCAGCATTTTAAATGAGAGACAATTAAAAATACAGGAGGCAACAGTAAAAAGACGCGTTTAGAGCAAGCCGCTACATCGGGTGTGACTCGCTGTGAGGTACAGACGRAGTATCAGTGCCAGAACACCGRCCCRTTCTACTCTTTCTGTGATAGCTTGGAAGTTGAATCGTGGCACTTTGCTGCATTGGCACCATTGCCACCAATAGAGTGTTCATGTTGTGTTAGTGCYAGTGCTGGACGTTGCTTACTGCTCCAAAGGGTATGGATGAGTGAAACAGCATCCTGCCTTTCTACAAAGAAGGCGAATTGTGAGAAAAGTGGATTGTGCAGATCAATGTGACCACATGGAGCTGAAGCACTACTTTGCATCYAGCCCAGCCCTCTACCTCCATGGCTTTCTAAGACGTTTAAATCAAGCTGTGRTACGTCTATGGTTGGGCTCTGCCCAACTTCGTTCTTCTGTTCCCCATCTTCTTTGAGGGATGTTTCTTTGACTGTTCCTGGTTTGTGGAGGAATATGAAATATGCAGGGATCCTCTTGTGGAAATACRCTGAGCATTTTGTTTTGGACAGTACAAACATTGCTGAAGTTTGAAACTTGGCATTAAAATTGGCCATCTGGCTTGTGGGAAGAGAAGGTAACAGTGAGCACTTGTGACATCCCTTTTGAGTGTAGTTGGAATCTTCAATAATTTTAGATGAGYCTGATGAAGACTTGACCATCCTGCAGCATCATTACATGCTCTCTCACAGCAAACAACRAACAAACTGTGCCAAAATGCCAGGCAAAATGAAAATGTGAAAATGGTTGACAAGGCAAGAGTGAGAGTTTCCACCTCCTTGCAAATTCTGTGTACCCACATGGTCAGTTAATGCAAAATAAAATCCTTTCTCTTCCTGTTGCCATCACCCATCCTGTTGTCTTCACCCATTCTGGTTGAAGCCAGAGGAGGGCGAAGCTGCAATGCAGCTTGTTGGTGGGTTGTATTTTGCAGAAATTGTCGCAGTGTCTTCAGTGCATTTCAGAGGGTGCTGCCAACCCTGAAGGATGCACGTGCTGTTGCTGTAGCACAGAGGCATGGCTGCCYCTCCACAGCTCTGAGCACTGGGTTTCCTTAGGATGCGGGAGGTGGAGGATTTCTGCCAGCGGCTACAGCACACGGTTAATCCATTTCCCCGTTGATGCTGTCCCTGAGCTGGGTGCCTCTTGCAGCTATTCTGTGCCAGTGTTTGTGTTGCGCTCCGTGCTTACCTACCTTCTACATAGCAGGGAGGAAACATCTCTAATTTGATTAGTTCAATTTATGGCATGAATGAAWTTAGGCTTTATTGAATGTGGATGTCTGTGTAAGAGGGACTTAATTGTTTATTTTTACATTTTGTGCAAGAGTGACATAACCTCAACAGAAACACATTCCTGTTAAGTTTATAGGTATTAGTTTCTTCCAGTGAGCTGTATAAAAGTCTGATGAAGGAAAAATCTAATGCAGACACAGTAAATTGCTCTACTCTCCTACCTCACGCTGGGATTGAGCTCAGAAATGATTAATGTGCTATAGATTTCTACAGCAGGCCAGAAGAGGCAAAGAAAAGGATCCACAGGACAGGAGCTCCCGTGTGTGTGTGTTCAATATGTTCATCCATGCTTTGTCTATCCAAAGGACACACAACAACTATTAAAAAAAAAATATAAACGCCTTTTTTTCTGGCTTTTGATGTGTGAAATAGGAATAGAAGGTGGAAGGTTGACAATTAAATTACATAATGAAAAGGCTAAAACTCTGCAATTTGTATTTGATCTAAAAAAAAATACTATTAAGAAAAAATTCTATTTTGGGGGACATCATTGCTAGTGTTGAAAAGGCAGCATGACTGTAACAGAGTAACCTATCTCAGCATCTGTTTCATTTGGTGTGTAGAACACAATGTTATTGATTAAAAGAAAATTAAGAGAATTAAAGGGGCAGTARTTGGAATGAAGAGACTATCTGCTGTTTTCTCCATACTCCAATTTGCGTGTGTCTCTCTGCTGCCTTGGGTGTATTACAGCAGCATTTCCCACAATATGCTGCTCAGATGATCTGGGCTTTATAGGAGAACTAGCTTTTTGTTTCCAGGCCAATGTCCTGCAGGACTTGTCTGGGACAAACTCCGTGCTGAGAGATCAGGATTGTCCCTGTCACTGCAGGGCAGCCCTTCTGCTGCAGAGACTTCAGTGTCCGATTCCTTTCTCTTCTGTGGACTCGGTGTCTGCAGGGACTTGACTCACGGATGTATAAGGTGGGTTCCTTGGATAAGAATATCTGTGGGATGTTTCTTAAGAAATTAGTTGCATTATGCAGAGATAGGACTTCACTTGAGAGCCAGAACCAAAATGGGCTTTTGGGAATACGGGAAGAAACATTAATAGATCATTTCTCAAAATACTCAAGCCTTGTTATCAAGCCAAGATGCATTTGGCTTTCCTAAAGAGTCATTAGCTGTGTAGGTTTACTGGAGTGGTTTAAGGTACGTGTGACTCACTATCTCTTGATCTTTTATTTATCTCTATAAGCAGTGTTTCCTCCCACTCTCTTCCCAGAAAACTAGATCAGGAGTAAGCACAAGTCTCTAAGTAAAATAAGGCTGCAATAAGTTATTTGCAAACAATTAGCTCTTTTGCACATTGCAGCCCAGCCAATAGCCATGCTCTGCGCAAAGCTGCTCTGCTGTGCTGGGACTCGAGAGGAGCTGCCAACATCAATATTGATTGTGCCATCCCGCTCCAAAATACACCCTGTATGTCACAGTTTTGTGGCAGTCGAGTCTGCTAGCACAGAACACAGAGCAAGGGACATGGCGCAGCGGCAGCACTGAGAGGAAGGGGGTTTAGTTTCTGACAAAAATTTTTACAAAACTGAAATGTGTTGCTACCCTTTCCTGCTCAGCCTCCTCTTGAGTCTTGCCAGTGTATTTTGGGGGGTGATAGGAAGGGGGTTGATTCTCTGGGTCTGTTTGCGATTTGGATGAATATCTGAAAAGGTTCCTCTAATCAAAAGATGCTCTYTCTGTATGTTTTGGCAGAGAGGAGGCTCACATTTGTGGTACAGGCTGATACCTGCCTAGTTTTATTCAAATAATTAAATAGAGTGATTTGTTTTAACAGTTTAAAACAAACATTGGAGATATCAAAGGTAGTTCTGTGGGTCATGTACTCAGCCTATGGGAGTYCTCTTAATATACTGCTGAAAATCTGCTGCTGCACAGTGTAAACAAAAGGCAATAATACACGGTGCATCATCAAAGTTTTGCTTTTTCCTCATAAAGGGTAAGATTTGAAGGGGTTTTTGTTGTTGTTTTAGGTTTTTTGTTTTGCTTTGTTTTTGCTTAGCATTCACATAGGCATTTTTATAGCCTTGATTATACCAAGCTACAAAGTTCACATGAGTTGTTTGTTGATGGGTCTGCATCTAACTTAGGATTGCTCCAGTTCCTTAAGAGCTTAACAGATGAGGATTATTCCTGCATTTCTTGTTTCTAGAGTTGCAGGGAAATAAATTAATTTCTTTTGATAGTGAGAAGGTGCCAGAATATCTCATATGTCATATATGTCAATGCTTAGAAAACAAAACCAGATACATTTAGAATTACAATAATGCCCTTCTTAATCAGTGGGGATATACCATACCATAGGTTTCCAGTTGCTTCTATATCACTCAAAAGCCTTAAATTGGAAGTGGATAGCTTTTAAAAAGTTCAGGCTATAGCACAAGTTCAGATTCTGAGTTTGTTACAGAAAGTACTGGAATTTAACATTACAAATGATCATCTTTCAGTCAAGTTTTTATGAGYAACAGATGTTTGGCGAGCAGGGCAGCTGCTTCCTTTTTTTAAAATATGCAAGACCTAGGTGACGTAACAGCCTCTCGGCAGGAAGGTAAACTTAATTTAAAGCCACAGACCCCAGTGTTTCTGCATAATGAGGCAGCCAGTCACTCAGAAAATAATTTTAAAAGGTCAATCTCTTTTGCACRTGAAAAATGTGTCAGCCCTTTCAGTTAGCTCAGTACTCAGATTCATAGGCTCCACGGTGATGGTGGCCTGATATAATAACCAAGTCTGCTTCCCTGCATTGTCCTTTGGCAGGAGAGACTGAATTCTTTGTGTCTTTTCAATAATTGGTGTGGATTTATTTGTTTGCTTATAGCGCAGTTTTATTGGAGATCTTAGGAATGGAGTTTCTCTATGCTAGGTGAGAAAGAGACGCTTCTCTAAAAAGCCTGAAGGCCCAATTTGTAGCCGGATCCTCTATTTGTGTTATGATAATTGCTTCTTTACGTTGAACAAGCGATAGGTTTTTCAGCGTCATGCCCATGGTTGTGCACTGTGGTTCACACGGCTGCTACATCTTTTTTTGCTCTCTGAGACCATGCTCCAGTTTTCAAGGCACGTCGTTGAGCTTCGAGATGTGTCTGCTTCTGAGCYTGAGTTGCTTTATATAACATTGTCCCTGTTCTTTTAATGCAAGATAGSCCAAACCTGATTGAAATGACTCTATTTTCCCCTAGCTTGGCGTTTTTGTGCTGCTTCCAATCACCAGAATCACGGGAAAGAGTTTCCAATGCCTATATCTATCTTTCTTTTGTTTCTTATTAATAATAAAGCAGACAGATGCAATTGTCTTCCCAGTCTTGCAAAGAAATGTGCTGAGATAGAGATGTGTCTGTATTTCCCTCCGTGCTCCRTCTTGGTTGCCTGTTTCTAGATGTGGGGAATGTCATGACATGTTTCTTTTTTGTGCTTCAGGTACTTTAAATACAGTTACAACCTGTGGTTTTCTCTTAATTTGTGACTAATCCGTATGGCAGAGGTTCATTTCTTAACTGCGTGTTCACATGGGAGAGAGGAGCAAAAGAGCGCTCCCTTCATTGACATTGAARGTAAAATGCTTCTTTGCAATCACAGCACAAGCAGGTAGCACCGACTTAAATACAGCTGTGTTTTGTTAAACACATGTATCTCGGTGAGGGAGAGTAGCAAGCTTGTTAACAGACTAACCTTGGATTTGATATGCAATTCAAAGAAAGAACTGCACGGGTGAGGAWGGTTGTATTCACTGTTTTATCAGTTCTAATTTATTTTTAAAYACATTATTTCCTAGGAGTTTCTCTTTTTGTGTTTATGATAGAGTAGGCATCATCAGAAAATTTTGGAGATCGAGAGGGTGTGCTCAGGGGAAAGGAAACCTGATGCCATTATGTCATTTCCATTTGCTGGGAAATGAACTAAAGCTGGCCTTATTTGTTATCAGATGTGAGATCCAGGGTTGRCTTAGGCTGCAGTCATTCACTTGGACATGCCTGATGATGCAGCCAAACTCCAAAGACAAAAAAAAAAAAAAGACAAGGAAAAAGCAGCTCGTTTTTTATTTTTGTTCGCAGCACTCCCCTCAGGTAGCAGACCGCTGGCAGTTTAGATGATTTGGGTTTATGGATGGCTGCAGAAGCTGCCTTCGCTCGCACCCTGCGTCCATCCATCAGCCGCTCTGCAGCRTTTTGCTGCAGCAGCAGGGAAGGGCTCATCCGAAGCATCCCAGTGGAGAGCTCTGATCCCGAGGGGAGGGCAGGGCAGTGTCTTGGAGCGCACTTGGAGATGCRCTGGGAGAGGAAACCTGCTCCAAACTCGTGTGGACAGAAGCTTATGATATGAGTAACCTTCCCCATGTAAACATGCATGCCTCTGTCATCATGCTTTAARATATGCAATGACCTTTGCAGGTCATTACAAAAGTGTTTTGCTACTTTCTAGTCCTTTTGTGCATTTTAAGAGCTGAAACTACCTGTGGTGAAAGCTAAATAYCTATTACAAACTTGCAAACTACACCTAACATACTTTTGTAAGGTGTAGCAGCTGAATTGAATGCATAACAAAACTTGTCTATGTTTCTTTATCCCCAAGTCAATTTTAAGAGTGGAATGAATCATGATGCTCTACTGCAGTAGGTATGTTGTTCTAACCACTTATGAGAAAACTGGAATAAATAAACAAGGTTAAGAGCTTTCTTAGCACAGCAAAGTGTAGGACATCRTTCTTGAAAAAGCAAAAGTTGTTCTTAGTAAGTTGGGTATTTGGCGGATTTATGTAGGTTTGTCCTAGGAGATGAGAAGGTCACAGACCATCTCCCTCCTTCTGCCTGAAACTGTCATGTTTYCAGTGTTGAGCTGAAATGCATCATGTTGACTAGTGGGGCAGGCAGTGTGGAGTTGCTGCGATGGAGCATTTGTGTTGCGTGTACTTCCAAGCCTGTCATTTTCCTCTTCTGTCTCGGGGTTTTTGCTAAGCATTCCAGAAAAGCTAAGCCTAGTTGATGACAGACAGGTGAATACATATGCTCTTAATAAAAGCAATGTTTATCTATCAGTCTTTTGAGCTGGAGAGATACCTGTACTAGCTCAGCACTCATAGATGGCAACTCTGTACTCCAAAGACATAAGCAGGGTTTGGTGGTACAAGACATGAACTGGGAAAGAAGAGCATCCCCGCGGCTGTTTTGGGGTGTTATGATTTATCAGCATCTCATGGTGATGGTTCGGGCAGCTGAAAGTTGAGTAGGACCCTTGTTTGAGGAGAAGGCTGCGAAAATTGCTCCTGAAGGAGTGTTTCCAAAGGGCAAGCTCTGTGGGAGGGAGGAAACATTTTTAAATAGGAGGGGGGAAAAAGTGGGGTCTAAATCAAATAAATAAATATTTATAAATCCAGAAAAGAAGAGAATGGTCAGTCAGTCATCTGTGGAGAAAGGTAGTGCTGTTCTGGCAGGCAGGGAAGGAGCAGAGGACGTGAGGACGTGTAGCTCAGAGAAGAAACAAGACCGGCTGGTGCCTTTTGGGGAGAACGATCATTTTTTCCTTGGACAAAATGACCATCAAAGTTTCCCAGCCACCTATGTAAAATCAAAAATAGCAACAAATGGAAAGTGTTTTGCAACCTTTAGCATATTAAAAAAAAAAAAGAGAGAAAAAGAAAAAGGAGAGACCTGACAGTTTCAGTTCCATATGGGGAATAATGGTGGAATAAAAGCACTTGGAGGATTACTTCCCRGTCAACTGGAAATTTTTATCCATTTGATTGAAAAAATTGTTGCCTGTCTAGAATGGACTGAAAGTAGAGGCTGATATATCCTGTATGGGAATTCTAGTGCTTCAGTACTTCTCGGCATAGATTTGCCATATGCTGAGGATGCTGTTGGCCTCTGGCAGGCAGCAAGTCGCTCATGTTCGTCTCTAGGACTGCAYTGTAGTGACTGAGTGAATGACCATTTTTCTCAAGATAAATTGTTTGGCTCAGAGCTACTGGATGATTAAATCTTCAAAGAAATAAACTGCACCYTGGTCTCGATTCGCTCTAGAATTTGATCTTCTGTGGTTTTGTAATAGAAAGCAGGAGAGAACCCTTTTGCACACAAGTAGTAGTTGGTGACTAAGYCATTGATAATCACTCATCAGAATGTCCAAATGTTTTGCAGAAAAAAAAGACCAAAGCTGAGATTCTGTGAATATTTTTTTCCTAAATGATACMTAAAATGGAAATTTTCAGGAAACTCCTTGCAACTTTAATTTTATTGTGAGATATGTAAGAGACATGTAACATTTTTCTGTGCAGCATTAGCAAGTCATGGACCTGTGTTTTTGCCAGCACCCTGTGCTGTGGATGACTGATCTATTCAGAAAGGAATCTCTTATGCTTAGGAGGAAGCGCTGCAAATTCTCAGCCGAATTTTTTTTTTT
>PTEX01000016.1:4568907-4893020 GCA_003342815.1 Eudromia elegans | reverse complement strand
ATATTCTCCTCTCATTTCTTTCATTTTTACACCTGCACARATCTGCTAATTTCAGTTCAGATACTCCAGATTTATGCTGTTATAGCAGAGAATATAAGCTATCCCAGTGARTGCAAAGTAAATGAAAAGAATCAGGTAATTAAAGACATCAAGGACATGGAGGAGACAGACGCTCTGGTGAGAATCCATCATATGCGTCGGAATAGACAGAGAAAAATCACGGTGTCTAGATGACAGCCAGAAGTCAAATGGACAGCAGAAAATAAGTTGTTTTTCTAAAATATGTCGAAAAAATGCCAGAGGCAGAGAGAGTACTTGCAAATGAATTGGAGATGCCAATAAAAGAAAAGCAAAAAAGCCAAGCTAGSGTCATAATAAGAGGAAATAAAATTAAGAGCATATCCTGAGGACCAGGTATGTGAACAAAGAGGGGAAGGAGACAGGGGAGAGTAATGGTAACCTGTCTTTTACTAAAAAAAATTCCRTATGAGAGGTTGAAAACAAGTATGAAGAGAAATTTAATCGGCTAGTGAGCGCTGAGGATATGTTAGCCTGATTAAACAGATAGAAAACCATGAAAAGAAACTAAGTCAAGGTGAAGAAATACATAGGTAATGAGAAATCTTTGAGGTAGCTGCATACTAAACTTGAATTAATAGGCACAGAACAAAAACCCCTGCTAAGGCTCTTCAGTAAACGCTGGTTCTGCTGCTGGAGTTGTCAGCATTTGTAGAGAGATCTTTACGATGTTTGTAAAAYGTAGAATCGCTCAACCTTGCAGAGAAGGATAAAAGATGTACAGGTGATTGTGCAGTTCTCTTTAATGTGAGCACAAACCTTCCGGAGAAAAACAATAAATTCAGAGAAGCCCTTAGAAAGTGCTGAAGGTCTTAAAATCCAGAATGACAAAGTTTTATGAATAATGATGTTTTGCCTTTCTATCTCATTTTGCAATTTTGGGTGATTTTTCAAGGCAGGAATTTTAGATTAATCATGCAGAACTGGATATAACAACCTGTAAACCAGTAAGTTGAGGCAGCTTTAAATGGGAGGAAAAAGTTACTGTTTGAAACATAATTGTGTGGGAGACCAGGAAAGCTCTCCGAGTCACACTTCCTTGTGGCAAAGAATTGCATAGACTATTGAGCACGGTTATATGAGGTGCCACAGTATGCTGACTTTGAGTTTTGCAAAAATAAAAGGCTCTGGTTTTCCTGACCTTGTAGAGGTCAGGAAGAGGCAATGATGTCCAATGTAGGACAGTTAAATAAAGCAGTGTGGGGTTATCCAGGGATGTGGGCCTGTGTTTGTGTTCATTCATCATTCTGAACAGATGTTAAGATTCCTTGTGGCCACTCTCTTCAAGTTCTTGTTGGCTCTTATCATGGTTAATGACACTTGATTGCTGAAAGGATAGCTGCAGATGAATAGCACTGCCTTCCAGCAAGTCTCGGGATTGACCAGTCTCCTTTGGAGAGGATTACTGTGCATATAAGCTCAGAGGAGAGTCTACTGCAAGGAAAAGAGTAATTAAAAAATCCAGACCATGCTCTATTGGTCGCTGCTTCTTGGGGTCCCTCCTTGCTTTCCTATCACTGGTATACTTCATTTTCTGGAGATACCTTACGCTGTGTCAGGTGTTCCCATCACCCTTCTTTCAATTTTTAATACCCCTCGGACCAGATTGCTTGAACAATCTAGACCTTTTGATCATCCAGCATTTAATGAATGACTTCTCTGGTCCTCCAACATGTTTAAAGTCATGTACGGGGAGCAGAGGGCAGGTTTTATTATCTAGCATGGTAGTTCACATCAAAGTAAGCTTTGGAAGCAAATGTTCCAGCTGAGAGAGGGCCTAATCCATACATTTTTCATGCTTCTCAGCTATGGAAAGTTCACAAGCCTCTGATGGAAAACAATGCCTTCAAACCTTGTTTTCATTGTATTAACTGATTGCAGGAGTCTGACAGGAATCCAAGCAGGCATCAGACTACGTACTGAGGGCTCCGGGTCCACTAGGCACTGTCCTGTATGCAGCAGCCCTAGTGCCTCAGGCAGGCTAGATTTAGCAGAGGGCAGCCTGGTCCTGGCCTCGTGCTGGCATTAAAATTCTTAGACTATTTTCATTAGGCTGCATTTGTCTCTCGTGATTTCAGGTTGCCGTTTTCATCCCAACTGTTTCTCAGAATACTTCAGTGAACACGAGTCCGCCTCTGTTCAAATATGCTACCGGCTCATATTATCTTTGACTGAGCTGACAAAGAGCTTGACAGGATTGCTGGAATCTGCCAGAACGCAATTGCATTTATGGCAATGCCAAGCGAAGTAATAACCACGCGAGCGACCACGCGGTCGCCTGCTGCCTTTCCCTCCTTCCATTAGAACCAGACCCGGCTGCCCTCGCTGTGGCTTTTGATTGCTTGGTGGTATTTGTGAAAATGTCTTTCCTGGGGGTTCCTCGGCCAACACGTGATTGCATTTCAGAGTTTCTGCTTAGCTAATAGCAAATTTAGCACGTCTTCAAATCGTTTCTTCTGTACTGGGGTCAAGAGTGGGACAACCTTGGTGCTCAGCTGTTAGGCTTGAGTGCTGGAAATCCTCCGTTTTAATTAACATTTCAAACTCCATTGCATCTCCTAACAAAAGAGTAATAGCTGCTTTATGGGCTGCTGTTACCTCTTCAGATATCTCCAACATTATACAACTTAACAATTTTATACTGTGTGGGGAGATTGAGTTTATCTTGCAGATTCTGCAGTGTTGCTGGGCTTAAAATGTACTTTCCTAATTGGAGCCTTCCTAGGCATTAAAACTGTTTTGGAAGATCTATAAGTAGTTAGTTTGGGTTTAATGTAAAAGACAGTATTAATTGTCCTGGTAAAAAGTGGTTTTCTCACTCTCATGCAGTATTATGATACTATATTGTCCAGGAATGTAGTATTTTAAATCTTGTAGTGTTTGTAGTTTCCTAATTTATGCTTTTGTGAGTATTCTTAATGATGCTCTTACTTAAAACTATATTCACTATGTTCCTCAACACCGTGTAAATTCCACTCCCGGCTTGGTTTTAAACAACTGAAAGAAAAAGCCTCTCTCTGCTTTCCCAAGGCCTCCTGCAGTTGAGGGAATGACTTTCCTAGAGCCCAACAGCAGGGAATTGTGCCTGCCCTGGGAGCAGAAAGCAACTGAAGAAATACAACTGTGACAGCTAAAAAATCCCGGGAGAGGTGATGCTTTGGCCATGTGAAGATAATGCTAAAACCATTATCTGTGCCCGTATTCAACAGCAGATATTTTACAAAAGGTGAGATTGGACTTTTTCAGTGTATTTTTTTTTTTTACATGTGGGTTTTTGCTGATTCCTTTTGCTAAATGATGTCAGGATGAACTCTGCTCCAAACACATTCCCTCATCTCTAGAGGCAAATACAAGTGTGGCACTAAATCTCCCCTTCAAGCTTGGGTAAATACTGGCATTGCTAAAGACATTTGCATTAGGGTTTCTCAAGTAAACCAACTGACTTTGCTGTAGATTCTTCCAGCATTTTGTACTGCTTAGAAGAGTCATGAATGAGGTGGGAGATTTGGGTTTAGCAGCATGAAAGGTTGCTCATGATGAGCACAGAAAGAAGCAAAGAGATTTTTTACTTTCAGAAGCTGCAAGTAGGTAGATTAGGTGTTTAAGCATTTGCTTCAAACTTTGTATTTTACAGCCTATGTAAGCAGTGATGGGTGATGTTTAAAATGTATATGATGTTAAATTACTGTTCTTAGGAAATAGAAAATGGAAGAGCACTGTAGGAATATAGGAATGTTGAGGTTTTCTCTGTGTAGCCTTGAGACCTATGAAGTTCAGAGTGAGTGCAAGAGAGTTGATTTGGTTGGGGGTTTTGGTTGTTTGTCTTTTATTTGGAGAATACATTTGGAGATTCTCAGGCCCTTTACTTAATAATTCTATATTCTGTAGGTGCAGCTATTGTCTCAGAGGTATATTTGCTCCAACTTTTCATGTCTAAGGTTGCAGGATTAGTTATACTGCACTTTTGAACTGTTTTGCAGTTGTTAAAATTAAATAAGTAGTTCTTCTGGACCTCAAGTGTAAAATTATGCCTGATCAGAATTCAAGTGTTGTCTTGTGACTTAGTATTTTATGACCTTTAGTACACTTCACTTGTCTCCATGTGCTGTTTTCTCAGGTCTTATTGTTTGTAAAAATGCGGTTTTGGTTTGTTTTTGACAAGTTTTGTGATTTAATCCCTTTAACAGTGAGCAACTGTAATGCTTGGAGATCGGGAACATGCTCCTGTTCAGAGCAGAGCTGTGCAAAAATGGCTTTTGGAGATCTCAAGGCTATATATTCTCTTGAGCCATGGCTGCTTGGTTAGAAGGTTCCCGAGACTGTAAAATAACGTTTTGCTACATCTTATTTTCCAATGTCAGCAAGAAGTTATGCTCATGCTCTTCCTATGAATTTTCAGGAAATGGGTAAAGATAACACAAGTGCATCAGTAACAGAAAAGAGATGTAAGGGACTTTCCATGAATCAACCAGCCCCAGCAACTACAGAAAACGTCATTATATGTTGACTATTATGAACTAATGGAGGTATTTGGAATGAATTACTGTATGTTCAAGTTGGTGGCGAATAAAGCAGAAGCACTTTCTTGAGTGAGGACAATGTTTTTGTTTGCAGCAGTAAATACTATGGCAATTGCTGGGAGCTCAGTGCAGATGTTTAGCTCTTTTGTTTCCATTAAGCTTGCTGTCAGTTTTGCATAGTGTTTTTTTTGATGCTTTGTCCATTTTAGAGTAAAATGCCAGAGACTATTAGCAAAATGATGTCGTAAACCAGAATGGAAGCCACACATTTGTAATGGCTCACGGAGCTTCTGAACTGAAGCTGTCTGCAAATGTCTCACTCAGTAGCTGGTTATTTCATGGACTAGTTGACCATGAATGCTTGTTCCTGATCCAGCTCTAATAAACTTCAATACTGGCTCAAACCACAGCCACAAATCTGTACTTTTCAACATGGCTGGTTGGACTGTGCCTTTATAAAGACTTTTCCCAACACCACTTGGAGCTGGAGGCTCCAAATGAAGTACAGATTTGTGGCTCTGTTTGCTTCCAGGGACAGCTCATTGCTCATAATTCAGTCTCTTGTCAGTCATTAGTTATGCATTTAAAGAAGTAATTTTAAAGTCTTAGGACAAAATAACTAATTTAACTGTCTCTTTAGAGCTCAAAAAATTGTATCACTAAATACCAAAGTTAGATCAATTGATTTTGTTCAACTGCTGTTTGTTCCCTTGTATTTTTTAACCTTTGGGCTTTTTGCATCTATGTGGAATATGATTAAAATTTTATTCATAACTTTCATTTTATAATTTTCATATCAGGAGAATTATCATTTCATCATCATATTATTCCCATAATAGTAAGTTTTTTAAAAATCACATGCTTCAAAACAGATTTCTGAAGATTTCTTGTGAAGCAGAGCAAAAATAAGTCTATGCATTTAATTATTATGCAGACTGCCACTCACTGGCAGTAAAGCAGTTCTGCTGTGCAAAAGCAGTGGTGGTGTTAGGATTCCTGTAGGTGGTTGTAATTCTCTGGATCCAAATCCCAAATGCCTGGCTGCAAAGGGCCAGCAAATCTGTCAAACAGCTACTGCAAAAGTGCTCTCAAAGCAGCAGCAATATTGAAAGCGAAGTAACATTGCCAATGGCTTTATAACCTTCAAGCTTAATGTGTTTGGCTTTCCAGCTGCCTAAAAACAATTGCATTCTATAAATGTAATTTGAGCCTTTGAATTAAAATTAAGACGTGGAAAGAGTTTAATAGCTTTGCTTTCACCGTGTGTTTTAAATATTACATCTATTGAGAAAATGATTTATTAACAATATCTTTCTCTTTATGCGGAACATGTAGGTGGCCATTCTCCCCTGATGTTCCCTACACTGATTCTAGATAAAGGCAAAGTGCTTTTCGTAAATGGAAAACAAGCGAACGATCATGGGAGAAACGCTGCTTGCCGGGTTCTCGGCTTGTGTAGAGCAGTGGAGGTCCATTGGCTTCATCTCGCACGTTATTTCAGTGAATTAATTGGAAGATTATTAGGACAACTGAACTCTGCGTCTTAGATTTTTCTACCCCTGTTGCTCATTCATGCAAAATGTTGTTTTAGAGATGAGAAATAAGGCTGCCTTTAGGAAGTTCACTGGGGAGGAAGAGGAGAAGATATTTCTGGATCTCTGGCTCTGCGTCTCATTTCCCATCCGAGCAGGAGCTACTTGGTCTGCGATACTGAGCTTAGCGCTTCCCGGGGGGCCTGTCTGTCCTGCTGAAGCCGCTATGTGATRAACAGGTCTTTGCAGGTCAGTGTGAAGACCTGGGCTAAGCTCATGGGGTAGCGGATGTGGGAATTTCCTAACTGAGAAATCAAAACCCTGTTGGTCTTGACTATGTTCTCACTGTCACCTCTGTTACCTGGGGACCATCCTCTTCCTCCCTTTCTCCTATTTACCACCTACTCTTTCCTCCCACACACTCCAGTTTCCAAATAAGTCATTTTAAATGTGATTTGCTGTCTAGCACTGGGCGCCTCGAGTGAAGTTCAGAAGCTGAATCAACCGTGTTTGTTGTAGGAGATGGATGATGAGTTCTGGTTGAGCAGAGATTTGCATAAGCACACTGTAGGCATCGTGGTGTAATCAGAGAGTGACCAAAGAAATCAGAAACTCTTTAAATGCCTCGGACTAAATTCTGGAGAGAGGAGGGATTTACGAATGTCTTTCAGGGTCAGTAACTACGAAGCTTCCCTGCAGGTTCCCCCAGGATCTGATTGCCTGAGGAAATGCTGTTCCAGTTGAGATGGTAAATCATCACTGCGCTACTTATCCTCAAGCCTTGTTAAAAGTGCCCACTGCCTGCTGTCCCTCCACCCCGATTCCTCGCTCCCTTTTGCTGTTTCTACAAATAGACAGATGGGAGGATCCCAGCAAAGGTCAGG
This sequence comes from Eudromia elegans, assembly GCA_003342815.1. Lineage (NCBI taxonomy): Eukaryota > Metazoa > Chordata > Aves > Tinamiformes > Tinamidae > Eudromia > Eudromia elegans. The sequence continues at coordinate 4,886,006 of PTEX01000016.1, read as the reverse complement.
CAGAAAATGCATTGAACACAGCTCTCCCTCTTCCCTAAGAGAATTTGGTTGGGATGGGACCATTGTTGCCAGGGTAAATATTTTCAATTTGCAACATTGAAAATTTGAAACTTTTCAATTTGCAATGTAAGGAACAAAATACTGGTTTGGTTTTTGATCTGGGGTTGAAGACTTGACACAAGGGCTGCTGAGCCCATCGTTGGGGAGACTCCCTGGTTTTAGCTCTCTAGGCTTGTGAAAGCTTTACTATTTGCAGCCAAAGCTGCTGTGTCTGCAGGTCAAACTAGAGTGAAAAGCTTGATGTAAGCAATGCTAATAGGAAGTATTTAACTCGTGACAGGGAAAAGAGGCTGTTTACCCCATGCCAATGAGGAGAAAAGTTCAGGTAGAAGCGAAAACGCATCCTGAAGTTACTCTGTTAAAGAGGGCCAGGAAAGAAAAATCAAATCAAGGCTTTTTCAGTTTTAAGTGTTGCAAAACGAGCTAGTGCAGAGAGTTATGTGATCATTTCACCCACTCAAATGTATCAGCTCTGTATGCCGGCCCAGCGCAGTGCAGAAGCATCTATATCGCTCCTGGCTCCCAGCTGGCCTTCATTCACCCTGCTTGAAGCTCAAGGAGGGTAAATGAGCATCTGTTTGCCCTCATCAGTGTAGATATACCCTTTGGCTTCGTTCTGATGGATAAATAAAGAGTGATTTTCTTTAAAAAAGCTATTTTTAATGCCTTCTGAATTTGTGCATTTTCAGAAGTATTTCTGATAAGGCAAGTGGAAGGTTTCCGCATAGAAGGCCATGTGGTTGAGCTCTAAACAATGAGGATTTTTACTCAGGTTGACATGGGCTCAGTGGTAACTTATTTTTCTATTATTTTCCTTTTTTTCTTTTTTTAATATAATTTCTGGAATTTTGGCCATCCCAGTGAATCATTGTGGCTGTTCATAAAGAAAGACCGCTGGAAGTTCTGCATCCCACTTCCTTAGTGTTGCCTACAGCAACTTCTGGAAAAGTTCTCTAATAAAACAGGAACAACAAATCTCCTGATTTTAGCTGAAAAATAATGAAAACTTTTAATTGTGAAAATTGTTTAAAAATTGATACTCTGGACATAGACAAAGCTGAACAAAAAAATATGCAATCACCAAAGTTTGAGAGCCTTGAGAATCTGAGTTTTTTATGGGGTGTACAAGATTGTAATATTTGCTGAGGGTCTTTTTTTATTCCAAATGGGTCTGTGTCTTACTTTGGATAAGTATTTTATAATTAGTCATTATTAATATGTTAAGCAATGTATATAAGACTCCTGGGATCCTTTTAGATGAGCCCTGTTTTTCATTCTAGAGTAAACTGTTTCCCTACATTTTTTATTAATGACTTAGCCACAATATTCTAGACACGTCCTGACAGCCCCAGAGCCTTCCTTACACGYAGGTGCTAATTTGGTCTGAAACACTCTCAATTCCAGCACTTAATGTTGCCAGCTTTATAAGCAAACTCCTGGGCTTGTGGCCTTTCCAGGAAATTCAACGCTAAACTTTTCAAAGGTTTCTCTTGCCAAAGTCGAAAGGAAATATCCAGCGCACGAGCCACAGCCAATTCACTAAGCAAAAGCATCCAGGCTGGATGCAAATTCCCTGTTTCCCAGGAGAGGCCAAAGGGAAGAGTTCAGCATGGTTAGAGATGGCTCGACTTGCTTTGGAGTTTGGAAGCGGCTCTTGATACTGCTGCAGGCTCTGGGCACTGGCTACCCTTGGGAAATGTCTATTCGCAGAAGGACTCAGCARGCAAAATATTTTCCCCTCTCCTCAAATAAATAAACAAGGTGTAATTTGCTGACACGAACTACTTGCTTAATGCGGGCAATAGGCCTGGGGGAGATGTTTGTGCTACGGGCTCGATTGACTTCAGCAAGCAGCAGCTGGTGCTTCCGCAGCACTTGAGGTTGGAACGAGCTTGGTACTGGTACTGCAAGGTGGAGAGAGGCCGAAAATGCAGCTGTGTCTTTCTGGAGCTCATTTCGCAAGAGCAATGAGCTGGTAATTACCACTTTTCCCAGCTGGTCTTTATGAGGCTAAAAGGTTTAATCATACATCAGGAATGGAAGGGGAAAATAATGAATGTCCCGCCTGGAGATACTTAGAAACTTGAGCTGTGTTGGCAGAGAGGAGCTGGAGGGTAAATCCTGTTGTACATGAGGCTTTGGAGGAGAGATTTGTGCTGGTGTTTTTGGGATGGCCGCGTATTCCACTGGCTTGGCCAGTGCAGGATGATCTCCTCAGGCAACTCCATGGAGCTCCTGTGGAAAAACGCAGAAAAAGGAGGGATTTATTTCATTCATATATATATATATATATATAAAAAATATATTTCATATATAAATCTGTGGATTTATTTCTGACAGCATCTCATTTCTGCTTGATTCATACAAATAATGTATAAGCTCAATTAATGTGACAAAACATAAATATTTATGCACCCATTTAGTTAATGTTTGCCTCTATTTATAAACAAGAGCATCTTGCAAGCGTTGCTTTTTGATGAGCAAAGCGTGCACAACGAGTGCTAAATCAGCCGTGTTTCACTCTTCTGAAATATCAGGTATTAGGTAATCGCTAAAGCAAAGAGGAGCCATGGAGGTAAGTGTGGTGGAAATAACACAGTAACAGCATAGGTTTTTATGCAAACACACACAAATTTCAGGAGACCCAAAACCTGATCGTTTATTGTCTTAGTGATGGCGGCGGGGGAGGGGAAAGGGAAGGACTAAGCTTGTTTTGTGTAGTTTGAATGTTGACTTTAGAGCAGGGAAGGGTAACTGGTTGTTGTTGAAGTGGAGGTGGGTTATGTTGGTCTTGCAGCTGGTTTCTACTCACAGACTTTTCTGATACCATTAATAGGAACTTCCATCAGGCCCAGCTCTAGCTCAAGGTTTGGTTTTGCAAATCAGAACCCAAAATAAGAGATTTTTTTAAAAATAGTTCTGCCTGTGTCATGGTTATTTTTCTTGGTTATTTAGTATTTCGTCTAGATAGACGATGGGCTCAATAGCAGATGATTTCCATATCATCCTTTTGGGGAGAAAAAAATGAGTTAATTTTCCTGCATACATTTGATTTTCTTGATGCAACTTCATTTTGTGTCGTTTAACTGAAAATAAACCCCTGGATTCAATAGAGAAAGATATAAGGAAGTATCTTAAATACTTGTCGTGGTGCTACAAACATAACTGGTACCTTAAAGCTGAATTCATCCTTGTATTGTGTATCCTTGGTTTAAATCCTAGTAAAAGTGAGTAGAAAGCTCTGAGGCATCTGTTGCATGAAGGAATGGGCCGTGTGAACAAGAACACTTTGAGATTTTTAATGTACCATTTTTAATATGCSCTTTGCTTGCTTAGCTTATCATATCAATGTTCTTTAGGTTGACTTTGATAGCCTTTCTACCTAAGTGGTCTGGATGTAACACCTGTGTAGTGAATGATAAAAGAATATTTTACTTTTCCTAGAAAAACTTGTTTATTTTTGCAGGCTACAATGAAAGGAATTTAAATCACATCACATCAACATATGCTTCACCTCTTCTCTTGATTAGTCAAATCAAAATAGCAAAATTATGATGAAGTGAGGGCCGAGTGCAGCGGTGTTTAGATGGTTTTTCTACAGTCTTCGCTTCTTGTGATTATAAGATTATAACCTGTTCTCATTTGCACTTTCCAAGGGTCAAATCTTGAAGCAGGAATCCGTATTAAGTGTGTGCTCGTCAGAAATATTCCTCTCTTGCCATCACCAGTTGTACTCAAATGGATCTGTGCCCAGTTTTGCCTGCCCTTCCAAGCCCAGCACATAAAGAGGCTGTCAAGTCAGTTGTGGAAAAACTATCTTTAATTCTGTGCTGTATATCAGGTGCGTTACAGCTGAGGTGTGTAGAAAAAGAATGCTTTCTGGTGCCTTTGTCAGCCAAAAGGAGATGAGAAAGCCTCTCTCATGGTTCTCCAGGAGAAACCACGGTGCCAGCACCACGGCACTTGGCTGATAGTGCAGCATATGAGAACCCAGCCAAGGCGGGGAGGGTCCTAGCCAGAAAAGGAGGGGAGGAAATGATACAACTTTGAGGCTAAGATCTAATGAAATAAGCAATTACACTTTTCAAAAACTGCCAAAGGAAAAAAAAAAATTGATGAATGTTAATGTGTCTTTCTGTGCTTTGATTTCATTCTTTTTTCTTTTCTCATTTGTAATGCTTACGTATTCAGGAAGTTGAGGTAGGTKTTCTTTTCTTTTAAATTGTACCTATCCATAGAGTGAATAAAAGTATGAAATCTAATGCTTGTTATACTTTAAACTCTTATTATCAGCTAATAATATTGTTATGAATGAGACATTRATAGGGTTTGGTTATTAATATGATAATATTGATCTGTTGATATGCCCTGGCTATGGGGGCAATTTTACCTATCACAACCATTCACCTACAGCACTTTCTGATATTAATCCTGCAGTGAAACTCCCTATTGGTGGTGCTCTGTTTTCTTTTGTCCAACTTTTGTCCAGAGTTATTTTGAGTGCTGTTGACCTGATTTCTAGAATGTACATATTGTGATTATTTGCATTTAAAAATAAGAATGAGTTTTGTGAATATATATATATATATATGTAAAAGTAGGAAAACCTCAAAGATTTTTTTCTATTCTCCTTCTCAAGTTTCTAGAATATTTCCWTCGTGTATTTTTCTGGCATAGGCCAAAATAATTACAGTTTTTAAAAAGGACTGACCAGATCTGCATGAAGGCGAAGGAATAGGGCTACAGAGCAGATGGGTGTTTTGTAATTTTTTTAGGAGCAAGGTGCAGTTGCTCTAAAATATTCCTTTGAYACTGAAATGGAGATGAACCCCCTTTCCAATCCTTATTTCAAAACCAGTTCCATATGCCAACAGCATAAGAATCCTTTCTTGGGATTTGAATTATTTAGCAGTTTCTGATGCTGAAAAAACATCAGCAAAGCATCACCTAGAAAAATATGGTAAGTAGGTGGAAAAAGAATATTCTCTTACCAGAGGAAAAAAAAGAAAAAGAGAGAAAACTGCTCAAAAAGCCTAAAAACCCAAACCCRTATTTCTCAAAAGTGATTAACACTTGGTGGGATGAGCAGCCCATCATCTTCACTTACAAAGCGTTGCATCCTGATGATTCTTTTTGTACTAGAAAAGTGGGAGAATTCAGTCGAATACTCTATTCCCTGCGCCAAATCCTGTCCTCCTCGAGCAAAAGCCCAGGATACTTCTGCCCTATCCGAAATAAACGATGAATAATCATCTTTGGAACTGTGGGATGTTGTCACTGGCTGTGAMGTTGGGGCTGGCACTGGGCAGGCAGGTGCATGGAGAGGAAACAGGTTTCCTCCTTTGCCCCATCTTGGTCCCACTGAGAGGTTTTTCAGCTGCCCTTCTGGCAGGGAGAAATCTGGGCATGAGGTTGGACAGGGCATCTTTGCAGTGGCAGCCCTTGTCAAGGACTCAGTGTAGAACGCTGGGTGTATTAGGGCAGAATTAAAGATGAATGTCACGAAAATTGTCGCAGTGTTACAGAATTCCTCCATTTTCCTCACTCCAAATGCCTTGGTCTATCAGTAGCATGCATTTCCTTCACTATTTCTTGCAACTGTTTCTCCTGGCTATTGCTGTGATTCAAATGTAATGCTTAGGGTATTGCTGCTGTATTTCTGTACATTTGTAATGGTGTAATTTGTATGTGACCATATATATATATATATGTATAATTTTGGACTTATTCTGCTGATCTTTTATGACAAGATCTTGGTGCGGATCATGTCACATTATCTAAGCAATAGAATGCTACCTTTATTATCACATTTATAAACTGATATGCAATRATTTAGTGTTGTTAGAAAATATTTAATAAGGGGGAATGTTTGGGAAAACATTTTGCAATGAAAATGGGAAGGGATGAATTTGGGGAAGTTTTTAATATTTGCTTTGTAATCAGTGCTTACTGTTCTTTAGGACATAACCTATTAATAGTTTTATCTGATTTGGATAGAATATGTTAGCAACAAGAAAGGAATTGATTCATTTGCAGTTTATTTATGTAAAACTGTATTGAAAAGATTTTTGCCTGAGTTTCCTTTATTTTTTCCTTTTATTTAGGATGATTATTTCAGAAACTGGAATCCGAACAAGCCTTTTGATCAAGGTAAGTACAGTGCATATTTTGTGATTGTCTTGTCTTATTTTGTGATACGTGCATATACTTTACCCCTTTTTCCCATGCATTAGGGAAGGCCTGTCCTCTTATTTAGATCTCGTTCCCAGTTTAGTCACAGCTTGAGGTGATTCATAGCTAAGGGTTTGACTCATCTTTGTATTTTTCAGCTGTTTTTCCATACCCATCCATTCCTGTTTATATTCCATGATGCTTAGAAAGTGTTCTCTGTATCCACAGAATTCCAGTTTAATGTGCAATTTAAAATGAGTAACTTCACATGCATTTACTGCCTTATAAAACTYTGTTAAATCAATAACATAAATGTAACTAGCTTTATTAACCAACACTCGAGAGGGAAGTTCTTTGGCTGTAATGCATGAATTCTGGCGCTGCTCTTCAGATCAAAATGGTCTTGCTGCTGATCCGTGTGCTGCTTCTGTCAATGTTATTTTGTGCTTAGTGAGTTGTTAGTGATGGCAATACTTCTTCAGCCAGTGCAGGAGAGGAGAAAGGAAACAAAGACTATTCCAGGAGTCGTTTCCAGGCTGTTCTGGACATGATATGTTTGCAGAAAGAAGAAWAGAAGCTTCCTTGGCTGCTGTATTTTAGTTTCTATCTACTTGTGCATATGTTTTATTTTTTAACAGAAGTTAACCTATGACAGGAGTCATTTTGAAAAGAATGATTCTACACACGGTAAATGCAAGACAGATAAAGTCCAATCATATGAACTCACTGCGCAGTGTTTGCCTCTCAGATCTTGTGCTCCAGTTGGCATTAAGTGGAGTGTAAGGCATGCGCTGCCCTTCAGAACAGGGATGAGTTTTATCCTCAGTGAGGACAGATAACAAACTAGGTGTGGGGAAGTGGCTATTTGGATATGTAATCCGGATTTTATATTCAGAAAAGGTATTCGCGGAAGCAGATTACTCGGGCGTATTATTGAGCAGCTGAACTAGCCTGAATCTTCATCTAACTTSAATTCATGTAAATATTGTGTATCCTTCCTTTCCTGTTTAACAGTAGGCTTTGCTTGTGCCTTTGTGTTTTGAGAATTATTTCCATTTTATCGCATCGTGTTTGTAATTGCTTCACTTTAAAACTGCTCATCTCCCTGCTGCCTTGGTGGCCAGGTTCTATTTGCAGCATTTCTTAAGTTTCTCTTAATTTCTCCTTCACTTTTCCAAAGCAAAATAACTGTATTTGGGAGTATCCTAAGTGTTCGTATTTAAAATTATTGACTGAACACTCCAGTGAGAGCACCCCATAAATTAAACAGTTATAGGAAAGGAACGAGCTGCCCGACAGCTGGGAGAAGTAACCTGTTTTTCCAAGGTCTGAGTGAGGATGAGACTTATTAACGTGAGCACTTTTGGCACGGTGGCTGTAAGTTGTCACCTTTGAGAGGAAACGTGGCCAAGGCCAGCCCTGGTCTGGGAGGCAGCTCCGTATTTTGGGTGTTTTTACATTTGTCTTCCTGCAGGCAGAGCCGGGTGAAGTGCTGCAGCTCTTTCAGGTTTCCCACGTTTCAAGTTTCTTCTGGTGCTCTGGATTCCTGTGCTTAAATAACCTGTAAAACCAGCCCTTTCTATTAATGAATGTATAAAACCCTCTAGCTCACCAGTGCCTCTGTCACACGCTTCTCCCTTTACCATCAACAGCTGAAAAAGAGAGTGAACTYTCAGTCAAACAATTAAGAGTCTGATAAATTGTAGGAAACAAGAACTTGAGAATTACATGGCCTGCTCCGATAATGATTTATCTCCGGTGTCGCTGTAATTTAACCACTGGATAACATTTAAGGAACAGCAGATGGTGTCAGTGCTGCCTAATTGCAGGAGGTGAATTGCAGACRTTGCGTTAAGAAAGGTGCCCAACCTCACTTTAGGTTTTGGCAATAACTGCTAAAACCAGCACCTTAAGTCGCACCCAGAAAGGAGAGAAGTTGCAAATGAAATGGCAAGAGAGCGCCAACAAGTCACATTACAGAACACTTTGGCACCTTTGGAAGTTAAAAAGTTTGAGATTATGTGAGTCACAGCACAAATGAGGAATGGATCCGTTGAGAAAGAAGGAGAAAGAAGTGTATAAATGWAGGAAGAAGTGAGACCAGGACCAGAACAGGAGATTTGCTTATTGGCTTTGGCTTTAAACTTTGGTCATTTGTTTTGCAAAGTGGAGAATTTAAAGGGAGCAGCTTTGCCTGACTCTCTTTTGAATATTAGAATTGTTAAAGTGATTTAAGAAGGAAGGACCCATTAGAAATCTCTGAGGACACATATGTGCTTTTAAAATTTCCCTTTACATCTATTGCTATATTTCATTGCCCTTGAATTATGTGTGTGTAGCTCCCAGGAATATTTTTGGCAGCTTATGCATATTAGAGGAGAAGAGAGGAGATGTGCGGTCTTTATGGAGATGAAACTTCAGTGTCAAAGGAAGGGGAAGGGGAGACTTTTGTCAAGCAACGCATCTGCAGCAAAAGCCTTTTAGAGTCTCTGGGAGACGTTTTCAAAAGCATTTGAGGGATTTAGGATTACAAATCTCATTGACTTCAAATGGAACTTGTGCTCTCAAGTCTTTTTGCCATCTTGYAACCGTCTGCCTTTCCTAAAGGGGGTGGGGTAAATCCTGGCAAAATATTGCAAAAAGATTTGGAACTGACAGATTCAAAACCTGTCTTGTTCATTGTGTTACTGAGATCTCTGGGCAAAAGCAGAAATCATTTTAGAAAATCTGAAATTACACATGGACACCTTGAAGCGATACAGACAATCTTACATCTGTTACAGGTTCCTGCCTCCTTAGAAAGAAAGGGATCATTTCTCTTTCAGCATAAAATCTCTCCTAGCACACAGATAGTCTTGGGATGGTGGTGTGCAGCAGCTTTATTCAGCAGATTGCATTATTTAATTAAGCATTAAGAAATACATAGCAGCATCGCCTACCTATYTGCTTTCTGCCTGTAATGCAGAGAAAAATAATGCCTGTATTTCCCCAGATAAAACATACCTCGTTTTGTAGGAATCTATACACCCCTGCGTATATGACTTTCATTGGAGCAGCCTCTAGAGTCTGACATGAGGCATCTTTGCATAACCTGCCTTTTCAAGGAGAGTCAACCTGAAGGGCTTAGCTGCATCCAGGAGGGTCCTTGAGCAATCAGGGTTTATTTTTAGCCTTGCTCCTGGCCTGGCTTTTGATTTGCCTTGAATGGAGGAGAAGGCGATGCAAAGGTGAGCATCACGGCGGCGTGTGGAGAGCCTGACAGTGATTGCCGGTCATTAATATTGAACCCAATCCTGTCAGAGAGGCAGGAGAGCGAGTGAAAGGGGCAGGTTAGCCAGGATTTTTCAAATATAAATCAAAGGGTTTCGTGTGTGTGCGTGTGGGTTTTGTCTTTTTTTCTGACAAGGTCGTTGGAGAGTTGTTCAGCAGCCTGACAGCTCGCTTGACATACTCCCTAGGCTTCCCTGTCTCCATTGGCCAAAGGAAAGAGGGAATCGGGAAGAAATTAGCATAACGTTCTCAAGTCAGAGATTTTAATACAGTCTTTAAATGTCTAATATTCTTCACCTGTTCAGACTTGCTGGAAAATTAACCTATTAAGACTTTATGTATTATTATGAGTGAAAGCTGTTAAGTAAGAAAATAAACTTGAGTTACGGATACTTTCTGCTATGAGCTACCCCTCAATAGCAGTTATAAATTCTTTTATGGATAAATAGATGCTATTAATTTTTTGTGGTGGGCGCACAAATGAAGAGTGCATTTGGTTAAGTTTAAGGTTGCTGAAACCAATTTGGAACGGTGTCCAATTTGCTTGTCATATGGCTTTTTAGAGCATCGTTACCCAGAAGATAGAAACCATGGAAGTAATGGGCTGCACTCTGTGCTGCCAATATATAATAAGCTCTTAATCCAAAATGTTTAGGCCATTGACTGGCCATTACTATTATTATTATTATTATTATTATTAATAATAATTGTAATAAGCCTGCAGACGTACTCAGTAAAAGGGGCGAGGGGAAACTTGATTCTGTTGAACTGCTGATCTTCCCAAATCTGTCCTGAAGTCATCCACCAGAACTGTCAAATATGCTGATCAGTTAGAAGCAAGGCTCACCTTGTTTATTTTGTCCTTGTCGCTAATACTTTTCCAGTAACTGAGAAACCTGGATAGGGACATTTCCTTCTCTCCCAGAGCTGTGTCACATTTTAGGTAATATCTGCCCTGAATCCTTAGCCCCAAGCCCCTCTTCCACTGAACCATATGGAAATTCTCACCTGCCTGACTAGGACCCAGCTATTACTGACTAATTGCAGACACGCTAGTGTGGATTTGACTGTAAATATTAATTTCAGACATGCACATTTGTTCCAAAGAGTTCCCTTGAGCCCTAAGTCTGAACTGGCAAAACCCCCTCCCTTTTGAGGAGGAAACTCTGCTTTTGAGTGGATTACARCCCTCAGTGTGGCATTACCCCAGTTTTGCAGGCCAACGGCCCCAGGGAGGAGCGTTTGTGCAAATCCAGGTTCCAGAAATGGCAGCGTGCAGCTGTGCAGGATAAAGTTAGCCTAAAATTTACAATCCTTCCAGAACCAAAAAAAAAACGCTACTGGGAAGCCTGTGCTTCAGGAGGAAAATCACGGAGCCTACAATTATTTTTGAACGTGTAATTTTCTGTTAGCCAAGTTAAGATGTTCTTTCAGAAAAGCCTGAATAAATTCCTTTCAGAAAATTGTTTTGTACTGTACACATTTCTAGCCACATATATATGTTAGTTTTATAATAAATGTTTTCCATTACTGTGCCTCAGATGGCAGATTTCAATTGAAAAACTTAGTTTGCAATTTATTTTTTGGCTGTGGTTGAATTAGTTCTAGGGGCTCATTCACAGGACAACCACATACAAATTGTGTGTAGGCATTCTCAGTAAATCAGTGCAATTTTAAAACATGTTAACMGAATCAGCCAAAAACAACAAGCCAAGATGCTGCACCGAAAGGAAGCTACCCACCATCAAGGGCCTTTTGAGCACCTTTGACTACTTGTATTCACCAAGCAGGTGCACGTAGTCGTATTCATGGGTTACAAGCGTAACATTAAGTTCCTTAAAAGTTTGCAAGTCACCAATTTTTTCATTAAATGCAGTGTCAGAAGCAACAGAGCTGGGATGCCTGTCTGTGATGATACTGTGGCTAACGTGCTTTGAGCTGAGATGGTGATGGATAGGCTGCTTTCCTGGGATTTTATTAACACTCGGGAGAACTTGATAGTTTTGTCAATAATGGTACTGCCTTTCTTTTAATATCTCTTCCTACTGTGACTGCAAGGCAGGCATTCATGAAATTGTAAAGGAAAATTCATGCTCGCCTTGCAGTGTTCATCTGGTTCACGTTGGAGTGAACACGACTTTGGGAAGGCCACAGGGTCCAACCCTGCTCTTGTTGACATCACTTAGGAAGCAAAGAACTCTCCTCCTCCTCCCTTTGCTTCAGCTTGGTGTAGAGAAGCCCTTTCTTTTTTTAAACACCCTTAAACCTTCATAAATGAACTGCATTTGGCAAGTGTGTGTCTGCAAAGCCTCCTTCCTTAAGCTCTAAGAGAAACTTCAATGCCTTATTTAAATCATCTGCTTCCATTTTTGTTCTGACTTAAGAAACCAAACCAAACAAGGGCAAAGTCTCAGGCCTTGCAATATGATTTGACTTAAATATCGGACTACTTAGCAGGACATTTATACTGCAAGTCAGAATGAGTTCTAAATCGTTAGCCAATCAGAAGAGTAATTTGCACAGTGTTTGCGCATGTTCATAGAGCTATGAATAGAAGGAAGAATAGAAGGAAGAAAAATGATGACTTACTACTCAGTGGAGAGAAAAACCTGCATAAAGGCAATRCTGAGGAGGCCAAGGTATTGTTTCCTCTCTTTGCCTTGGTTTTCACTTGAAAGGTCGTCTGTGATCAGTGGTGATGACGGTTAGTGTCCTGAGCTAAAATGTGAGATTCTGGTTTAGAGGAGGAACAGGATGGAGTAAATTAGATGTTTGCAAATCAGCTGGGCCCAGAGGAATTGATCCAAGGGTTAAGTGGATCAGCTGAAATAATTTTGGAATGACTAAAAGTTACCTTTGAAAACTCATGGAATTGCAGAAGACTGGAAAGGGCAAGCATAGGGCCTACAATTTCCTTCCTTTCTTCCACTTTAAAAAGTATCTGATGAGTTGAGCTGGAAATCCTGAAAAAAATACCAGAATAAATATCAAAACAAGCATTTATTAGCAGCAAGTAGATAAGGAGATGGGGGGGGGGAGCCAGTATGAGTGCCAAACTAAACTAATTTTCTGCTGTGACATTTACAGGCCTTGAGACTCAGGGATGAGCTTGCAGTGTCACGTATCTTGACTTTAATAAGGCTTTTGACATTGGCTTACATTACTTTCTTATTAGCAAGTTAGAGAAATATTGTCCAAAGGAAACTACTGTGAGGTGGGTACAAAATCAGTTGGAAGAACCTATTCAGGTAGAGCTGTTAGTGTTTCAATGTCAGGCTGGAAGGATAAATTGGATAGRGTTTCTCTATGATCTATTTTGTGTCCAGTATTATTCCCTATTTTCATTAAAAAGCAATGTTAGAATTAGTATGCTTATTTAATTCAGAGATGATGCCAAGCTGGAGGGAGCTGTACACGTGTTAGAAGAATGGAAATGAAATTTGAAAATGTAGGCTAAATTCCATCAGGACAAACGCAAAGTTGCATATTAGGTAAGAGCACTCATCCACACAAAGCGGGATGAAAAACAATTGGATAGTCACAAATGCTGAGGAAAAAACTGGTTGGGGATTACAATGGATTACAAAGTGAACATGAGTCAACGTTGTCATCCTGCTGCAAAAAAGGGGTGCGTTGCCCTGGCACACGTAACCGTGAGTAATCCTTGGCCCCGCTCGGCACCAGGAGGACCGTGGCTGGTGTACGCTGTCCAGGTTGGAGCGCGGTGCTTCCAGGAGGGAATGAACCAGCTGGAAGGAAACCAGAGAAAAGCAACGGATCTGATCAGAGATGCCGAAAATACGTCCTGGAAGGGAAGACTGAAAGAAAGCAGGTGCATCCTGGGTGGGAGGGGRGAAGCACAAAACAAAAATGCTATTTACAAAATACATAAAATTAACTGCAAAAAGGAATTGTTTGTTGTCTATTGTGGATTTTTAGAAGTGCAATATGTTTAAATTGCAGCAGAAATGATTGATTTTAGCCTTTGCAATGATGAGGACAGCTACATGTTAGGACRGATACTTTGAAGAGGCTGCATTAGGCTCTGGCCTTGGCGGTGTTTGGAAACGTTTTAGACAGATGGCTTATAGCTAGTGGCATATTTGTAGCTGACCTAGCTCGGCCACAGGAGAGAGGAACTAGCAACCTTTCCAGGCCTCTTTTCAAACTGCTATACTGGGATTGTATTCTGCTTAGTTTTATTGAAAGAGCCCAGAAGAAATGTAGAAAGAGGTAGTTTGTACAAATAGATTTCCAGTCAAAGCACAGAAAGGAATAGAGATGAATCACTGTCTACAAACATTCTGGCACAGTTTGAAAAAATGCAGGTTCTCCTCTGATGGGAGTAATGAGCATGAGCTTCAGGATTGCTAATGACTGGAATTGTCACGGGCTTGCAAACCTCCATGAATGCAAACAGGGATTGGCAAAATGCAACCGGTTTTCTCTGACTGCCTCTCCCTGTCTCACTGCTTTGTAATGTACTGTCAATAGGACATCCTGTGGATGGTTCTGTTAGTTAGTACTAATTGATTTTACAGTTCTAATATTTTCACTGTAATCCACAGGACCTATTTATGCTCAAAATCTGGTAATAGCTGCCTCATAGGAGTCCATGGTACGAGGATTAGGTTCGCCTTCTGTAAGCAGAGGTCCCAACTCGGTGTTATTAATCCTCACCACTTTACATCTGTTACCTTAATGGCAGTGCTGTAACCTGACCGTTTGGTTGCATATCTGCATGAGACACAAAATTTTGATAGCACCTGAAGTCTTTTCAGCCATCACATCTCTCTATTTGTGTTTTCTTACTAGTTTGGTAAGAAAGCATCCTACCTATCCGAATGCCTGCCAACTTTTACACAGTGCACGCTGAATTTGAACGAAGTAAAACCATGAGCAGCCGTGCTCGAGTAAAACCTTGGAAAACAGAAGGCTTTCTGCAAAACACCAGCACCCCTTAAGGATGATGATACCTCCAGAAATCAAAAGGATCATGCTCATGATAGTTTAGGTTATAAAGATGATAGGTTATTCCCTTGCRTTTTTAGACACTGTCTCAATACAAATCAATATAAATATGCCCTTACTGTTGTACTGAGTATGGGCTGTMCTTAGCTATTCTAGCTCTTATTTACCTACTTTTTCTTCTGCTTTCATCAGGACTGTATCATAAATAAAGCAACCTGTTATTTGGGGAAGAACTTTTTATTTTCCTGCTCTCTCCTTCTCAGCTGCTTTTTCCTAAAGTGGCACTACTAGTGTATTTTCATGCACGGAACTGTGCCAATAACATTTTTCCATTGCCTATAAATAAATTAAGTATACTGTGGCATGAAAGAGAAATTGCTATCAGCTGGTGTTCCCACTGCCTGCAAAATATTTCATCTTCCTTCGCTTTCTATTRCTGTGCTCTCCCTTGAATTTGTATAGGAACCTGCATTCCCTGTTAGTGTCGTGTGGCGCATTTGTGTGCCCCGTGCTTGATGTATGGAACGATTGCAAACACCTAGTGCGTGTAGCTCAGCCTGCAAAATTCCACCGAAGATGGACGTTTTGACAGAGGCAACTGTTGAAGGTTGACATGATTTGGAAATAGGCCTGTTTGTAACAGCCCAACAGTAGCTTCAGCATTCAAAACAGGGAGGGGGGGAAAAAAAATTAAAAAAAGTCTTTGACATGAAAGAGGAGTGAGAGGCCACAACAAATCTAGAGGAATGCACCAGTGAGATAAATCCATTGCTTTTAATGTGGTACAACAAATATGTGCATTTTAACAGGGTATTCTTTACACAGAACGCGGTTGCTCTAATCACAGTTACATCTGCTTTTAGGAATTATGAGACTCCCCTGTTCTGAGGGAGAGGTAGCACAGTCCRGGGGGGAAGTTGGGTGCATTGATGGAGCAGCTGGTGCTCTGCCATGCCTGGGTCTGCTGTGGGGCCATGGGCTCCCCTGGGTTTCACTTTTTTGGGGTTCTCTCCAGAATTTCTTCCCCCAGTGACTCCCCCAAAACCATTTCCTTAGTTGGGAAGAGATCACCTACTTGGTGGCTGCTCTATTCCAGTTGTGGTGGTTTCTAATTTGCTGCAGATGCTGTTGCTGCCCCCAGTCTGCCCGTTCAGGACCCTGCTTGGTGATCAAGAGGTTGCTTGCATAGTTTGGCCATCAGCTTCCCTGATCCTGCAAAGCTACTCAAGGTTTATTCTGTTGTTTAAAGTAAAAGTCCATTAAAGTTCACATATTTATACTAATAGCAGTGCTAGTTGCTCCTGCTAATTGCTACATTCCTGCAATTGAAAGCACCTGGAAATGAAGCAAGTGGCTCCTGAGAGCCGTGTCAGGTGTCCCTTATTCCCTGAACGTGTTTCTACCCCTAAGGCTTCAGATCATCTGAGCAGCTCCAGAGCATTTGAAGGCTTCATAGCTAAAGATCTAGTAAAGAATCATGTATTCAGTCAAGAAAAGAGCATTTATATGTGTTGGGGGAGAGGCCAAAGAAGCACTGCGTTTAAGGTAGTGTCACTCTTACTGTTTGATTTGGGGAGRGATAGGAAGAGGGAGCAGAGAGATGTGAAAATGAAGTGTGTGATAGATGATATTTAACTAAATGACACTTTGGGACAGAGATAAAATAATAATTGATYTTCTATGTGATAATCCTCTGACATAGCTGATATTTTCTTGTCCATTTTTATATTCTTTTATCACGTAGAAGGAAAGATTTTTGATTGCTTTTTTTTAGGGAGAAAAAGAAGATTTCTATGCRATGTTTTAAAAAAAAAGTKTTTTAAAAAAAGCTTTCAATTAAAAGGATTTGGATTAAAATGATGAAACCAAACTATCCAGACCTCAAGGTGTGATGTTTATAGCACAGTTGTAATTGCCTTTCATTTAAAGAAGTATRGGGCTTTAATAGGCTGTTGGAGCAAAGCGATGCCTGAKGGAGACATTGTTTTGTGTTGGATARGAGAGCCGAGATGGGAAGGTTTAAAGTTTTTTCTGGGGGGACAGGTTATATCCTGAGGATTTGCTTACAGGCTTTTGTCATATGTACATTATATTCCATTTTTGTATCTCCTTCCGCATGCTTGTCTAGCGCATTTGCAAAATACTATATTTTAAAAGAAAATAATTAAAAAGTAAAGGCTGCGATACAAGCATACCTTCGTAAGGTCCTGAATAATTATGAGAGGRTGTACTTCTATGCAGGCAATTTCCTCAAAGATAAGAAGTGTTATTCTGAAAAATCAATTTCCAGCATGCCGGCTAAATAAAAGTTCATTAAAATATTTGTATGGTACATAACAGGAAGCTAATAACAGCATTTTGTTTTGTATATCAGTTGTGGTAGATGTGAATTAACCAGTATTTTAMTAGAAATTAGTAGTAGAATTTATTTTCCATTGAGTGGAGTGAATTTACATGATGTGTTGAACCATACCAAGAGCCTAAGGTGTGGATATATGTGGTGAATGGATTTTACTTTAATTAGTTATAATAAAATTACCCTGTTCTTTCAATTAAAGCTAGGCACTAAATCTTAATTCGTTAATTCTGTGGCATTTGGAGTCAAATTCTGTCCTCGCTTACACACAGGCTCCTTAGTGAAGTTACAGTGATTGAGCTTCCATTTCCATTTTTTAGGTGGAAAATGACACTTTATGCTCACTATATATTTTTCTTTTTCAGTTGTTCTCTTACCGTTGTTCTGATCAGTGTCCTGGTGGCCTTGTTGTCTCACGTATGTGTTTTGAGGAGTGTTTATTTTAGCGGAGTTGGGGAAAGCTAGAGATGAGAAGGATAAGAGGGGGTTAGTTTCACTCTTAAAATACTTACAAATTATGAAGGCTCTGAAGGAGGTTTTGACGCGAATAAAGCAGGTTAGGTAGAATGATGTGTTTAAGTTTTTGTTGTTGTTGTTTTGGTTTTGTTTTGTTTTGTTTGATGATGTTGCTCTTCGGTGTTTCCTAGCTGATACTGAACAGTATCAGTGGTCCAGCCGTAAAGCAATGAGTTTGTGACCAGATCTCTAGTTGAGGGGACAGCCACATGTTCAGGCATAGGGACCATAGGGAAAGAACCCACAGATCCAGAAGTAGCGATGAGCTCAACGTGATCCCGAGGTGTGACAGCTTTACTTCTCTTTTTCTAAATGCTGTCTGATGCTGTTATGTGCTGAGTCCTTCTAGTGAGGCAATTTCACAGCTCATCTACTGGAAATGGAAATTGCAGGGAACAAACTATAAATCCAGCAAAACCATAGTTTAGTAGGTATATCAACCTATCRGAATTTGCTCGCGTAGATAATTAGCTCATTACTTCTTCAGTGCTCTACACTTGTGATGCTGTGGGAATGGGATTGGATGACATCATCCCAGGAGACCCTAAAGTAGATAGTTAATACCCTATTCCTTTATTCCCGTTTGAAATATTTATCCACCATCTGCTTAAAGATCTCCAGTGCACACACCCCGCTGCAATTTATGATAAATTTGCAATGTGAACTAGCCTTGCAGTTCAACCCTTGACTTGTAAACTTTGGTCTTGTTACCACTGATGTGGCAAAAGTTTGGCTTTTAGCAACCTTTCCCTTGTTATGTTCCATTTAGACCTGTCATAACAGACCTATTATTCCTCAAAGATTATTTACAAGTCCCAAATGATGTTTTCATTCTTATTGCCCTCCCTAGCCTCTCTCAAACTGATTCAAATGAAGCGGTCAGTGCTCCTGACAGAAAATACTGAGAAACAAGGTGTTTAAAGAGATAGGAAAAGTATGTTTTAGGAATTAGAAGGTCCAAACTTGTAGCCCTCAGAGCAGGGAGGTTGTCCCTCAGTGAAGTGGAGAAGCTTATTCACATCTTCACTTCTCTGCAGTTCTTCCACCCTGTGCATTATTCGGTGTACTGTGGGTCTGAGGAGGGCTCAATTGGTGCCATCCTCTTGCACTTGCTGCCTGATGGCATTATGGAGGTGACAGTGTTGTCAGAACCGCACGTGGACCGGGCACCTGAGATCCTGAGAACCTCAGCTCTAGCATCTCTGCAAAAGCTTGTAATGTCAAATCTGGCTCTTTGAACTGCACACATGGGATTGTACTTTCCACTTTTCATTCCTCTTTGATATTTTCCCCTTCTTTTTTTTCAGTTTGAATGCTTTAAATGATTCCCAAAAGACTGAGACATCATCCCTTGTGTGCAGCCTGCCATAAAACTCATGGCACGAGCCCAGGGAAGATGAGTCTGAAGTGACCTGGTCCAGTTATCAGTCAGATATTAAGAATATCAGACTCAGGATATAACAAAGCAGCCCTGGTACTTTCCTATCCTGATGTGTGACTGTGCAAATTTTATTTGACTGCTTTTAAACATTTGCATTTGTATGTGTGCCTCAAAGCCTGAATTTGAATGAAATGTTTTGTCTTACTTCAATGCATACATATAAAATGAAACAAAATTGGACATTTCCTTCCCACCCTTAGGTTTTTTTGCTAGTAGTATATCTTCTGYAAATAACACAGTCCTGTGTTAGCATTCTGCATGCTGTTCACCACAATCTCCACCTTCAGTTTAAAGTGAACAGCATTTCTGTATTCTTTGAAATATCTTTCCCTTCATTGCCTTCATCTGGTTAAATAATCCTTTAATCCATGCTCAGAGCCAAAAGATGTTTTCTTTTTTAATGCCTTTACTAGTGGATGC
Organism: Eudromia elegans; assembly: GCA_003342815.1. NCBI lineage: Eukaryota > Metazoa > Chordata > Aves > Tinamiformes > Tinamidae > Eudromia > Eudromia elegans. Next base: position 4,866,801 of record PTEX01000016.1, on the reverse strand, counting down.
CTGTATAGTGTTTATGGTAGAGCAGGTAAGGTGTGATTGATCAGTTTATCAAAAGACACTTTTTACTGGACCATTAACTGACTGCATCAATGATGAGAAGTACAAATTTTTAAACCTAGGCCCGGTGGGGTTTTTTTGTTTGGTTGGTTTTTGGTTTTCATATGGATTTAGAAGATATTTATGCAAGCAGAAAATTGAATCAGCATTACCATCAGTGCATTAAATTATGGCATTTTATTAGAGAAGAATTTCTTTAGAATGTAAGAGTAGATATAGGTAGAAAAAGAATGCAGAGGGATTACCTGGAAAACTTTAGCATCTTTAAATTACATTTTGAGCTTTTAAGCATTGTGCATGTCCAGAGTAATTCCTTTTGCCTCCAGGATATCGCTCTTCTATGATTTACTTGTGTTCATTGTGCACACCTCTCTCCCTGCATCTCTAGATGCTGGTGATGATTTAACTCGCTTGGTTTGTGCAGTTTGAGATAGTGTCGTCTCCTGCTTCATATTAAATGAAAGAAAGGAATGCAAAAAGCCTTTGCTGTGTGAAGAGGTGACTTTCTTTGGATTGCAACCAGATTAGTCACTGAGAGGAAAAGGATAACTCTGTTGCTTGAACCTCACTCTGAGCCGTAATGCCGTGACTGCATCTTCTGTGCAAAGGCAGTCTTGGCTGAGGAGGCCCCTTCTGCTGTCAGTTCTACTAACTGATGGAGTCAGTAGATTCCAGGAGAGGACACGCTGGGCAGGTGATGCCAGGCTTTGCTGTATTTCCATCTCCTCATAATTTGCACAAGGCATTCTCAGCACCACTAGCTGCCTATAAAAGTAGCTATTATGCAGCAAACACAGTGTTTCCCTCTTGGCTTAAAAATTTAAGTTTGGTAGGAAAACCAGGCAAGTTTCATCAATCAGTTTTGTTCCTGAGTGCCACCTTCCACATGCAAGGGACAAGGAAGTGGATGGATATATAGCAAGTGCCCACTCTAATGACTGATTTAAATCCACATTCCTGGTGCAGTGTAGTAGGGTGAAACTTTCTCATGTCAGCACAGAAGCATCAGAACATCTAACAGTTAATTCCAGCCTTCAGATCCAGGATGGATCTATATAGGCTAACTCCATGAAACGGTCAGCTGAGCCTTGTGAGATAAAGTTTCTTTTTGCCACTCTGTTATCAGCTTCCTGAGCATAGATCACATAATTCTTTCATTGTGTAATTGGAATAATATTTTTCCCCTGCTCCCTCCCCTGTTTAGTTTCTGAGCTCTCTATGTGTGTGAGCTCCATGAAAAATGTGCTCAGATTCTTTGCTAGGGCTGCTGTTTTAATCGTGGCAGAACCACCTTAGGGAAATAAAAATAGTTGCAAAAATTACTTCCATCTCTCTCTCCTTCCCCGGTCCATCATCCTTCCAAGGTGCTGCCACTTTGACCATCTAAGTTGGAGTTTAAAGGGACTTCAGTGCTCAGCAGTCAGGATTTCAGTGTGCGTTCACCATGAATTCAATAAGGAGGGAGCAGACTGACCAGTGGGCAGGAAGAGGCAGGAAGCTCTCCAGGGACTTATCAGTGACTCCGGACAGTCACTGAAAAGCCAGTTACCTTGTGACAGCCCAGTTACCTTTGTGCTTTTTCCCTCCAACCTGCCCTTACTGATCAGCACCCACAAACTACCAGTGAGGATGCAAGCCCTCTCTTCGCCCCACATAGACCAGGCCTGTTCATCGTTAATCACATGCATGATCCTTAGGCTATTTCAGCTTCATGCCGTTTGACTATTCCTTACGGCCAAGGCAACTTTTATAAAGCTTTCAAGTCTGATCATGCAAATTGTATCCAATGTTTCACTCAAATGAAGATCTATTACATTTCTGTATACCCTTCAGCTACTAATTTCTTTAAATTGATAAGAAAAAAAGTGGTGAGATCTGTTTGATGGTGTTTGTGCTGTGTCAGCCTGCAGGATTTAGAGCCGCCTTTAAAGCTCACAGGCKCAGTATGCTGCAAGGGCAAAACATGAGCAGTGCTGGGGCAATGGGAATTTGGTCATTTGTCTTTGTAGAGGCAGAGTTTCAACCCAGATGCTTTCTTATGCTTTGAGTTTATTATGATAGCTGCTGACACCTGGTTTTTTTCTTTTTCTTTTTTTACCTTGAGTATGGTACCAGGGCTGATAGGTTAGTTTAAAATTCACTAGACTAACTAATTACAAAGTTTTCCTCAAAACATTTTTTGGGGAGAGGAAGGGAGATACTGTCCTCTGGGGTGTCTTTTGATTTTYCTTCTCTGCGTTTTTCCTGTTACTGAAAATTCCTGACGTTCAGCTGCTCTTGAATCTTAGTGGTGAGGCATAGCTGGTTTGTCTGAACAACTTTTTAGATCAAAAGCTCCTGTTGCATCTCAGAATAATAATTCTTTAAGCGYGTTGCTTTTTGAAGTGAGTCTTGGTTTTGACTTCATGTTTTTTCAGGGTTTCTGTTGCCTGCTCTGATGTGAACTTCTGTCTGCTGTGAACTTACTGTTCTTTTTGCCTTTTATGCCTTTTTTCTCATTCTACTTTGCTCTAACCCAACTATTACTAACTCCTTTTCTTTTTGCTTCAGCCTGGATCCGTTTCCCTCATGTACAAGGGCTGAAAAGTCTATGGGTCAGTAAGATGCTTCCATGACTGTAGGGCAACTGGATATCATGACGGAAATGCTTAGCACTTCATGTCTACCTGCATTCAGTAATTAGCAATACTGAGAATATTAAGTTTTAAGAATGTGTATACTACAGTAAGCACACATATAATTTGATAGCAGAAGAGCTTTAAGTTTAACCTTTTACTCCAGTAAGTCCCAAAAGCACATTCCAGTGCCAGAAATAAGGTTGGTCCTGCAGGAGTTAAGAAAAGAAAGAGAACTTGTGTAAATATGATCGCTCACAGTTATGCTCAACTAGGTAACTAGAAAAGCAATTAAGGGCAAAGCGTCAGCGAGGAGACCTGCCGGAATGAAAATGAAACCCGAGATTACTGTTGTTTACCTTGAGCTTTTCTGAACCGAAATTACTTTTCGTTGTTTCTGTATTCAAACACAAAGACAAGAGCAGTTTAATCTATTTTGTGTCTTTTCAGAACCTCCTGATGGGAATGATCATTTTTTCCAATCTGCCTTATTTGCTCARAAAGAAATAGAGCTGTGGCCAAAAGAATATGTTACTTTAATATGTTGCTTCAGATGCAATATCGGGTATTTACAATTTCTCTCCAAAGTTTTCTTTCTTTTATCTGCACTATTGTCATCTCTCCAAAGGCTGTGCAGAACAAAGGATGTGTACCTTTTTTAAAAGTTTTTCTTAGATTTGACAGTGTGCTGTTCTCTCTAAATGAATGTTGTGATATTGGCCACATTCTCATTAATTCYTCATATTAGGATGTGCTAGTGTTTTTACTTTAATATACCCCCCGCAATGAGATTTTAGCTGTTTTCAACMAAACCAAGATAATTGGAGAAATAAGATATTGTTATAAAGGTTTGAGTGCTACTGCTGGAGTCCATCAAAGAAAACTGATTCCTAATGCGACTATCATACCCTAATTACGTGTAAATATCCAAAAATATCCCTCATGCATTCCTGAGATGCTTCACTGTCTCTCTCATTTAGTATTAAAAATGTCGAAAGATGACTGGGAAAATAAAGGTGCGAATGAATCATGTTCACAGGTGAACTGGATGGAAGCTGATTGCTCCGTATCCCCTGGGCTTGTGTTTGGGGGATTTGTAACCCACTTGACTCTCTGCATTTCAAGGTCGCCGTCGTTCATTGCTGCTTTCCTGCTCCAAGGGGAACTTGCAGCAAACGACGGCAGCGTGTTGGAAACCGAGTCTTGGCTCCCCYGTGTTGGGTCTGGCGGGGGACAGGCTGTCCCATTGCTCCCCTGAGCCTGCGGTTCAGCAGTAGAGTCTGAGATCCTTTAGGGCCGGGAAGGGGAGAAGCGATAGTCAGGAATAACTGCTTTATTTATGACAAGCATTTGCACGTTTGAAGCCGTATCATGGCTCCCTGCTGAGCTTTCTCTTTCTGGACTAATTCAGCCTATTTCCTTTCTTCATTTCCGTASAAGTCATATTCCAAATCTTATCAATTTTACTGTTCCCCCCTGAACTCTCAGCCTCGTCTTGTCCTCTTATCCTGTATATCTTGTTTATACTTTTCCCCAGACAGGACCATACTCCAGCTGAGGATATCAGCAATGCTTAGTAGAGCAGAGTAATTATCTTCCATGTTTGAGTTAAGACTTCCCTCTCAATACACCCTGGTAGAAAGGGGGATTTTTTTTCTTTTCTTTTTGCAACAGCCTTGACAGTTTTGATTGCTATTCAGCTAGCAATCTGCAGCCACTCTGGGATCTTGTTCGGTATTATTTCTACCTAGTCAATTSTCATTTTGTGTTGATTCCTTTGATTTTTGCTTTGTAATGATGCTGCTTTGTATTTGCATGGACTGACTGTTGCCTTATTCATTTCTCCCGTTTACCAGGATCTTTCTTCACTGCAGCCCTCCAGAGTATTAAAGCTCCTGTCCTCATTTCTGGGGTTTATAAGCCTGCTCCCCATGCTATTATCCAAACAGTTAATCTGTCTTTTTTTTTTAATCTCAAAATTTGTCCTAGTTTAACTGCATCATGCCAATTAGGAGAAGTCCCTGATGTGAAAATGGACTGAAGTGAAAATGAAATAAAGCTCCTCAGATCTCTCTGCTGATCTCAAAACTTTTTCTTCTGGGTAGGTGGTTTTTGGTTTGTGGGTAGTTTGGGGTTTTTTGTTTGCTTGTTTAGCAGTCACTTGGAGTTATCCTGGTATTATCCATATTGATTCTCTGAGGCTTGAACCTCYGGAGCCTGAGCCTGCCCAGCAGCCCGTAGGAAATGAGCAGAYGTAGCCGCTCCGCAGGGCCAGGATGCTGATCCAGGGTAATTCTCGTTCTCTTTTGCCAGGGTGATTATCAGGCTGGTCTAAACCCAGGAGCTTGGTCCTCACTGTTGGGAACMGAGCTCTTTCCTGCTGACAGTGCCCGAACTTGGATCAAAGCCATTAGGAGACAAGGATTAGGGCAGGACAATAAGAAATCAAGGYTTTCTTTTTTGCTTCCTTTTTTGTTTGTTTTCCTTGATCAGAAGCTGAGCTGCTGAAAACTTCCTAAGGAGAAGAAAGATATTTTGTGTAAGACAAATCAACTCTGAGGCCAATAACCTCAACAGGCAGTGAACAAGAAATGCGTGTCACGTATCTCGGTACATAAAAGCAATTTGGCCGTGTGTCCTCCATGCAATGAGCAATGTCCCCATGTCAGTGCCGGCTGCTGGAGAGCCGCTGTGGCCGGAGCCCTGGGGGTGCAGCCGGTGCCGTTTGGAGTCATTGCCAGGAGCTGGGTTTGCTGCGGGAAGCGGTTGTGCTGCCGGGCGCTGCTTCCCAGCATCCCGTCCCTGGGGGATCTGCGCGCCCGGTCGTGTCAGAGCTTCCCATCGCAGAGCTGCRGTTCCAYCTGCACTGGGGAGCTGATCCGGGTGCAAATCAGCTCTGAGCCCATGCGYGGGAGGGCAGATTGGTTTGTCTGCMGCAGTGATGCTGGAGCGGCGAGAGGCAGTAGGAGCTGATGGAAGCTGGTGAACAYGGTCKGTGAGACCATCTTGCCTCCAGAGGCRAAGCAGCATGAACGGTCAGTTCAAGATTCCCTTTGCCATGACACTGGTGCAATTCTCCTAGGCAAAACAGAGCAGAGATTTGCCTTCGATTGCTGACCAAACCTGCAGGTGAACCCATCAAAATATTTAGAGTTTCTCTAGATGGATTCAGCTGTCAATGAATCTAAGACCTGTGAGGGCTACTCCTCCAAACTGCATATGCTCTTCTTTGTATTTCCAAATTATTGTCTTTTTGCTGATTCATGGAGGAAAAAAMCCCTGAAATGTCCCTCATTCATTATTTAGTATCACGTGGTCTTTGCTGTGAAATCTGCATGTCTTTTATATAAAATAAACGTTGATACCCATGTGATGGCAACGCAGCCCTAAAAGATAGCAAGCACTAGCTGGTATGCATGGTAAACAGYTTAATTTGGTCAATAGTTTAATTTGGTCTGCAACTTAATGACATTTTAAAGCATGCACTGGCATTTCTGCTAGCTGCCTGCCATCATTTCTGCCTTGACATGGCAAATAAAGGCTTACCAACTCRGGAAGGAATTAGCATGAAATACGTCGATCAATCTCCATAAAGAAGCATTATGTAGTAGAATTTTATTAACTCTGATGTAAAGGCGGCATAATTGAACAGAAATGTGTGCAGCAACTGATAGGTTTGTCTTGAGAATTCTCAGTGTGTCTCGTTTTGGCTCTTTCTGAGCAGAACTTGAATTCCAGCCTAGGTTTTCCTCTTATCACTCCTGAGTCTGTGGACAATACTAAATATTTTATTTTGAGGAGCTAGGCAGAATAACCTGTGTTCTCACCCATCGCAAGTGGCTGACTGATCTGAAATCAGATAAAATGCACCTAGGAAGGTACATCCTATCACCTGTGTGCTCCAAAGTCACTTCTGCTTCAGCTGCCTGTTATTAGCCCTATCTAGCAAAATAGTTCACAGCATTCTATATTGATAGTGGAAGATAAATGTCACAGTAGATACGCTTAGAAAGTTCATTCCAATTTTAGCAGTATTACTAGTAGTGGAAATAGCCAACATTTTAAGCATGAGGAGCATCACTGGAATTGATATTACCTCTACAAAGAGTTTTCTGAGAATCTGTTATAAATTGGTCGAGTTGTTAGGCACACATCTTATTTCATAGTATTATATACTGCACGGCATAGAAACTTTAAAAAATGACATAAATTAACCTTGTAAGTGGTTTCCTATCTTGTGCTAAATGAGCTGCTGTGAGTTTAATCAGGAAATAAAAATAGACTTATATTGATTTCGGTGGCYGTGGGTTCAGATTCTGCATGTGTATGATTTTGTCCCATTGTGACCCATTTGGATTTTAAGGAAATTCCCCTATCTTACCTCAGTTACTTAACTTTGAAGGGTTTGCTCATTAGTTTAGATGAAGTAATGCCTCAGGTTTCAGTATCGCTTTGCCTTTGCATGCAAAGCTCCTGCTGACCTCGGTAGGAGTTTCCCGCATGGAAGGCAGTAGGGTCAGCCTGGGAAAGGGGAGCGACGGAGAAATGATCTGCTGAGACCTCTTTGCTAAGAGTTTGCTACGCAAGGCTGGGGGCTTTGCAGTCATTGACTATGAGTGCTACAAAATAAGACTAATTATTTCTGTTGCTTCTAATATGGTACTTTACAAGCTTCCCCATAGGTTCACCCGAGGTATCTGTAGCCGAGCTGATGAGATTAATATATGTTGAGGAAGTGGAGTTGATCATTTAGTTTTTACCTCGTTTGAGTTTCTCTCGGGATCCAGAGATGCGTAGGTCTTCAGCTGAAATCCACATATAAAATCAACTTTTTTTTTTTTAATTTGGTTTTTGTGGATCAAGGATTTTGTGACACAATTTTTAGTGAGATGAACACTCCTAAATGATTTAGACTATCTGATGCTTCATGTATTCCAATAAAATAACTGTCCTTAGGCTCTGCACCGCCTTGCATCTCAAAAATACTGAGACTTTAAATATGAAATGAAGGGCTTGTATTGACATTGATTGCTCCCTACCACCTGGACACTTAGTTATACTGAGTCCTATCCAAAGGAAACCTATTTTGGTTGGGAACTGTTCAAGGATGTTTACAGTTTAGAGCTTGTCCATATCCTTSTACTACGTGAAAGGAACGTGCAATTGATTTCTTTATAAGCACCTAAGATACAAAAGGGGRAATATGAAAAAAAGTGAATTATATTTTTATATTCAGATCATGCGAAATGCAGCACTTGAAAGAGCTGATTACTAAATACTCTGTGTTTTCTGCTTGCATCCCTTTGATGAAGATTGCCCAGAGACCAGATACATGTGAGATTAATACTAGTGAAACTTATTTGTTCATTCCCTTGGCTTTATTAAGGCAATGAGAAAGATTTGTAGTTTCTGGGTTTAGGGACCTGGAGGAAGCAGGACTGTTACCACCTCACTCCTGTGTGTTACCCCAGCAGAGAACAGAACCAGAAGATTGCTAATTGCTTTTGTGAACTGCTTCAAGTTGATGATATGTGCAAGTAACCATCTAGATAACTGAAATCTCAGATTCTCATAGGAGAATTCCCCAGATTATCAGAGAAACCTCTTTCTCTTAATTTTATTTAAGAGACAGAATCAAGCTGCACATTCTTATTAAAGGCAGAGCCTGTTTCTGCTTTGCTTGGTCTCAGAACACCAATATTTTTAAGCCTGCTAAATGCTTCTGCTTTCGTAAATGTTGTTTATGTGTCTCAGTGTTGTTCTTTCCAAATCCTCATTATTCCTTTCTTAAGCCATTATTGTTTTGTTCTGGGCATGATGAAAGTGAAGAGCCATCTTCTGGAAAATGAGTTAGTTTGATTTTTCTTAAGATTAAAAAAGTAATTTCAGGTTTCTTTGTTTAAAAAGGCATTTTCCAGCATTGATTAATCTAACTGCATAGAGGTAGAATGTACATGAGCTGGGAACGTGTATTGAGCTGGGTTTCTTGAAGACTTTGGGATAATGCTCATTTGAAGCCACCTGTTAGAAGTTCTGGTTCATTGCAGATCACTTGTGTCTTCACTTGCTTTGCTTTAGGTTGTGCATATCTCGTTGTGGAGCTTAGAATCTGGATGTACTGCAATTTAACCTTGTCTAATTACTGCCTTATGGAACCCTTACCCCTTTCCCAAGMCCAGCTGTTCATTCTTCCACCTTCTTGGATCATCTTCATCTTTTCTGTATGTTTTGATTTTTTTTTTTTTTTTTTTGCTTTCCAGTGAATCTACAACCTCTATGTGATTATTTTTTCTGCTCAGATGCCAAACAAAGGTTGTTCTCACAAGTCAATACTGTGTGTGATGAGTAAAAGTAGAAGCCTGTGATCTCTTTTCAAATAATCTTGCATGCAAACTCAAAATTGACTCCACTGAACAGCAGGAAATGGAAAAGGGAGCTAGAGAGAAAGGTTTTGTTAGATGTGGGATGATGTTCTGGCAGCACTGATGGAGTAGGGACAGTATTGGCATAGACATATTTTTGCCCAGAATTGGAGACTTGATTTTCTAAAAAACAGCCACCGAATATTTTTTTGAGGATTTTGTATTTACTTTACTATTCGAAGCTATGAAGTGAATGACGTGCAAAGGTGCTGCATGGTAATTGAACAAGGTATTTGACTCGTTTATAATTGACGTGGCACTAGGAGGAGCGACTTCTGGCCGTTCTGCTCTAGTTTCCCATGCAGATTCCCCAGATTCTTCTATATGACTTTCCTTGAGTTAAAGACTGTTCTTTTCAGTTCAATAATCAATAGTTTTTCTTKAATCTATAGATACTTTTATACCTCCAGGGTGTTTTTTTGTGTGTGTGTATATATATATGTATATATATATAAACTGTGGATTTAATTATATAAAAAGCATGGTTGAAAACTCAGATACCTTTATAATCACCTCACATATAACTGTAGATGGTTCTGTCATTTCAGATGCCCAATAATTCACACGTACCCCGCGTAGTACCTCTTTGCAAGAACAACACGTAGCTTTCATTCTCCATTTCTGGGATTTACCAGCAGAGCTGTGAACTTTTCAATAATAGAAACTTTGGAAATAGAGATTTTTGCTAGTGATACAGTCATGGTCAGGCAGGCTATTTTAGTTATGAGCAATAGATAGAGTGTCAAGTTGTCAATCACTGAGTGACAGATATGTAAATAATATATTCTGCTATATAAGTCAGTGCAAAAAAGATTCACATCTCCAAGGGTGTTTCCTGGTGCCCTGTAGCAACTGAAAATTTAGAAATGGGAAGATAAAAATTTAATTCTCCAATATCACCTTACTGCATAGCAAGGACGACCAGAATGTGGGGAGSAATCAAAGCTTGCAATTTTTCGTTGTTAAAATTTCAGATAAAATAGAAGAAAATACACTCAAGGAAACAGAGATTCTTCTTTGTAATTGCAGCTCTTCCCTCTAGGGACCTGATTATCAAATTTAAATACTTTACTGTGTATAAACACTGAAGGTGAAACTGGGAGAGTTAAAACTTCTTAGGCAAGCTGCCCGAAAACAGAAAACAAAACCAAAAAATAAAACCTCTCACAGAGGTCCAGCAACATGTGGGGTTTGGRTGTTTCCAAAAGGTTAATGAAAATTTTCTGCTTTGCCATCACACCTTGTGCTGAATTTACTGTCAAAAATCATGGGGGAAAAAAAAGCGCTATGTATGCCACCTATGCCCCTTAGATGCTTTTATCCACAGACAGCACAAAGCCCTGGCTTTTTGCTTCTTKGCTTATAAACATTTTGAAGAGGAGGTAGTTGTGTCCCTGAACCTCCTGGAGAGGCCTGCGGAGATGGAAGGAACAGAGAAGAAAAACTCCATGTTCGGAGTGAAAACAGTGGCTTTATTTTTCTTTTCAGTGACTTTGAGTGACTTTCCCTCAAATTTACCTGCTTTTGTCTGTTTCAAAAATGTTTCCCTCATTTGTCAAGCAAGGACACCCTAATTTGTCTTTAAGGATCTGAAAAGCATAGTTTTGAGGGCTTGAAAGAAAACCTTTTCCAATTAACTTTGGCAATTCTATATGGTTTATGTTCATGTAGCAGTAAAATGACCAGTTGCCAGACTTCTTCTGGCGTTTTCCATAAAAAACAGCTGTCCACATTTTCCTGAATTTGCTGCCAGACAGGCACATCATTATTTCACGTTTCTTCAAAAGTCTGAGGCTTGCCACTGAAATGAAAGCTTGGCTTTCTTTGTGTCTGTTGCTTATTCCTTAGACACTAACAACTCTCTCTATTAAAACAGTATGAAAGAGTGAAAAGAAGTTTTTATTATTCTCAAAAAAYGGCCTGGAAAGCAGCCAGCAAAATGAATGATATAATGAGGCCCTTGATTTTAAAAAGTTTTATTTGTATTTGAGTTCTGGCAGCASACTTTTATTGAATGAAAGCTGTAATACTCCAAATACATTTTACATGGTGGCATTGACTTTGTGGAAGAGCAGCTTCAAACTTGCTGTAAAAACACTACTTAAGTGATAAGGTGAMTCAAGTTCTTGTTCATTTGGGTCTCACCGGGTTTATGAAAAATGGATAAAACATAAATGCAATAAATTCTCAGGAGGGTAAAGAAGCATTATGGACACTTCTAAGTTGTTTGTAAATGCACAGTCAGTGATCTAAGATGATAGCATGAGCTATTATCTTCAGAAGAGGGATATAAYATAACCCATTCTGACGTGTTCCGAATTTCATGGTTCTACTCTCTGCTCAGGTGCATGAGGTTTAAAAAGTGAACACCAAATATTTCAGCAGGGAGATAGTAAAATTACGGAACCACAGCAATARCTTTGAAAAACAGGGCTGTGTCAGTTTTCCATCATTCACTTTTGACTGCTCTCAATCCAAAACTGTTCTATGGAGTAACACTGTTCTCTAATAGTTGATTTTTGGCTGAGGGAAAAGACTTTGGRAACTTGAGGAACATTAAAGTAGCGTTAATATTGTAAAATTATCCATGGATCAAGGTCACGGCAGGAATAGGTGGATTTTTTATTATTTTTGCAACAGAGTGTAGTGTACAAACATCAAAATTGATTTACTCGATTTTCTTCAGTTGCAGTTAGTGATTTTAAAACTTCTTGGAGATATATTGACAATGAACAGAGAAATCAACTTATTTTATTAAACTAATGTGACCTTACAGCCAGCCAGTTCAGTCTAAGGTGTAGACARATATTACAGCTTAGGACCACTGCCATAAATTACTATTATCTGAGAAAGAGGTTGGGGATTTTTTTGATATTCCTCAACATATTTGAATATCTTAACTTTTCTAAATCAGAGAGAATTTGAGAATGGCCAAATACTGTTACTACCATCCAGCACATTCTAGAAAATTCTGCTTAAAGAAGGGGCTGGAGACCATGTGTCCAGTAACCAGAAGTGATCGARAAGCTTGAAAGGTTAGAAATAAACTCAAGGTACTAACGACAGGCATCTAGTGGTATCATTGTTAGTAGATACCATCTTTAGGAGAGCTCACACAAGCAGTTTTGACTCATTTAAATATAAGTTAAATACAAGCTAAAGAAAAAAAGAAATTCTTGCAGACACCTCACTCTGGATCTTGGTGTTCAAATATTTTTAAAGTGCACCTTTCTGATTTCCAGAGCACCTTGAGATGAATTTTGGAAGTGAGCAAATATGCTTTTGAAAACGTTCCTCACAGTCTAGAATTATTAAAAGAATTACAGTGATTAGCTAAGTTCCACACTTCCATTTTSTGAGGGATAAATTTGTGCCGCTACTAAATTCGATTTTCTATTAATGGGTCCATGTGATGACGATGTGACAGAATTTCACGGGGAAAAGACAAAAGACTGTGGACAATTAGCATGAGACATTTCCAGCCACGCTAATAACAATCCGTCCCAWGATGGAACTGAGCGTGGAAATAGGAAAATACTGCAATTTCCAATTGCAGAAAGTGAAGGGAGGTATGAAGTCCTCTRTGTGGCAGTGCCAAGCGTGCAGGCTTGAGCATCCTGCCTCAAGGTGGTCAGTATAGACCAGCTAAAATTTTAACGTCAGGTTTTGCTGCGTTTTTCACTTTTTATRACTTATTGTGTCATTGATCTGACAATGCACCTCTGTTTTGGAAAAAGTCTAAATGTTGTTTGCGCCATTCTAATGTATCAATAATCACTAGGAATGTTYCCAATTGTACTGAATCCAAGAATTTGCCAGCCATGTTTCAGCCCAGTGAGAATATTTTTGAATTTTGGAGTGCAAGGGATTGCTTTGATTTTCTTTGGGAGGTGCCATTTGCCTTTAATTGTTTCCCTTTTTCTAGCATTGATTTCCAGTTAATGCAGACAATTTGCTCGACAGCCTTTGTGTCCTGAAGTGAACATTTTCCTTTATTGCATATAGAGTGGGATGAGTCATCAGCAAGCCCAGTGAAAGCCSATGGATAGGCTCATATTAGGCTATAGTATCTTCAAAGACGGAGGTATGCTTGTGCATTAGTAGCTTCCACAGATTTTTGTAAGGTTTTTGTTACCTACTTCTCTTTTCTCAGTTTACTTTGGAAGTGAACTAGCTCTTTTTGGCGACCGTATGGCTTTGGCTTAACAAAATAATGACAAACAAAATTAAAAAAAGAAATTAGWTTGGACTTGCTTTGCCAGATCATTTGTAGTTGGCTGCTTTCTTGACAATGATAGATGAAGGCTGTGGATTTTTTTGGATATAGTATATATTCTGTCAATATGTGTAAACCCCAGAGTGCATTGAAAGTGTTAAATGAGAGCTGCAAGGAGGTAAATAGTTAATTAACAGATAAAGACCCAGCAGATGGTGGATAAAAACAGAGCATAATATCTGGGCTCTGGCCCTGGCATACGTGTAGGATGCTGGGAAAAGGTTTCCTCTAGCAATAATTTATTTCTTTTACCAGAGGGATTGATTAAACTTGGGCAGTGATCGATAGGGAATATGATAACATGCCTGCTAATGTTGAGAGCGCATTATGGGGAGAAAAGAATAAAGCTTAAATGTCACCCTGTTTTGATCCTTGTTCCTCTCATGCTTGAGGAAAAAGCAGGATGTTAGAAGTGAGTCTACCTCCTGTAGGAACATACAAACAATACCAAGTAAGAATATTGTAAAGCAAASAAAACAGTATTCATGGAAAATCAAATAGTATTCATGGAAAAAATACTAAATGTCAGCGTTTGAGCTCATAGGCCTAAAACCAGACTGTTGAATTGTCTTCAGCTCACACCAGGGGCTGTTTGAGAAGGCAAACAGAACGTGAGCAGATGTACTATTGCACAGTCCACCAGCAGTTAGTTAGCAGCAAAGGAAGGGATGCRTGCAAAGCACCAGGAGCACTCCAGGAGTATTTGCAAACCACAGAACTGTCACAGGAAAAATGTGCAGTCAAAGCTCTGCATAAACAAGAAAGGACTCAGCGGCTGAGCTTTGGCAAATGATTGGCTTGTGCAATTATCAAATTTTGAAAGATGAGTTAATTCCAGATAGATTAATAATAAGAACAAAAGATGAGGGAGATCRAATGGGTGTTTGGAGAGTCTTTGCTAAGTCTGTCAAGAGCACTAGATGTTTACGGAGTTGGTGAGCAGGTTCACAGCTAAAGACAAAATAAGAGGAGCAGACAGAGCTAATTTATCAAATTAGACGGGGAATGCATGAAAACAGGAAAAAAAAAAGAAACAAAAATAATGTATAAAATGGAAAAATACAGAGTAGAGATAAAGGTGTAATACTTTTGTCTGAGATGACAGTGGGGAACTTAATCATAAGRGGACCTTTATCACAATCAGAATATTTTTGAGAGAATATAATAAAATTAGTTAGTTATGATTTGTCTTTTATACATGAGCACTGGGAAAGAAAATTATTCAAATAAGTTTATCAGTTTTGAGAGGTGCTTGGATTTCCTTATCAATATTGAAGCATCTACTAGTAAAAGAAAAAATAAATTGTAAAATAGTTGATRATTATCTTGAGTAGGTGATTAGTTTGTACTTTACAAACTATAGGGAAAAAGGAAAAAATCTTTCTCCCTACCCTGCCACATAACTGGATACACTAGTTTTACCCTAAATACATATTGAAGGGGGGAAATGAAGCATCAGATTTGTGTTGCTATAGGTGGTAATACGTTTAGTCTGATGATAGYGCAAACCTGAGTTCTAAAATGAAAAATAAGGATCAAATCAATTTTCAACATGATGATTCTATGAATCTATGTAAGTTTTGCTGGCAAATTGCAAGGAGAAGCAGATGRAAGTCAAACACCTCAGTAACAGGAAATCAGAAATTGTAATAAGGAAGCACTAAGTCAAATGTATAACGTCTTGGTTTGCTATTCTGCAATTAGTGCGTCTGTATTTTTAGTTCTTTCAGAAGATTTTATTCTGTCCTTATCTACCTGCGGGAGGTGTTTCTGCAAGACAGCAGCTTTAGGCTAGTTGGTCCACTGTCTCCCTCAAAATCCCATGGACAATTTGAAAAGASCCTGAAAATGTAACCTGGAAAAAAAGAAACCTGCTGCCAGCAGACTTAAATTTGCCCTRCTCCCAACTGGAAAATACTTATTGGTCTGAAAATCAAAGGCAGTTGCARAAAGCTCATGTTATGGTTTTCCTGTTCTCTAGTAGCAAAGACAAAGTGACAAACGCAGTGATTAATGGAAATTCAAGTTCTGTTTGTTCTTTGTCACTTCTGCGGTTATGCTGATCTCTCAAAAAATGTATGGTTTTGCATCTGTCTTGACTGACTTCAGCCTTGAGTCCTCAAAAGGCACATTATATGTTATATAAACTAATATACATTTGGTCAGGTTCAATCAAACCGAGCATTTTGTAATCTGTTTCACGGGGTAGGAATAAAGAGTCTCTTGATACTCGGCTGAAAAATTGTTGTGAAAACAGTTTTATATTCCCTGCCTGTGGTAATGTTCATTTCCTACTTCTGTTAAGTAAATTTAGAATGCCCCGATCAGTTTGGGTAAAACAAAAGGAGAAGGTGTTTTCTTTCATTTCAAAGTATCGCATTTATGTGACTCAATCTCAAGTTATGTAATACTGCTAAATTTTTTTCCCCCTGAACTTTGACTTTTTAGTGATATTGACTTAAAAGGATGAAACATACAGTAAATAGATTATAAAGCAGTTTGAGTATTACTATGTCTATCAGCGATAAATCCATTTACCTAACGGCACTTAGGAAGAGATTTAGAAATAYCAAATGCTTGTGTTCATGCTCTTTTCTCAAACCAGGTTCTTTCCACTCTTTTTTTTTTTTTTTTTCTCCTTGCAGACCTAAAACCTATAAATACTGAGGTCAATGGTTCAACTGCTGGTTAGTGTGAATGTTACATAAATCCCTGCGAAAGTATGTGACTTGTTGTTGGCACAGCATGTTGATGTCTTTTGCTAAAAATATATTGGAAAACTTCGGGAGGTCTGCTTTGATCTCCATGTTGGTCTTCAGCCYTGTGCTGGCCCTACTTTGCTCCATGTTTAATTAGTCAACTAAGAGTTTGCGAGGAACAGAAGAGAAGAAAAGGTGGGAGACTTCCCACTTTCTTCTCCCACCAGCAACAGTTGGGATAGATACTAGACCCCGTGTCCAATATGGGCACTGCTCACCATAACGTCCTTCGTACCTCTAGTTCCATCCCTGCACAGAGCCATCAYCTTTCTTCTTGACCATCCCTGCAGAGAGTTTGAGGAATGAGTCCTCACCAGAAGGACTTTATACTTCACTAACTGTGTGTCCCCTACCAAAAGCAGAGCGCAGTTTGTTGTGAGAGAGTAATTTTTGTGCAGTGTTATGGTTTGTTCTAAAAAGCTTTGGAAAWTTCTCAGTGGATTATTTTTCTCATACAGCAATACACTCTTGGGATCTAGCCAGTTCTGCAATTATTTTACATCTCTTCTTCCTGGAGAGGGGAAAAAAAAAAAGGATTAGTGTGTGTAGCTACGGTAAGACAAGTTGATTTCCTGCTTGTTCCATTTAAGTGATTGGAAGTGTCAGATTTTTCTGACTTTAATCCTTTTTGATTAATTTCCCTATTCTATCCTTAGAGTAATATCTTTCCCTCCTACAAAGCTGTTTCACAATAGCTTGGAATATTTAGGGCCAGTTTTCTGCTCTCAGTTATAAAACTGTAAATCCCCAGTAATGCTACAGACTTTCAAGGCTTTGCTTTCGATTTACACTGGAATAACTGAGAATGAGAAGGAGTTCTGGCTTGAAGAGTAAATGTAAAGGAAAAATAAGAAAGCTGCCCTTGAAATTTTATGTAACAGTAAGAACACAATCCCTGGGTTGCTGCAAATTATGTTTCCAGCTCTGCAGTTTTAGCTAGAGATAGGGGTATGTGACCATATCTTTACGGTGCAAATGTCTTCCTTAAGAGAAAGTACTCAGATTTACAAGGCTTCCTCTGTCTTGTTTTTTATTACAATTAAGAAATCATACTGATTGCTTGTTAACTCAGAAGTTCTCTGTCTACTACAATTATTACTATATTGAAATGACTGARTAATACAGTAGTTCTGCATGAGAAGATAGGAAATGTGAAAGCACTGCTTTTATCAGGTATAATCTTTTTTGGATTTTGTGTTAATTCAGGCACTGGGAAAGGTAGCACTTATGATACAATGATAGTTTGGATCAGTGGGGACTCCCTTTCCCCAAAATTTTGGTGTACATGTTTGAGGCAGTACAAATATGASAGAAGGTTTTGGTCTTCAATGTGAGCAGGTGGTTCTATAGTTAAACTGAATCTACCCTTTCTTCCCATGCACTCCATTTGTGGTTTATTTAAACTACATACAAAGAATATAAATATACTGCTTTCAGTATATTAATATTCCTGTTATAGCAATTTCCTTCCTTTTCACTTTTGGAAATGTCTGGAGTCCGTATCTAAATGGATAAGGGTATTATGTCACCCTTTAGCTTACAGAGATTGACTTACAGTAACATCAGGAAACGTTAAATGTCTTTGCTTTAGGAGTATAAATGCCGTTGCGTGGATCCACAAAATGCCTCCATTTCCAGGTCTGTCAGACTAGTTCATCATCTTTATAGGTCTTGAATTTAGCCAAAACAATAACAGCAAGTTCCAGGCAGTTGTTTGTTGCCTTCTAAAATCTGACAGCAGTACTCCAAGGAGAACAGCATTTAAAAGCAAAGACTCTCTCTTCTAGCACTGTCTGCAGAATAATTAAACCTCCTTCTTTGGATTTTAAATGTATAATTAGTCCATGTCTTTTAGCATATGTGTTCCTCCAGGATTCTTCCTTCAATATGTGGCTTTGGTCAAATAATTTAAGGAGAATGAAGYGATAAGAATGATTCCTCTGAACTGTATTAAATGAGGTCTTGCATGTACATGTTGGAGTTTTCCACTGAGTCTGTTCACATAAGAGGCTGGTCCTTAATGATAATGCTAGTTCAGATGCTTTCAGGTAGAAAGGTTTTGTGCCTTAAAATGAGGAAACTATTTTGTCATTTTGTTTCTTAAGCACTATTTCAGAAGTTAGTTCTGTTCTACCAGGGAAAAAGTGAAATACAAAAGAAGTCTGTGGTAAACAACTGAGACTAATCATAGGGTTAGGGAAAGYGTTTTTGTTGCAAGAGTAATACACAGAATAGGCCCCTGTTTCTCTTTGTATCAAATATTGCTTAAACAGAAGGCTTAGCTTGACATCAACAGCAGTTTTGAAGCGGTTCTGCTTGAAAATGGATTGTATTATCAGGTCCCAGAGCTTTTATTTCGGTTGGTCATCCATCAAGGTTTCAGCAGCGTATTCCAGCTGGAGYCCAAGTGGTGGCTGCTAAATGTTCGTCGATGTGTGTGAGTTTTATCCAGGATTGCCAAGACAGCTGGAAAATAAACCTGATGGTAACAGCCAGCTACTTATCAAATGTAGGGAGCAAGTAGAGTGGAAGGAAATGTCATTAGAGATAGTGCTGTTATTAAGAATAAGATGGCTATAAAACTAGTTATCCTCAGCTCTTGGAGTAGCAATGCCAAGCAGGA
The DNA here is from genome assembly GCA_003342815.1 of Eudromia elegans. NCBI lineage: Eukaryota > Metazoa > Chordata > Aves > Tinamiformes > Tinamidae > Eudromia > Eudromia elegans. The sequence goes on along the minus strand of PTEX01000016.1, from coordinate 4,848,049 downwards.
CTGGCAGAGMTGCCTTTCACCCTTCTGCAGAAAGCAATCAACATTCAATTAGTCGAGTGCTTTGATTAGTTGATTAAGGAACAGCCAGGTACTGAATATGTACGAGACTCCTAAAGCAACATCTTTAGTTCAGCAGATTTTTTTGTCTGTCTCTCTTTGTGAAATTACTTATTCAGCAAATTTGAAAATTCATGAATATTCATTCTCTGAGGCATTTATAAGCAAAACTTATGCTTCTGCCCTTTGGGTGCTTAGCTGCAAGGTACTTAACTCCCAATCAGTTTGGGAGAATAAATATCTTGTGATTTTTATTTATTTATTTATGATCTCTCTTTGCCTCCATATTGTTCTAAATAAAACCATTTCAATCTGTGAAGTTTTTACACTTTGTCAGTAGAGCCGAAACAGAAACTCAGATTTGGGAAATGCACCCTCTTGCCCAGACATTCGTTTCAAGTGATAGRATCTGAATTTGGCAGAAGCTTTTGGATTTGATCCTGGTACAGCTWTCTGGGACTTTCTTTTCAATAAAGCTATGTGTATTAGCAAGGGGAATATTAAAATTCCCATAAAAACAAATTGCACTACAATAACAGTACATTTTTGATAAACAAACATTGCAACAAGAGCACTCTGAGCTAATCAGAAACAGCAGGGGACCTCACTAATGTTATATAACGCAGATAAATATATCTGACTTAACTGCAAGCGTCTTTTCTTTTGGGTACGTTTATGAGAGCCGTAGCGCCGCTTCCATTTTTTACCTCCAAGCATTCATTACCATTATTAGCTTCCTTGGAATTGCCAGTGTTTGTTCCTATTTCGATGTCTTGTGTGTTAAGTATTTGAACACCTCTAGTCAAGCAGACTGGTGCTTCGTACACCCGGTGAGTAGCTGACAGTGGCCTTGTGCTGTAAGACCTGAGTGCAGTCCAAGAAAACCCCGAAGGAAGGAAGTCTGGAGCAGTCCCGATGTTGGTGTTTGTGATGGATGCAAGTCCAGAGAGGCTCCAAAGACTTTGAGGTTTGCCAGACAGACAGGGTTGACAAGAGTCTCCTTTGGCAGTGAGATTTGCCAGGAAGGGAGAAGACTTTTCATGGAGAGGGTGACAGGAAAGATTGACAGACATGTTTTAAAGTTGTTCTTGCCATCTTGTATATATGGGAAGAGTTAAAAAGCCAGACTGCTTCAGAATGCTCTGTTTTGATTTTTCTTAAATGAAGTGTTTCATTTGCTCGCTTGAGTTATGTGGTAGTGTTGTTCTTTTTTGTTTGTTTGTTTTCCTCACTGTGGAGCAACCTTTTTATATCATAAATAATGACAATACATAAAATTATAAATATTTAATAATTAGTAAGAAATAACCACTGAAAACAGCTATCTGGAAGCAGAGTATTGGTTGAGGGGAAGCAAAATGTCTGATCTTGTTACATGTTTCAATATTGACTCGATTTTTGTTGTGACAGAGCTAAGATAATGCTAACTGCTCCCAGTCAGCTCCTTTTGGAAAACCACTAGGCTACGGTCTGTGTGACTCCTCGTAGTAGCAGCTGTGGTTGAGACTCTTGAGTTTATGGAAATGGTTAAGTACGGGCAATTTCTAACTGGGRAAATTCAAGAAGATAGCCAACTCTTCCTGTACATCTTGGCATTCCCTGGTAGAATATTTATAGTTTTCAATCCATGGGATGAGTAAATCATATTTGTCATCGTTCCTCAAAACATTGGCTTTGGAGTCTCATGGTTTGCACAGCACTTTGAAGAGTCCCTGAGTATCCAGCACGTGACACGTCCCTACAGTGAGGAAGGCAGACATAAGAGTTCCTTGGTTATTTATTTTACTGTATAGCAGATTCAATTCTTTTTCAGACTGCCTTTTATTCTGAGGTTGAAAGAATGCCAAGTTCGTGGAAGGCATTGAAAAGAAAGGGGATTTGTCCACATTGCTCAACTTGCTGCATGGCAGCAGGGATTGCAATGTAAGATCTCACATCCAGCTAGCGCCTTGCAGGCTTTGCTAAAATGTCTTTCTAAAATTCATGATAAGAAAATCAGAGCCTTGGAAGATATTTTATACTTGCTGGAATATCAACTGCAGCACAAAAGGTAGCATTTAATGTAACTGTGTGGAGAAAGATATCACTAAAATCCACTGAGGATTTTAACTGTGGCACATGAGGATTAAACTAGACTTTGGGAGTAAGAGGGAAGCTGTTAGTAAGATAGTAAGAAATAAGAAGTGGGAGCACGATGGCACCCTTGCTCAGGTTGAGCTCACCTGCTTGGCTGGGGGTGGTTGCCAGCACGAGTGTTGACTTTGATGGAAGGACCCGTGGGTGCGTGTGGGTGCAGGAACATTTGGGACGCTCTCTCTGCAGCAGGGAAATACAAAGGCAGTTGACAGCTGAGAAGCACCGACCCGCGGTCCGKTGGAAGTAGCTGGGAGCCTTTGGAGCTTTTTGGAGTGCCGGCTGCAGAAAGAAGATTTAGAACCATATGCAAGGGAGCTGTCTCCTGTCGTTTGATTCATGTTGTTTTCCAAGGAAATAAGATTTGCATTTTTCCTAAATAAATGCATTTCCATCAAAGCCCTGTCTGACTGTGCCTGCTAACAGAGAAACCTGCAATAACTCAAATTTTGATTATTAGTGGTTGGAGTTTGTTGGAAAGCAGTGGTGCAGCAGCAGGGTCCAGCATGGAGACACTCGACTGCCTCTCACATTTTAGCACCCCCTTCCATGCAGTAGCTTTTCCACAACAGTTTATTGCTGTTTTTAAGCAACAACAACATAGCAAAGCTGTGCAAACGGAAGCAGATTTGTATTTTTGCTGAATATTCTTTCAGGTCATCAAGATTTCTGCGCTACCCTTCATTGCCGTTTCATCCTCTTAGTGCCACTCGAGCTGTATTGCTGTTCTCTGCCGTGTGCACTGTTGATAAACAGAGCAAACCCACACATATCTTTGGGGGAGAAGGGTGAAGGACACTGTGATTCTGCATATTGAACCTCCCATCCAAACGTCTTGGTAGCCTAGTTACCATTTGTATTTTCCTTCATTCTCTACTGCCTATGAGCAGAATTTGCATTCACTGCTTAAACAGCTGTGTTGGCAAGATCCTTTTGGGGCCAATTTTGCAGTCCTTTCATGAGCACAGCTCTCCCAACCGCATACGTCCCTGGTGTGAGTGGAGGGTTTGAGTAGGTCTCGGCGTGACATTGTGAGTTCAGTGGAAGCAGTGCGTGAATAGAAACTGCAAGTCCAGGCACATTTTTTGATGATATCCTCAAAAACCTGCTCCAATTTAAATGTCRGTATAATTGGTTGCGGTTGCAGTTGGGGCTGCGTGGACACGTTGAGTTAAATGCACAGAGGAACCTCGTGGCGGGAGTGAAGCCTGTGTTTGAAGTGGAAAAAAATCAATCCAGAGCATGCCATGTTAATTAGGCACGTACTGCAAATAGCCATTATGCATCTGGGCAATCTCAGGAGGAAATCCTGCGAGCCACATGGCACTGCATAACTGTTTGTCAGGGTATGTGATTGTGGAAGCCAGGAAATGATGATATTCTTTGCTCTCTTGGTAATTGTGATAACTTCTCTTGGTAGCTAGCAACCTGAKGATGCTCCTCCCCACCTCGACACATGAAGGTGGGTTTGGTGGGTGCAGAGAGGTGCAGCACTCACACCCTATAGATTCCAGGTCCTGTAGCCCGCTCTTGCCTACAGGACCCTGAGCTGGAGATGTTGCAGGGAGCAGTGCCTGGAGCAGCCCGTTCCCGTCTTCCCGGACTGCTCTGGAAGGGAAGGGCCCGGAGCTGCTCTCTGGGGCCACACAGCGAGTGGTTTGCTCTTTCTGTGCTGCCTGGGCAGCGCTCCTTGTTGTTCAGTCACCTTTTCTATATCCCCAGAAATCTCTGTAGAGAGGATTGATTTGTCATTTCTGGTGTTGTACTACACCGGTCTCGAGGCATCTGTTTTCACAGCTCTGCTCGGAAGTAGCTCCTCCTAAAGACATTGGAAGAAATTCAATGAGCCTTTTTAAAAAGCGACAGCAAACAAACCACAAGCCGTGGATACCTGTGGAATGTGCTGGGGATGAGCGAGGTGCCTGGGATAAAACGACCCCATGTCCAAGTAGATCTGGAGACAGGAGATGCAGGGGCTGGTGGGTTGGGGCAGGTTCCCTGGAAGCCATCCAGGATGCAGCGGTCATTGGCAGGCTCTTAGACACTGTCACCTGCTAGAGCAGCCAAAGAGAGAGGGGTTCCTGCTGCAGAAGCCAGGACCATACTGCAGATAGTTAATACATTTTTTTTGCAGGCTTAGATTCTGCAAAGCAGTGGGTATGTCCTCGGGGACGCAAAGCACCCGTAATTCCCAGCRAGGCTGATAAGGATTGAGTGTTTCGCCCTCCTCCGCACCCTTCGTGAGAGCCCTTAGAGCTCTTYTGTTGCTGGTCTATCTGTCAGAGCGTGTAGCTGAGCCTTTTTGTATTCACCAACRTGACCAGCCCCGGGTGTCTGCTGGTGTTACAGGGTAGGTTTGCAAACCCTGCCTCTGCTTTTGCAAGTGCCAATTGCTATAGCAGTCATGCCTCGTAGATACCTTAAACATACCTCAAGGTATGTTTATTTCCTGTGGTTATAGATTTCAGAACTGCTTGTTTATCCGAATATCACTCTGAATAACACCCTTGCAAAAATGTTTCTTTTTCTGTAGATGCGTTAACCCAGTGTAGATTCAGAAGTGTAGACTGTGGTTCTCAGAATATTGTTTATTTCCTATATCGTTTCTCCACCTGGGAAATAGTTTACACATTTATTCAGTGTTAGTATTCTGAATTACTCATTCTTCACTTCAGTCATGTTCCTGGTTCCACGCAGAAAATCTGCCCTGGAGCTTGTTCCAAATGGAGTAGTGGACTTGCTTTATCTCCTGAAAAGAGGAAATGTGGTGCGTTGGTGCTGAGCCCCAGTGCAGCTGGTTTGTCTCAGCCCGTGAGGTTTCTCGGGAGCGTTGCCCCACTGCACAGAGCAAGGGCATCTAAAGAGACTGAAGTGAAACAGGTTAGAGCCTTTCYAAAGCAGAAGGACCTGGGAAGCAAAAGACAATGATTTCAGTCAGCAAAARAAGAGGTTATCACGTGCCATACGCRTATGTGAATGTACAAAAATATACATTAACATTTATTTTACATTTAAAATTTCTGTGTACTTTTAATCTTTACACTTTTTAAGTTTCATGGGGGACGGGGAGGAAGTCATCTTTGGGCACTAATTATCTCTGAATTTCTCCCTGGTTCTTGATGAAGCTGTTCTGAGTGTCAGGAAATTTAACCCTGCTTCCTATGTACGTGATAATTGTCGGCTTTGGGCTTTCATAATGCCTTAAAAATACTTTGGAATCACTGCCACTGCTTCCTATACTAACCACTTTAGGAAGGGAGTTAGTCATGCGCCCAGTAAATTGATGGAACTTGCCGTGGCTCATAGGAGTCATTGGGTAAAGTCACAGTATAGAGAGATGTAAGAGGTCAGGCGGTGAGAACAGACACRAAATAGCCTAGAGCTATGAGATTCTGGCTTATTCCAAGTTACAAATAGGAGCTTCTTTTTCTCCTTTATACCGATCATATATCAGGTACCAATCTTGCCGGTGCACTGCAGGTTCAACAAAGCCCCTCATCCTAAAACTGCAATAGAATCGGTACACAGGTCTGCAGGCAGCTCACGAGAGGCAGCATTTGACATTCTGTTAGCCAGCACTCATCGTGTTTGTACCGAAATGAATGCTGACGTGTAGGCTCATTTCACATGCTTGCGAGCGGCTCYGCAATGCGTGCAGCAGATCCCGCTCGCTCTGCTAGGGCGACGTCTAAAGAGGGCAGAAATGACCTTGCAGCTCGGCACATCAGCTGCAAAGACGCCAAGCTCTCCTTTTCACCGGGTCTGCTCRTGTGTCTTCGCTCAACCCTCGGGCACGACGGGAGCTGGGAGGTGAAGGAGCCTCATGGACAGCGGCTCCATGGAGCAAAACAGGCAGCYGCCCAACCAGAATAGATTTATATTATCATACATTATCCAGAGCTGGGAGAACTTGTTCTGTTGCCAACAACCCGCATATGCTCTGCATTTGCACTAGAGTTTTGCTGCGTGTTTAGTCTTGGACATAGGAATGGATGAATGCTCCCAAGTTTTTCATTTTCTATTAGGAAGACAGTGATTTTGCTTAGGAAAACTTATTCAAAAGAAGGATTAGAATAGAGTTGCATGTGTTTGCCCGCTCCCCTGCTATCAGAGGTTATAATAATTTTCTCTTTGCTATCTTGATTTTTTTTTTAATCAGATATTTGGTAAGAATTTGGAGATAAGATGGGAAAATATATGTGCAGTTTATGGAACTGAAAGATGTCACCAACATGACACATCACCCTATATAGAGTCATGTCACCAGCAAGATAATCCAGAAAAAGAAATTTAGAGAAAGAAATGCTATAAGCCTGATAGTGTTAGGGTGTTATCCTATATTAAACATTATAACAACCTACAGAAAGGTTTTTTCTTTTTCAGATTTTTTTTGGCATGGTTAACTAATCAGCAGGCTTCATGCCTACTCACATTCTTGGACCGTAGTTCATCTCAAATACTACATTACCTAAAATAGCTTTCTTGTATCTGTATGTTTTTAGCATGACTGTCTTCACATTGAAATTCTGTTACAATTTGTAACTTGAGAAATATTAGATATACCTCGTAGTGCAGGAGAATGTTTTTGACCATAATCCGTAATAGTTTGCTCAGGTTTTCAAGTTCCAGTTGAGTTTAGATCTCAGATATATTTAAGTTATGCCATATCTTATTCATGACAAAATGCATCAAACACATTGCCCAAGCATTCAAATCATTGAACTGTTCACATTAGCTATATTTATTCCTTTTATGAATTTTACTCAGAGGCTAAACAAGTAGCAGTATCGTACTCTAATGAGCATGGGTATGCCGCGGTACTTCTCGGAGAGATTTAGTTCAGTGATTACGTYTCCTTGATCTGCCAATCTGCACATCAAAAGAAGCTATTTTGTTTATATATTCTGTCTACCAAAATTAATTTCACTCAATACATGAAAACCCCCCACAAGTCAGTATTAAAAAAAAAAAAAACCCCACTACTTGGGGATTATATTTAAGCTACTGTAGCACTGCTTGTGTCTAAAGGTAGATCAGCATCTGTCGCAGCCTAACATCCACAGATGAAAGGCAGGGGAGATAAAAGGCAAAGGGAATGTTGTTAATTAACTGTGGATATCTAACGGGCTCCTCTTCCAGGCCGCTGTCTCAAAAATAACTGGCACGCGGTGCGGGCTCCAGATGGATTGACTGCAGCACACATATGGCTGTACATATCCAATGCACATGGCTGGGAATTTTCCTTGTTGGATGACTGGCTTATGGTAATGGAGCGGCTCGCAGTCATAACACAGAAACATAAAGAGATCCTGGCTCACCTGTAGTAATAATTCAGTTTTAGGTCAAGATAGGAGGCAATAGTTGGCCTGAGCTGAACATTGCAAGAAATAGGCATACTTCTCTCCATTCAGGTATGTTTGTTGTCTGAGGGGAGTGATAATCTCCTGTTGGATTCCTCTAAGTTAATTATAGGCCTAGTGACATTTTCTGGCTTTTATTATTCTTCTGTGTCTGCAAGGCTCGTTTTCACCCTATGAATACATCAGCCACCTGGCACAGCACATTACTGGGTTTTTAAGTCAGCAGAGGTCTATCAAATCTGGCAGTAAAAAAAMCAACATGGGAAAATGGGGATTTCTTTTCTAAACGATACCAACTAGTTGAGTCTCTCATGTCTCTCRGTGGCTCAAGCCAGATGCATCAGAAAAACATGTTTAAAAAAAACCCTCAATAAGCGAGCAGGCAGGAATTTKCTAGGGACACGATGGTGTCCTTTGAAGGCCACCTCAAAGCCACCTTCAAAACCAGGCAATCTCTCTACGTGTGCAGCTGGCAGGGGCAGCAGGAGCACTGTAGCGAGAGCAGGACCTTCTGCAGCCAACGCTCGTCGCGTTGATGTTCGTCTGCCGCCGAGAGGCGTGGGGAGCCGCGGGGCTCCGTGGCTGCAGAGCTGCTGCTCCGCGCCGGCTCCTTCCCGCGCTCCGTCGCCTCGCCGCCGCGCAGATCTTCCCCTTGGGTCTCCTCCTCCTCCTCCACGGCAGACAGAGGTTTAAGCTTTGAAATAGCTGAGCTTTAAAATCCTTTGTGTAATTAGTTAKGATGGCTTGAGATATTTTTGCTCTCTGCGTAAATGCGCCATGCTTTGGGGAGCTCATTAAGTTATTAGCTCCATCGGTGTCCCGTGGCGGTGGTCTCTGCAGTTCTGCTCAGCATGGGTCAGCATGAAAACAAATGCGCTGGTTAGTTAGCACTTTCTGCCTGTAGATTTCCATAAAGAGCTCGGTGTTTTGAATCCTGAGACACCAAGGGGAGAATTACTCTTGTTCTGATGTGGGGGCTTGCGCAGATGTCATGGCTGGGGAGGAGTGTTGTGCATGCTTGGAGCGATCTGATCCTCCTGCATTCCTGGAGAGYCTCCAGGAGAAAATTGCACTTTCTGTGCTGGTAAGACTTGCTCGTGCTCCGCATGCCTTGAGAGCARGAAACGTCGGTGCCAGCCTCAATCCTAAACTTGAATTCTGAAAGCCAGTGTAGAGGGTAAGACGCAAACCTGGTGTGGTGACAGTAGCCTGTCACRCTGAGAAAACTTTCTGTAGTGTTTGTTTACCAGCTTCATTTATTAATAGACGAAGCAGCAAATGGGGCCAAGTTTTCCCGTGGCAGCAGGGATGCTGTTTAATGGCATCTCTGTCTTTTCCTGTGCCTGACTGGCTCTCGGGCCCGGCCACGTTGTCAGGCAGCAGGGATCCCATGTCCAGACAGGTGGTGCATGACTGATGCTGGAATAACTTCAGTAGCAGCAGAGGCAGCAACATGCCCACCTATTTCAGCTCCGTTTGAGGTTATTTCTCCCGAGAGAAAAGGCTACAGAGAACAAGCATCCCTGGCAACCCATCGCTTTGGTGATTTCTGCACATTTGTTGTGAGACTGGCTTGATCAAGACACGAGAGCTTCTTGGTACAGAATCAAAGATTGGACATATGATGCTTCATTAAATGATTTTACACTATTGCAGACACCCAAATGCTTTGATGCAGAAGAGAATTAGTCTGAATTTGGGGGTTTAATCARTGCCTCAATGTCTGAAAGTCTCCTATTGTACAGATCAGGCCAATTCCAAGATAAGCAAAGGTTTATCCATGTTAAGGTCCTGCCCTTTGGTTCTGGACTGATTTGGGACATTTCTCAGGATCCTGGTGAACTGCAGCCTTCGGGATTGGCTGAATGGGATGAAACTTCACCTTAAATTTAAACACAGGTGCTGTCYCTGTGCCCCCAAAATGAGCTCGCTCTGCACCCAAGCCCTTCAGCCTCTTCCTCTTATCTCCTGCTTTCTCAGGGAAAGGGAAGACTCGCTTGAAAACAGCTATTACAACCCAACATTTCCTTACCTGTCCTAATCTGCCATGATGAGTGTTGTTGGGGCACACCAAATGCTGATGTTGTCATAAGTGGGACAGTAGCTTGTAATCTTTGTTAGGAATTGCAGCTCAAGGTGCTCGTGCTCCATAGAGAGCCTCAAGGCAGCTAGGCGTTTCTGGAGGTTGCTTTTTCACTTAGTCCTTTGCGTAACCTGATCCATAGCAAAGCAGTAGAAGGTGATGAGGAGGAAACTGCTCTACGTTGAAACCAAAGGTAACATTACAGAAAGAGATAACARCCCAGAAGAAAGCCCTGGGCATTCTTTAAGGGAAGAAAAAATGAAGCGATATTGGAAAGACAGAAGTAAAAGAGAGTTTGGAGTTTTGTTGAGGCTTTCTTTCCAGCTGATTTCGTACATTATTAAAGTGTTCTTTAATTCCACAGAAGACGGTTTTAAAGTATGTCTTACTTGAGTGATCTCCTCCCTGGTGTTGCCACTGGTCTCAGGATTTCCCCAGCAGTCCRTTTGTATTCTGCAGCTGGCCTGACCTGCAGTTCTTGTCTCTGCCATGCACCAAGCATCTTCCTAAGGAGCTAACAGGTGATCAGTGCTTGTAGTCATTTTTAATCACTGCAAAGAATCATATCTTTCTAATAAGACRAGTGATTAATTACCGTGCCCTTTTTGTCAGTGTAAAGCTTGTCAGGGCTGTAGTGGCTTTCAATTATAGCCTTGCAAGGTTTACTTTRGAACTATCCAAGATACTTAGAGAGACAGCGCTGCAGTGGAACTTTCTCACTGTACACGCTATTATTATTTCCTCATTTATTGTTGCATTTATTTACAAATAAAGACAAAATATCCGCCATGGAACATATGAGAAAATAACAAGAAAATTCACCCCGATACCGAAGAAAAAGCTGATATCAAGAGCTTAATGGAAAGGGAAATGTATTACCCATTTATATTATTAGAGAATAAGAGGTTTTCATAAGCCTAAAATAAATGAAATACCAATTTGAAATTAGGAATATGTTTTTCATTTATAGAGAGTTATGGAGCAAGAGGCTTTTTGTCATTCCCTAATAGCTTCACTTCAGACTCGATCGTTAGGGATTAGCGTGGAGGAGGGATGGAGCGGGATGGAAGCGGAGGCAGGAGCACAGGGCTCGAGAGCTGCACGCCACGAGTGTGGAGCTGCTTGGTCACAGGCCACGGAGCTCCCTTCCCTGCAGACCTGTGTGCAGGCTGGGCAGAGGAGTTAGGGCAGTGCAAGGTCTGAAAGTGCTGCACATCTCCCYACATCCATGGGGCTCAGCTCGCTGCGCGTCTCTCCCAGGCAAAATCCTGCTCTTCCCATGGGCATGTTGGGTGACCCTGGTACAGTTCTCTTCAGTTCCTAGGGAAATTCATATATATGTGTTGCCTGCTGCTTTGGGATGATCCAGATTGCTGCAATCTGCCTTTGTCCTGTGCTCTGCCCTTGGAGGTGCCCCTGCTTTCACGCGCTGCCTTTGACCAGCGCTCCGACCTGCTCAGCAGACCTGCACACTGTGTTTCTACACCACGGTTTCTGTGGGTGGGAAATCACAGCCCTCGGGAGTATTTGCATAAACATCATAAGGATTTGGGAGGACACAAAACTGCCTTGGCAGTGACCCTGTTTTTGTTGCTGTCATTACAATGAACTGAAAATCATTCTGTATTTTGCTTAGACTGTTTTTTTCCCATAGGGGGTTGTTTATTTTGTTAAAAGTCTCTGTAAACCAAATGCATAAATAGAACAAGAGTAGGAGAAAGAATAAGTCCATATATGTCATTTAGGGTGAATTTTTTTTTAATAGATTTTTTTTCTGTCTGAAATTTAAATTATCAACAGATAATGGGCCACAGTATTAAGTGATCTTATGGATAAAGCCTGTCCCTGGGCATTGGAATATGGGGATTCTTCTGCCAGCAGCAGTCTTAACATCTTCTAATTCGATTCGGACCTCAAGAATGGCTGTTGCAAAGCATATATCTCTGTCTAGCACATTTAGAAGGGGCTGTTACCTACAACCAGCATCCTCCCCAAATCCTCRAAAATTTGCAGTTATAGGAAATGCTGGTATTTCTTTCACCCCCCAGTCCCAGGGCCCTCTGGCAGGCATCGTACTGCTCATCATGGACTTGATGGTGCAAGATGCAGGTTACTCTGCAGTTACTTCGCAGTCTGTCCCCACTAGAGATGGGCAGGGAGCCCATCTCAGATTCCTCTCTGAGCTTCCTCAGATTTACTCGGCCTTTTCCAGGGCTCTGTCCACATTTCTGTGAATATACAGGGTTTTTCTTGTATCCTGCACAAACAGAATAATGCCCTCTCCCTAATTCTGTCAAGAGCAGCCCTACAAAAACCCAGYAGAGGTCATTTTGCCAGKGTCAGAGGTCTTTCTCATAGTCCGTTGCATCCAGAAGCTTCCAAGTTTTGCAAAAMCARGGTGYGGGATACAATTTTGCTTCTTGATARTGACAGAGAAGCACATTTYAAAGAACTAGCAAAGAACTGGCATTCGGTGATACTGGAATTCTCTGCCTAGCTCAGCCTTTTATTCTCCACATTTCCTTGCCTAAGCCTGGTAAAACCTCCTGCTTTCACTTCTTTCTGCAAGCTAAAGTGCAGCTGCTGCAATTTCACAAGGTTCTTGAGGGATTACTAAAGAAATTTAAAAATCTTCCTTAGGTGCAAATAATGCCAGGCTGTATCTATCAGAATAAGCTTCCAGCTCTGATAGATAAGTGAAGTAGAAAAGCTCAGGTTAAGAAAGTCACTGTAATTTATATAGTCTAAACCAGGAATGCCTAATACTGCTTACCAGGCTTTTAAGTCTCATTCTGTGACTTCCTCCATGCTCAGAAGATATGCAGGGATGGAAGCTTGGGCTTAAGGTACAGGGCTGAGCATACTACTACTTTACTGAGCAATAATGATACCTGTTTATGCGTTTGCTGACTAAATTCAGACTATAAGTGCCTTTAGAACATTTTTGATGAATAGTTGCAGTTAATGCACATCTCCATCTTCCCATTTGAGGAAAGCACTTTAAAAATGGCCCAAATGAAATGGCTGAAGGGCAGAAATCTTCACAAGAAAATTGTGTGAGCCACCGTCTAGCTGGATGACTTTCATTGTAGCATAGTTGGCAATGAAATATTGTTAATAACATTACCTCAGCGCTATAGAAGCAAGTGAAAATGGTTTCATTTTTTCCCCCCTTTGGACTGTTACTTGATTAGTAGGGTACATCATCAGGCAAAGGGGATTCATCTATCTACATTTAGGTCTGTTACAGTGGATCTACTTGTACGGGTCCTGGTTCCAGCTGCTACAGGCAAATAGGTCCTCTGGGGCTGCAGTTCATCTCATCTTAAGCTAAAAAGCAAGGCRGAAGAATGGCTGAGTTTTAGCTGGCTACCTAGTGTCAAGCAAGAGGAATCCCACTTGGTGTGGTTCTGTCCTGACATTTCTATATCAACATCATTTCCCAACAGGTGGGTGTCAAGCACTTGAAAATTTTAGATTTTTTTTTTATTAAAATGGAAATTTGAGTAAGCCCGTTTTAAGTGTTACACATGTTTTCATTTCTTCTTGTGGTCTCTCTCCCAAATAGAGAATCTTATACCTCTCTTTTTTTTTTTTTTTAAATCTCACATCTGGTTTAAGGATAACATGGCATGTAATATAAAGAATAGATGACTTGGAGATCTGGTCTCTGATGTCTGGGTTTTATACTGAAGGTAACAATCTGCTCCATTAAAATACTGCAACTTAGCCATTGAGTCTATTATATTTCACAAAAGTAACTTCTGCAGTCTGGTTAAATTTTCATATGGCAAATTGGAGCAATCTATGAATATCATTAACATAATATAATCTAATAGTAAAAAAATATGATGTGGGTAAGTATATTTCTTACCTTTTATCGGATTTTAAATGCGAGTTAATTCTTCATAAATCCCATAGTTTGCTTGCTTGCTTTTCRTATAACTCAATCTGGACAGTTACATTTCAGGCGAAGTTGCCCTGAATGTTGTAAATCTGGTCATGATGCATCTGAAATGCAAAATTCTGAAACACAGAATAAAGCAGCTGATCACAAGAATATTAACTAGGGCCAGATCCAGAGAGGTGCTGAGCACAGCAGCTCCGTTAGTTGGGCAGGGCTACCTCCAGATTTTTATAACCCCTTGTAATTTGAGTTGCTTGTAATGAAAGTTCAATTTGTATTAATGAGGGAAATCATTGTGCAATACATCAAGATAATAAGCCTTGTATTTCTTGACTGGGCTACAGGTAGGAACACTGAAATTTAGGGGCAGTCTCTACCTGCTGTATGTGAAATAGAGCAGTTCTGCACCATGAGACCCCGCTTGCTGCTCTGCACATCCAGCTTGTGCTGCTTCGCCATCCCAGGTTCCCTCCCCATCACTGGTGTTACCAGATGTTTCATTAAATTTTATTGTAGTACATATTTGTAGTGATAAAGAAGAACTCCTATTGCCTGAGAGAATTTGTATGTTTTTTTTCATCTGGGTAGTGGACAGATGAGGCTTTTGATTTGTTAAGTGATTTATGAGAAGTTCTGTGGAGTATAGATTTTACTGGAGTGAAGTATTTAGTAATGCCAGAATTTAAATTGTTATCCTGCAGTCACAGAGTTAAGATCAYGTTGAGTTATAGATGCTTGTTCTTGCCTCTGTGCTATTTGTGGACTCATCAAGGAGCTAAAATATCGGTTRTACTTGTTTCCTCTTGGCAGAGTATCTGATAGGCGGATAATTAATGCAATTGTGCCTCTTTCTGTATCGAGGACTCACGAGACTCCCTAGTGCCTCTGTGTGTTGACCCCTATGCGTTTCCAACAGCAGTAGAGGACAGGTATTTCTGTAAAGGATTTCTGAAAAAAAAAATGGTATTTCCTGAGAGATCCGCGTTGACCAGAGTGTGGGGCTGGCTGTTCTCCATGTAACACTAGGCGTTCCTTGGGGGAACGCTTCAAGCACCTTCAGGGTGCTACGTGCTGAAGATGCGCCTCAGGAGTGTGTGTTATTCCTCCAGGAGGAGCACGCATCGTTATTTTGGAGCCACCACGGGCTACCAACTGGTTGRTGCTCGCTCACATTCTGCTTCGTTAGCTCTTCCACATTTGTTCCCTTGCCTTGCCAACCTGCTTCAGCCAGATCCCCAGTGTATCTCCATTAAGGCCTGTATCTGTTTCAGTAAGTAGACAGATGGCCACATGTCCTATTCCCTTGATGTACAGATTCTCTCTTAAACAGTTTCTTTCAAATGTTACCAAAATATTGACTCTTTCTGAAATAATCCTAAATAARAGTTTGGCTTTTTTATGTTAGATGTGAGAAATTTGAGATGCTAGAGAGGAAGCAGTTAGACATGAACAAGGGCATAGTGTAAGCCAGCACTGGTGGACAGTAATACTCCCCTTAGGATTTGCTACCTGTTCCTACTAAACCTGGGTTTGAATTCTTCACCTGCATGTTCTTAAGGTAAGAAGAATAATGCCCCTGGCCTAAGAGAGCTTAATAAAGGCACATCTAATCTCAAAGAAATAGTAAAAAGAGTCTTGAAGCTTTTAAATGTTGAGGCACTATCTAATTCTAATTAAATGTGTAATCTAATCTAATGAAATGGCTTCCAGCTAGTTTCAAGTTTGTGTTTTTGTAGGGGAAGGGCAAAAACTTCTCTCTTGAAAAGCAGCACGATCACTTGTGAGCTTGGGTGTGCATGGCGAGAGCTGCRGGAATTTGTGAGATGCCACCAGTTGCAAAGGGGGTTCTTCTGGATGACCAGTACGTARCACACCTCAGAGGTGTGTGATGTTYGGCTGCTGTGCACTTTCAGACAGTGTGATGGTACCCGTAACATGGCAAATCCCCGTGTGGTTTGGGAAGTGTTTAAAGCCATGTGTATTATGGTAGTAGTCATATGATGCTTTCAAGCTTTCTTTTTCCTAAATTGCTTGTGTATACGTTCTGTGTGAATGTACTCTGTCATCTTTACATTAATTTGCAGAAATTCGTAGGCAAAGTATGCAACAAATTCAGTGCTCTGTATAAACTGGTTATCTAGTTGTGCATCCAAGCATTCAGCTGTTAAGGAAAATATTGTAGACAGGAATTATTCATGGCTAGGAAGGCAAGGTCCAGCTCGTCAGGGCTCCTCTTGCTGATGGTGGGCACCATCAGGTGTGAATGAAGAAGATATTTGCAGCAGTTGTTTTGTTTTTCCCCRAATATGTCAGCAGTAGAGTAGAAGTATTTTAATCCTCCAAGGGACCAACACTGCAGGTCAGGTAAACCTTGAGTTTTCCTGCCTTGTAATCCATCCTATTTTGTGAATCACTTAACAAAGTCCTTTTAAAAGTGGAACAGTGTGATCTCGAGGAGCCAAAGCTTCCCCTGCTCTGTGATCATACAGTGTCTCATTATTCAAAGGTAAGTATCTGAAGAATATGGCCATTTAAAAATTTGCAAGTTSTCTGGTACAGGGACTTAACACCTCCCGTGCAGGTAATGGCTCTTAACTGATGTTAATGTTTCCATTGCATTTTTTAAGGCTGACAGTTAACGCCATCAGAGGAAGTTGARGGTATTCAGCATTTTACATGATCAGCACTATGGCTGCAAGACACTGGAAATTTAATCATGAAGAAAAGTTTATTTGGGGTTATTCGTAAGAAGAGAAAGCAATTACATGATTATTTTATTTCAATACAAAAATTAAAAAAAAAAAAGGAAAGAAAAAGAAAATTGACAGTCCACAGCCAATAAAACACTCATGACTCCTCTGTATTTCTAGGGATGAGCCTGCAGAGCTTCCTCTTCATTCACTTGCCTTCTCAGGCAGCATGCAGATAGTAAGGGGTAGTAAARCCCTTGATGCTGTTTCATTTTAATACCAAACAATCTAGAAATCCACCTGAAAAAGCAGTTAAACAATATAAAATTGAGATACGCTAACAAATTAGCAATAGCAGAACATGCTGAGTTTCAAATCAACCTGCAGCCTGGGAGACYGCTAGATTAATTAGCTTGATACAGAGCTTCAGAGAGGACCCACTGGAAGGAGAAATAAGGATCGTTCTGTTGAAACAATGACATTGGTACTTAGATATCCTACTGTTTTGATATGTTTGGTGAACTTTATATATATATATTTATATTTATATTTATATACACACACACACCACTGTCTTCATTTAGAAAGTACTGATTCCATATCTATGTTAAGATATGTTATGATAGATTTTTCTATGTTTAAGGGTCTGTTTTTGCCTARTAAGTGTCTTGACTGTTGTTGACTGCYGACCTCAGATTAAAAGCACCAGATSTTCYTTCAGAGRAAAGAAAATATCCTTCCTTCAGACCAAGGGAAATATCAAGAAGATTTGTGGGCCTTTTAAAATCCTATAGGGTATGACATTGATACTGCGTGAAGAAGAGAGAAAGGAAATCCCTCCTTAAGTCTTGTACATAAGTACCAAGTCTACTGCTGTGCTAAAATCTGGATTCTTGTGATATATCCTCATAGGATGCTGATACAACAAATGTATGTGGACTAATGCAACAAGATAGTGGTATTTCTTTTAGCTATGTGTTTTGAATGCCTGAAATGGAGTGCTGGCTGCCTGCTTCTAAACTGAGAACATGACGGCTCTAAAGCATTAATGGGGAGAATTCTTTTCTTCTGTGTTGGGGACTAATTTATAGGTTTTGATTTTAGGTTTTGGACYGTCTTTCCTCTTGCAGCCTCAGCAGGTTCTGAATGGCCAGCCTGTGCACTGTGGTGGGCACTGAGACCCATCAAAAACTGGAGTTGGGCTTTCTGGCAGCAACTGTCTCCTGAAAATGCTATGAAATCATCCAGAGAAATGTTCTCACTGAAATTATAAACAAATTCAGCACCGTGGCAGGCACGCACGTATTTCCAGCCTTTTCTGCAAAGAGGTTTTAGTGTTTGACCCTTGTAAAATCAAGCTGACCTCATTTCTCAGCCCAGTGTCAGCCCAAGTAACGCGCTGAAGACCTTCTAGRGGAGGCAGAGGAGTCAGCCAGGAGCAGGATACTCTGTCACTGCCCTTCCATCTAATTGTGTAGCTTTTTCAGCCCYGTTCTTGCAGTGCAGAAGACCTCTTGGTAGTGATGCATCTTTACTAAAATCTCACTTTACTGATYAAAATAGGAATGTATTCCACAGAGGCTGTAGGAAGTATAAACTGTGCTGAAATAGAACTTCTGTTTCTGTAACATCACAGCTTTTTTTTTATTAAAAGATCTGGGTTTTTTTCATCTTGAATGTGAAGGTCACAGGTTTTGGTTGATTGTTTGTTTGTTTTTATCTTCTGACTTTGAATTTTCTGCAAGGAGTGAACCTGAATTTGGAAAGGCATCTAGATTCATTTGGTTTTCCTTCCAATCCGAGCCCCACTGCTTATGCTCCCAAGCATTTCTTATGCGCTGGGAACAGTGACGGCGAGAAGGGGCTAACAGCTACCCGCAACATCTGCATCTTTTCAGATCGGAAGTGAACGAAGTTCATTCATTCCAAGTTATAATGATGGTTCTCCCTAAAGCCCTCATCTTTGCACTTCCCTAAAGACTACACCGCTGTTGCTGGCTCTTCACCTTGTTCTTGGCTCATATTTGGGGCAATACCTCCAGAGATCTCCTATGAGATCTGAGATAGATCAGACCAATTGACCCTGTGAGCACAATATATACTCCCTGAAGTAAAACCCAGTTTTGATTTCCATTGCTATTTACTTTGAGTTATTCAAAGCTCCTGATAAACATAATTCCTTTTTATTAGGGCTCTATATTTTATCCCTGTTCTAATCAAAAGGAACATGCACATCAGAAATCCTCAATAATTCRGCATTCATTTGCTACTCAGAAAAGCTTATACTCTTTTTGATGRCATTTCTTGCCTAGGCATACCAGAAATCAAGCAGTTCTGCTAAGAACTGTTGTTSTTCTGTTGTATGAGTGTGTTTTAGCTACCATGCTGAGTGCAAAGTTACAGGATTTGCTGTTGTATTGCCTGAGGCATCCTGGGCGCCTTCTCTGTGGGAGAAGGACAGAATAGTGTTCTAGTTATTCCAAACAGTTACTGAAGTGTCCATAGGTAACTGATCAAACTTTACTTCTTTTCCTAAATAATCTTTCTCCAAAATTGTTGTAGATGATAATTATTTTTAGTGAGAGAAATAATATTTCTCCTTTATATCTTCATCAATGTGTCTGTTTTTAAGAAACAAACATTTTTGACCTGTGAATGTTTTGATTTTGAAGACTTCTAAATGTTTTTCCATGTTCTATAAAAAAAAATACTAATAATAATCATTTGTATATCAAGAGACATATCAAGATACCTAGGTTGCATTAATGAGGCAAGAATTTTAGCCTGAGGTGCAATTTGTCCACGGTGCGACTGCTGTCTCCCTCATAGACACTGTCTCTCTTCTGAGATTGTCTATTAGTTTTACCCATTCACCCTGCACACAAACATCATCTATCTCCTACTATTCAGAAACTCCTGGTCCCCAAGTTTCTGCCTTGGGCATGATTCCAAGCTTAGTTCTGGCAAGCTAGTTTTGCACTTTATCCRTTTTCATCTTTCCCATTAGCGGTTYTCACTTGGAAGGTGGAGGGAGGAATGATCCTAGGTAGTCACTGAAGACCCCAGCACTTGTTTCTGCAATATGCATATCTAAAGAAGGAATTTGCTGTGCTGTATCTGTATATGCTTTATTTTAAAACCATCCATGATAGGTGTTATCCCAGGGAAACCTCTTCAGGGGTATCAATTATATGAGGAGCTTCGCTGAGGAGCTTCATCTTTTCTTCCTGAGGCAATTTATTTCAAAAGCAGCAAAAATTAGATTAGGCACCAATCTATTTCACTAGCGACCCCAGCTCATTCACACTTCTGACGTGTTTTGTATTGTACAGATTTCTAAATTATGTACATGCATCTAGTAGCAGCAGCACTTGTGCTTTTCCTTTGCTCTCACATCCCATGGTTGAAATTGCTATRACTATAATCTAGTGATTTCTTCTCTCAATAAATTCCTTATCCGTAAACATAATAGCCTGTGCTTTTTCCATGCTCATCCAGGTGCTGTGCTGAGTGCTGCCCATCTTGATAGGTTTTTGCACTAGGGGGTGATGAGGAGACCCAAAACTGCTCATTTCCTTAAATAATTAAGTCAGTCTTGGAGAAATCCCATATTTTTATGTTTGTTCTACACCGTGCTCACTAAAACTGATGTAATATGGAAACAAATCTTCTGCTGTTGATGTAGAAAATAAAGTGCTTGCCCATGTTTCCATGGAAACAATCAGATTGTCATAAATAAACATGAAATGGCTTTTAGTTCTGCAGATTTTGGCTGTTCTGAAATCATCCCATTAGGAATCATTCACAGGGGCCTTTGACGTGTGCTCGGTGATGCCTTCCAAGAGTCTCAGGACAATTTGTAGTGATGGATAAACATTTTTATCCCCATTTTAAACACGAGGGAAGAAGAGGGTGCAGAGAGACTAATTTGTACCAAATTGCAAAGAAAAGGTGGTGATGGCATCGGAAACCCACAGAAGATGCCCCTTGCCCCGTGCCTTGTTGCCCAGCATGGCCACTGCGCTCGATCTAGGATGCTAAGAGCAAGAGTAAAGTTGGCAGTTCTTCCATGGCGTGTGGCTTCAAAGAGCCTTATCCAGACTCTACCTTTTAATTAATCATGAAATGTTCTCCTGTATTTTATGCTAAGCAGCTGATGATGTTTGCAGCCAAATTCTGTTTTGTTGATCCTAAGAGAAAACCAAAGGAGCTAGGTAGAGCAAGTAGAGCTTTTCTCATTTCCATAAGCAAAGCCAGCCAGGCCTTATTTTTAATTTTTGTGTTTTATAGCTTTTATTCTTATCATTTATTAATGAAATCAGTATTAATAGTGATGTATTTTTGCTTCTGTCTTACTTCTAAAAATGCAAGAATTAAGGCAGATGTCATTTATGTTTCCCCATGGGGTTTAGTGACCTGAAATGCAGAATCACAGAATGGTTGAGGTTGAAAGGACCACTAGAGATCACCTAGTCCAACCCCAGTGCTCCATCAGGGACACCTAGAGCACGTAAGTGATGTGAGTATGACTGGTGAAAGTTCTTTATGAGTAATGCAGAGGAGTTCTGTACCCGGAGCTATTTGTTTCAATTACATTTTGTTTCTTCTGCTCGCGTAGTTCACAGTCTTACCAATCATTACTGTTTTTAATCAAAGCTGGCGATGGGTCAAGTATCTCAGAAACTAGCTATCTGAATTAAATCTTTCTTAATTTTTCCCCCCATGGTTATATTATTGTTTCAGCTAAGGTTTAATTTACAGCTGCTTCAGAGGTGTTACAGGAATGTTTCTTGGCATGCAATACAAATTTGTTTCCTCAAGCAAATACAATATTTGTTTATATTCATCAGAAATAGGAAAGGTGCATCTTTAATTTTGCATGGATTACTTAAAATATTGGGTTTTTGGAGGAGCTATAATCTGATCTATTTTCAGCTGGGCTTGGAGTGAATTAATTAATATCTAGTGAAATCTCCCTGAACGAATAGTAATTTACCCTGTGTATTTCAAAATGACCAGGGTGTTTTCAGCTGCCTGTGTTTCATATTCAAGTTTAGGGGGACCCAGGGATGCCGCCCTGTCCCCCCTGCCCTGGTGAGCTTTGCCCTGCAGGCGAGCAGTGTCTGCAAGAGGCGAACCTGGGGCGAGCTGCAAAGCAAAGCCCCCCCCAGCTGGCCTTGGCAGCTTCTCCCTGCCCGGGGATGTTTGTTATTTCAGGTGCAAAACGACGTGTTAAAAAGATAAATGCATCTGCTGAGCATAGGCAAGCGCATGAAGTATTAAAAGCTCGCCCCAGCGTAGGGGAGCGTTTCAGCCGCCTCTGCAGTGAGGGGAGATGTAAATCCCGGCTGCTGAGTGCCAGGGGGCAAGCCAGGACCCTCGCTCTGTGACTCAGCTTCTGTCTCATACGTGTCTCGGTGCTTCTCGCCAACCAAATGCTGCTGTCGTTGCCTCTGGTTCAGCATCGCATCCACCGCTGGAAGCCCTTTTCTTGACTTACAGTCCTACTTTTTTTTATTTTATTTTTCTTTTTTTTTTTTTACTGCATCAGGTTTTTGTATGTTTGCCAAGCAAATTCCTATTACTCAGGGCCTTATCTTTGCTTCGGAAAGCAAATCGGGAGAGKCCTTTAAAGTATCTTTTGCCCTGGATGGCCCTCAGCGATGTCAGAAGAAATTGCATGTCAGTTCTGGGAAAGGATTTCTGAAAGGGCCTGTAAAAGTGGAAATAGATGTGTCTTTCCCCGATCCYGCCGTCTGCAGCCCCTCAGACGTTAGGGTGCTCCGAAACAAAACTTCACGAGAGCGCGGCGCGGCCGTGCCATAAATGCTGTTACTGTTTAACTGCCTTGAGAAATTCCATTTACTGAAAATAATTCACGTACGTGTTTGAAGCATTCAGGCCTGTGGTAATAAATTTTCAGCTGAATTGATTTCTTTATGTAAATTGCCCTGAGTAATTATGTGGAGAGAGAGCATGTGCGAAAGAGAGACTTAAATATCTGAGCCCGTTAATCGAAGACATGTTCTCCCCTAGACTTGGGGGAGGGCTAGCGCCAATTTTCTCTCTAATGAAGCAGAATGATTTATGCCAAGATTTGTAGAAGCAGAATAAAAGCCATTGGTAATTACTTGCAATTGATACAGGTTTGGAGGTGAGGAAGGGGGTCTCATCTATTATTAAAGGGCATTTTTTTTTTTAAAGCAGAATTATTAACAATACCAGCTGAGAGAAGAGACTCTCTCCCCTCAGCTCCATTAGACAACGTATTCTTAGCCAGTCAACACAGCCACTTGTTAAGCAGTATAATAAGGAGGAAAATAGGAAAAAGGCATAAGGAAAAAACTTCTGAAAGGTTGTGAGAGTCTGAAGGTCCATGGTAACCCGTTACTCTGGCCTTGTTTGCACTAAGGAGAAACCAAAAAGGATAATTCCACTTACCTTTGAAATAGGTGGTGAAATTTTTTGGCCCAGAGCAGCTTCATTCTGGGGCTTGTCCCTCTTCAACACAACTTGATGGCTGGCACGGCCAGGAGCTCCCAGGGCTGCCTGGGGACTGTTGCTGGAATCGAATAAGTATTGAAATGCACACCTATAATTTGATGCATCATTTAATCGAGATTGGTTAAATGATTGGTTAAATGATTAAATTGGTTTTATGGTCTATCTCTTGTCTTAAAAGATGCACTAGTGTCTGYGTGTTGCAGACAGCAGGTCCCGTTTTCCAGTTCATCATACCTTTCTCAGCAGATGTTCTTCTTTCCTCTTATAGTCAGAGCAGTTTCAAGGGGATTGCGTAGAAGCGACTGCTCTTGACATTTCATTATGCCAAAATATTTTTGTCATTGAGTGATCATAGTACTTATTGTCAGGCAATTTTGAAAACCAAAAAAAAGCAATATTTACATAATGCCATTTTCTTTTTGATTGTGTAGTTTGTTTCAGCTCCACTAAACAGCTATGAGTTTGAAATTACTCTCTTCCCCCAAACGAATGGTCATAAAAGCAAAATCAAGCCCATAAATCTTGCTGTGAACTAGTTGTACAGTTTCTGCCGGATTGCACATCCATTGCTGTGAGACATCGAGAGTATTTATTTGTTATCACCCTTTTAAAATCAAATATGTGAAAAATAAATTTGCTCCATTGTGATTAGCACATGACCCACAGCTACAGCACAGTCCTACCAGTGGCTTCTCCCACTCCTACTTGGTCTGAGCTCTGGAGTTTCYTCCAAGTCATGCCTTGACTTATAGTGGTAATATATAAAAACGCAAAATGCAATAGAAAAGTATCTCCAGCAGCGTGGTTAGGATTTTGTCCAGCAATGATTGATATTGCTAGCTCGCAGCCTGCCGTGATGGGGAGCAGGCAGGGGAGAGAAGCCGGGTACAGTTCTTAAGCAAATGTTCTCCAGGGTGCGCTGGCAGGGGAAGGGATTTGGGATGGGATTGCTGTTCTTAATCCTTTTAGTGTTGAAAAAAAAGATGCCAGCATCCCACTAGGAGGCTGTTAATGGTCTGATGCAATCCCTGGTGTTTATTATTTCCCAATTATTCTGATAACTGTAAGAGGGAACCACAGAGGATTTGGAGATTTAATAGGGATCTTAGGTTGCTGTGAATCATAAAAGCTCGACTGCAAGGAGCAACGCAGGTCTTGTCCCTTAATGACAGGAGGTCAGTTCTGCACTCTCTTCTTTCCTAAAAGAGCTTGATTTGGGAGCACCGTGTTTGGATTTTGGCCTTTCCCTTTTGCCCTGTGTGCAGCTGACCTGTAGTGCACAGCTGGAGGGGTCAATTTCTCTACAGAAATGTAGTAGCCCATGAAACACAAACTGTAGCCAGTCTATACAGTTCTTTATCTGTGCTCTGCCTGGAAGAAACAGCAGAGTTCAGATTGCCAGGACAGATGGCTGGAAAATGAACATCAGTGACGGGAACATCTCGGTGTTAGAAGTGASGAAGAACAGAAATATGTAGAAGTTCTAAATTTACCCAGGGTGAAAAACTTCTGAAAATCCCTCCGTTCATCCCAAGAGAAGTGCATGACTTTATTTACTGTATTTCAGCCTGCAATCTCCTGGGATGGATGCAKGGCCTTCTGCGTCTGTGTGAGGCTGGACTCGCAGAAAGATGGGCAGGGTGGCTGAGCTGGTCTCCATCCAGAGATTGGTGTTCACATTCAAGCTTTAATTCCCTTTGTGATCAAATACATGTCCCATCTTAAAATTTAGGTCACCCTTAGCAACTGATAGGTCAGTTAACCAAATCAATTCACCTTTAGTCCTAGTCTCAAGAATTACTAGAAAGATGTTTGCCTATTTTCCTATAACATACAACCTGCTGAAGACTGTTGTTGGTAGAATTGTGCAGTCAGACATGGGTTACTGTGCTACTTAAGGGAGAAAAGGRATGGCTGTAATTTCCCTTTAGAGCTGATAAAATAACATCTTAATAATAAAAAAATCCTCCTTTTTCCCCACTTTCCTCACTTCTTTTCCCTCTTTCATTTATTTATTTGTACTTTGGCTCTTCATTTTCAAAGGCTTCGTAGTCGTTGCTTTAGGACACAAAGAACTGCAATGACAAATATGGTTGTTATGTTTCATCTTATTCCCAAAGGTCTTTTCTTCTATAGCTGRTGAGCATCTGCTCCTAGTCATGTAGAAATCTGATTAACAAAGCATGATCTTTGATTAGCATATTTCAGAAATTGTTTCTTATTATGAGTTCTCTCCTTAGGGCTTGTACCGCTTAGCAGTAGAACAACCTTCCGAACTTCTTTTAACGTGTCAAGGAATTCTGCAGATGAATAAATCCCTTTTTTGACCTTTTTTTTTGTTTGTCTGGATCACACGTTCTGCATAAGTGAAAATATCCTAAGGAAATAATAATCCAGATTGGAGGGTCTTTTTTCTTTTTGCTGTCTTCTCACAAAGACCATATTTTTTCCTTAAATTCAATAAGCGTCTTTCTACTCTATTGAAGTGTATGAAAGGGCTGTTTGTAATGGGTAATAAATTGCACTATATATATTATGCACTCCMTCTAAGGATCTCCATGGGCTTTTCCACCGTTAATGAATGAATTCTCCCAACACACAGGTGAGAAAAAGCTAAAGACACTGAGGTAGAGAGCAGATGCAAGACCTGATTGGAAAGGAAATCTTTGACTATATCTTTTCCCCTTCCTCTGCTTCAAAYTGATGATCATACTTCTCCTTTTGATATGCAATTGGTTGGTTGTCTTGTAGCTAAATATTTCAGAGTTGTGTTTCTTTTATCAATAATAGATAGAGCTTCAGCAGTGCATGTGTTTTTATTGTCTTAGAAGTCCTAAAGAGTTCCCTAAGGGGATATAATGGATATAATGGATATAATTCTTTAGTTATACGGAAAAAAATAGTATGAAAATATAGTAAGCATTGAAACTGTATGTGGATGGTGTCACATAGTCCRTATTGGCTTAAGTCATGCTTCTCTTATTCGTGCCAAGTGAGTATTGACTTTCAGGGGCAAGATGACATAACACTACCTAGCCTATTGCGGTTCTTGTGTCATGGTCCTGGCTTGGAGGAGGTTCAAAGATGATCTTGGCAAAGGTTTCTTGGCAGAAATTGCCCGTAGTTGCCACTGCTGTACAAACGTCCAGGCACAGATTTGATTTAGCTGTCAAAGCTTGGCCKTTCCAGCATGGGGCCAAGCGCCCACCCTTCCACTAACAGGAGCTCTGGGCGACACGCAGCTCCCAGCACCGCGCCAGGGCAGATGCTCTCCAGCTGCCCTGGACTCCTCGCCAGTGTGCAGAACGGGTTCTGTTGATGCAGTGTTTGCATCAAGGACGTGTCACCAGCAAAAGCAGGAAGACCCACGTGTCCTCCAGTAAAAGAGCAGCCCCAGCCAGAAGCCAGCAAAAGTCCTGATCACTAAATTTCTTCAGGTGGATGTGACCCTGAATTAATCAACACACTGAACCTGTCATCTGTTGACCCTATGCACTCCAAGCGAAGGTCACTGATTACAGACTCTGCAGAAGGAGGGTCTGTCACTCTGCTTTGCAGTTTAAGRGTATCTAGTCAGGCTGATAGGTAAGGAAATTGTGCCTACCGTGTCAGCCTTTGTCCAATACCTACAGTCTTGAGCTGGGTCTCAGGTGAGAGCTGGAAGAGGGTTAAGGTGGTACACGTCACCTGTGGTGTTCGGTGGATGTAAGGTGCAAGTGATGCCTCTGCKGGGGCATCTGGTGAGCAAGGACCAGTGTCGTTGCTACTTCTGCTGTGCAGGTGAGGCTGGCTTACAATGATACACGAAGGCAGCATCAGGAGGCTCCCAAAGRGCCCCTCTGGCTGGGAAGCCACTCAAGAGCTGCTAGAGCCACCTCGGTTCTGTTGGCTCTACCAAGGACTGCCGCTCACTGCTCTGGTAGAARTACAAAAAAGATCTGGAGCTGCTGTTTTCAGCTCCATTCCAGCAGATCCTGAGCCTCCAAACACTACTTGGTTGCCTAAGGGCAGCTCACTGGAAGTTGATRCCTTGCTGTTTCCAGTACAGGAAACATATGGTCTCTTGCCCTTCTTTGCTCATTTCACCTTTTCTATCAGTTTAATGTCTTTAAAAGAAAAAG
Source organism: Eudromia elegans (assembly GCA_003342815.1). Classification (NCBI taxonomy): domain Eukaryota; kingdom Metazoa; phylum Chordata; class Aves; order Tinamiformes; family Tinamidae; genus Eudromia; species Eudromia elegans. Next base: position 4,821,194 of record PTEX01000016.1, on the reverse strand, counting down.
CTTTTATCATTTATATGTTGCTTCTAAGCCTTCCAATGTCTTGCACCAAAGGCATTCCACTAAACTCAGATGCGCTAGTGATGCTGAATTGCCAATTGCATCTCTGTGGTGGGTGTTAATGTGCTACGAGCTTGTAGCTGCAACTACTTAAACCAAGACAGAACAGCTGCAATGCTGCAGGAAAACACAAATGTCCTTTGCTTATTGGGACACTTATAGAAAAAGAAATTTGGTGCATAGCAAGCTGAAATTCCTTGTTCATTAAGTAGTATCCTATAAACCTATATCTGATCATTCCGTGAGGATGGAAAAGAACAGTTTTCATAACTTTGACACAAGGTCTTTATGCAGATGCAGAAATGTAGCTAACAGTGACCCAATTACAAGTGGCCCAATAAATGTGGGAAGGAAGGGAAGAAATGAGCAGGAGATGGCAGGATATATTCAAAAGAAACAAAAAATCAAATGCGTGGTAAAATTAATGTCCAAAAAGACTTACTTAAAAATCACTTCTTAAACAAAAGTGAATTTGTGACTTCACTTCTTCTGAAGTATTCACATAACCATCTTTTGAATGTAAGTAATTTGCCCTGGCAGATATGTCTTACTCGCGATCGTTAGAAGCATCCTTTTGCAAGAGAATAAATTTAGATGGATAGCCTTTGGAATGGGACTTGATTGCAGAAAAGTATTTGTAAGAGGTTTTCCCTGGTGGGCAACGTGCTCTAATTGGAGCACCGTGCTGTATTGCTCCTCTCTTCTACTTCAAAGGGTACCAAATTGCTCTTTGTTTAAGGAAGCGAGCAGCCTGTAGAAACTCAGCTGGCATGCAGGAGGACTTGAACACCCGGCTGCTCCTCTGGAGCTCCTCTGGATCCTCTGGAGCAGCTTGCGGGCCGGGAGGCAGTCCTGCTGTGGTGCCAGTGAGTCCATGTTTTCCTGCCTCTCATGAAGGAGCAGCGCCTGGATCCACATTTAAGTTGCATGTTCCTCCCTCAGTCACACAGAACTGCCCACCGACTTTATCTGCATTAGGTCTCCTGATACCTGCTCAGTATCTCTGTTTCTTGGGCAGAGGGAAGGGATGTACCATTCTAGCCAAAGCGAGAGGAATATGCCTCCTGCTTCTTCCTTCACTTAGCATTAGGAGATGCATTTGTGTCGACTTTCGGGACAATCAGCTCAATCCATGGTGATTAAGTGGATGGGGATTTTTCCCATCAGATGTCCAAATGGTCATACCAACCAGTTGTTATTCCTATCCGGCTGTCTGGATTAGGCCGCCAAGAGAGATCTTTGTACACCTTTCTAACTTTGTGCTTTCGTGTGTGTTTGTGTTTTATAGCCCTTGATCCATCCAAAGATCCGTGCCTGAAGGTGAAGTGCAGCCCACACAAGGTGTGCGTCACCCACGACTACGAAACGGCCATTTGTATAAGCCGCAAGCAGCTGGTGCACAGGTAAGGGCACCTCGCGTGGGCTGAGGATGCTCTCGTGGTCTCCAGCATGATCAGAACAACCAGAATGAGAAAACTGCAGAGGGAACGTTACAAAAGGAGTTTTAAGGCATTCTTTTAACACATGACTTTCATTTTTTTCTATCTTTTTTTTTTCCAAAACCAAACAAAAATCTCATTTTTTATAACGAGCTCGTCCAGAAAAGTAAGCAGGAACATGGTGCACCCTGCAGTTTGGAAAGCAGAAAACCCTCCCAACCCTGGGACAGGTTTTCTTCTCTCAGAGAGCAGAAATTGGGCATGTTTAAAAGTCTGAAAATCTAGTACGTGACGCTTCATGTTGGGCACATCTTTCCTTTAAGTCAATTTGAAGCAATTAAAAAGAGATCAAACCCAATGTTTTTATATACGTCAAGTCTCTGCTTAAATTTGAAAAATAAGAGAAAAATGTTGGTGGAACTTGGAGTATCTGCCTAAGGAGTCACACAACCACAGAAAGCTCCACATATGACTGCAGAGTGAGTGAATTAAGAAATTAAAAACTAGAATGTTAAGAACTTTGGCCAAGATGTTCAAATCAGACCAGAAAACGTCTCTGGGAGAAACTGCGAATAGACAAGGAAAACCTCCTGGGCATTCTCAGCTTAGATCCGTATTCCTCACTCAACAGAGGTTGAAATATGCTGCAGTCAGGGACTGTTGAGTGGTTGAATGCTTAACGTCCCCTTTAAACACTCTAGCATGGCATTTATTAAGACTTAGGGAGGTTTATGTTAGATCTTGCTGTTGAAGTTTACTCAAAGGCATTTGTAGAAAACAGAGTTTACTGATTAGTATGTCTGTAATTTAAGAAAAATGTGTTGTGTTGCTTTCCATACCTTTGCATAATAAATCTGGGGACTAATCACCTTCTTTCCTATTCAGTAGGGAGGCAGAAGGGGTTCTTGGGGCAGCTGTGGTCCCTGAAAGCTGCTGCCAGCTGAGGCTGGAGATCCACAGCAGCCTAAGCCAGCCGGGATCAGGGATGATCCAATTCCCTTGTGCCAGTGCTGGGTCCCGTCGCGCCTCCCTGAGAGCCGGCCAAGGAAGCTAACCCGGTGAAAACCTGACTGCCTTTGATATATAATCCAAAGCTAATGCTGTAATGTCAGTGAGGCAGTATGTTCAATCTTCACTTCTCAGTATGGAATGAACCTTGCAAGGATTTTAGGAGTATGGCTATGTGCAGGACTTACAATATAATGATATTTTGGCATTATGAAGCTGCATTTTCCAGTTAGGATGGATTTAAAGCATTTGCATTATATAATAGCCCTTATGATATATGGACATAAATGTTGAGCCAAATGCTTTCTGAGCTATTTCCAGTATTTGATGTCCTAAAAGTGGCCAAAATGTTGCAGAGTAATGACAGAGAGGGGGAATTGGATATTGCTTTTTTTTCCAGAGCCCAAGCTATGTTTCATGTGATCTCTCTGTGATTCCTGCACTGCCTGCAGCTATTGCAGATAACCTTTGAGTAGCACTGTGGCTGTGGAGATGAATAGAAAAGCACTGAAACCTTACTTTGAAAAAGATCTCCAAATACTTTCCAGCAAGTTTTGCAGCGCTGCAAGAATTCCTGTTGATGCRGGAGAGCGGCACACATGCCCCCAAAGTGTTTTTATTCTCAAAATATGCAGCTACCTAATTGCCTGAGAGGGTAGAAACGTCAGCAAAGAGAGTAACCAGGGCAAATCTTCTGCTCATTTGAGTCAGAGAAGTGATCCTGCTACAGAATTTCACCTTTAGTCTCAAAACACGGTGTTGTCTTTTCTGTGCCTGACCTAAATAATGTTGTACGTGTGACTCCACTCTCATTTAAGCCTACATGAATCAGGAGGCAGGGAGAGTTGCAGCTATCTAAAAGCATTGAAAGCTGAATACGTTAGTGCGTGCACTTGTGGAGGAGGAAGCATCGCATAAGCCAGCACCATAGTGCCTCCTTCGTGCATCCTCCCTGCTTCTGGGTGTGCTCAGAAGCATTTTCCATTTCATGCATCATTATCAGCTTGCTATAGTAGCTTTGCAAAGCATGTAGGCTCAGCAGAAAGTAATCAGGAGAGCAACATCGTGTGTTATTGCCGAGGCTTCTGGACGGAGCTACACTGATTTGCACCCCCTGATTTTCTGGCCTACGGCAGAAGGAAAATGTATTTATTACAAGCATAATGCAGCTAACTTTGAAACCACCGGTGCCACAGATGGTGGCGTTTTGCCAGCACATCCTCTAAAGCATTTGCAGTACTAATTTGGCAGAGCATTAAGAGAAAAAGCAAGACTGATTGAAGGGTAGACGAAAGATAAATGTAAGGCAGATCTCTTATATGTTTAATAGACCCTGGACTAATAACAGAGCCTTATGAAATCTTTTGTGGGGGTTAAGACCTGCTTAAATTTGCACATGATCTGGGAGGAGGAGCCTTTAATAGCTTGTCTTTGCAGGAGACTGGTAAAAGTCACAAAGATTTCTCACGCCTTTGCAGTCCTGTAAACTTGGTGCTATTTGTCTCTGTTGGCATTGCTAGTGCAGCACAAGGAAGGGACCCATGTCACGCCCGGGGGGTTTTTTTGGAAAGAACAAAATGAGAAAAGAGGATTGATGAAATAGTAATGTATGAACATATCTAGGATTTACGGGTTTTTTCTGACAAATTAACTGGTGATCACCTATTAATTCGTCACCTCAGTGTACGTCATGATGAAGGTGAGCACGTGCAGCATCTGCTTGTGTGCTGTGATTGAAGAATCCTGCTCATTACTCCGTATTTCTCAGTGCTTCCGGGGCTACCAGGACCAATAGGAGCCATTGCTGAGTTTCTCCTTTATTTATTTATTTGTTTTTAAGATCTGGATCAGTTCCCAGATAAAACATCTGCTCCTCTAAATTACCCATCAAAGGGGTGGTCTGACCGAGAAAGCAGGATTGACAAGTCCACTTATCTGCAATAAGTGGACAAATCTCCCCCTCTTCTGTAGAACATCTGGAGCTGGTGCTTCATTTCTTGGTAGTTTGGATCCCATGGAGAGAGAGAGAGAAAAAAAAAAAAAGGCAGTAAACCTCCCCCAGCAGATGTACAAAACTGAGCATTTTTGTGCAAAGTGCTGTTGGTTTGTGCTAACTGGGTGGCTTAAGCTGCATCTGAAAGGGAATTTAGGAATGAGAGAAATAAATAATTGCATGAATGTCAGTGACCTCCTGCTTTGAAGAACTGCTTGGCCAGATGCCAGAGGAAGCKCTTACCACGGCAAATGTGCTTTTTAGGGATTTATTGGGAGGGTTACACACATAGGCAGGGATTTTAAGCAGTGCTATTCCTCACTGTCTCTGCATTAGATCAACAGTTACCTTTTAAAATGCATTAAATACAGGGCCTGTACACCCTGACCCATTGGTTTGATCTGCCCTCCGCCTCTTGCCTGCCTGTTTGCTCCTGCTTTGAGCCATCCTGCTAAATTCTGATGGGAGCTGGCGCTGCTCCCAGCCTGCTTTCCTGGGCAATATCATCCTGTGCCGAATCCCGGGCTCCTCAGGTTTAGCGGGAGGGTTTATTCCCAAGCTTTTGGTGTTCAATTCAGAGTGATTTACGTGATAATGCTTATCGGCACCTGAATGCACGAGCAATCTCCGTTTGGATGTCTGGTAGCTGCATCAAACCTGGGAGGCAACCGTAAACCGCGGAGCTGACAGTGGCAGCAGCCCCTTCCCCGTGAGCCTCGCTGGCTTGTAGCGTGCTTCTAGCCTCTTTGTTTTGGGCTTCATTCCATCCCAGAAAGCTGTTGATGTTCATTTGCGTTTTAAGTACAGTTCAGGAAAAAAATAGCATATCCCAAAGGGAATATTAAAAACTAGCACTGTGCAGCTTCCTGCTGTATTTATCAGTGACAGTTGTATGAGTTTCACTGGACCGTGTCTCGAAAGGGCAACCACAGGCAGCACCATTAGAGGAGCCAGACCATGAGAGGGCAAGACCATGCTCCAGTTTACTCACTTTTTGCCTTTTTTTCCCTGTGATAACTACCTGCCTAGCCAGCACTTTATTAACTGCAGAATACTTCCAAAGCAGTGGGGCTCTGCTAGAATGTGGGAGCTTTGGTGTCTGCAACAGACAAATGAATGGAAATCAGGGATATTTGTTTTGTTTGCATGGCCTTAAGTCGCCTCTTAATAAGACAGGGAGCACGTGGTATGCTGTGCCATCCACCTACAAGTGCTCAAGGGGAGACACTGTATCTAAAGACCAGCCTGTGAGTCTGGTTCTCTCTGTTCTTCTCTGCTGCAGTTTTATATATATATATCTTTTATTTTGATTATGAAAATTGTGATGTAAACATGAACTTCCAAGGGCCAATAGCTTTTTCTCCAAAACAGTTTCCTTCTTTAGCAGTCTGGAATTAAATGCAGGGATGCTTAAATATTGGAGCAGCTCTCACTGATTTTAAAAGCAGATATTACTGTACTGAACCACATGCTGTGTGAACTGTAGGTCTCCTTCCCCTAGTGGTCTATTCCACAATTTTAGCTCTGCCTAAGGTAAACTGCTGTTAACTGAAGAGACCATTAGCTGCTCATGTCCCCAAAGTGACTAGTTGATGAGGATGATCTGGTCCCCTTTTTTAATTCAGTGAAACTTTATTATGCATTTGATAAGATTTATGTTGTCCTGTAGAAGGCCTAACTTCGTTGTACCCAATTCTGAAAGTTCTAAAAATGCTATAAGACCAACGCATTACCCACGTTTTGCACCCAGAATTTTGGCACGTTTTCCAAACACCCACAGGAAAACGCAGCTGTGCTGAGGGCTGTTCAAGCAGATACCTGCTGAGGAGGTTGTTACCCAGCACCTGACAAGGAATCGTCCCAAGAGCCTGGGTGTGAAACTCGCTGTGTCACCCCACCGACTCCGCTCCCCAGAAGGGATAACTCATCACTGGTCGTGCCTCGTTAGCTTTAGAGSTCATTAGAGTAGTGCAAGGTGACTGTCTCCTGTCGGACATGGGAAACTGTTGAAATATATGGCAACACACAACTTTTTTATAGAGGATTTTAGAATGCACAGTCCTCGGCTTTGTCTGCAGGAGATGAACTTGTTCCTGCTATCAGCAGGGGCCTTGCTCTATTTTATTCGCAGTCACCAAGCACCTGGCTGCTAAGGTGAGTGTCTTACTGCTAAGGTCGTTGTCTTTGATTCTGCAGCTCGAATCTGACTGTGCTCCTCTTTACTGCAAGCTGATGGAGGCACAAAGGGAAACGCAGTGGGCATTGAGGTGTCCTCCTGCTGCACAGGTCCTCTTAGACCAATATCAGAGCTCATTAAGAAACATACCAATACCTCGGGATTACTCTGCTAACAGCAGAAAGTTATTATATTGAATAGGACGAGAAAATAGCCCRTTATCTTTGGCACTGTAATTAACATTTATAAATATTTCAGTTTGTGCATTTAAAGACAATATTATTGGATAGTTTGATTGCTGCTTTGTATAGTCCTCCTCTTATTATTCTGAGTTGTACCCTTTTAGCAGTGTATAAAAATGGACCAAAAGTGGCTTCYTGGATCATTAAGTCCAATCCCCTTGCAACAGTATGATATAAACTTGTTCATTAACCTACCAAGTTCTGTCTTAAAGGTAATAAGGTTTATTGCCCCCACTCCTCGACTGGAAGAATCCTTAACGTCCTCACTCTTCTGGTTAGAAACCTACTAATTTCCAACCTAAATGTATTCAAAGCCAGTTAAAATTCCTGAAGCTTTCCTAAATAGTTCCTCAGTATTTATTTAGAAATAATGGCCTTCTCTTGTTTTGCTAGACTAAGCAAATCCTCTTTTCTCATAAAAAGTCTCTCATAAAAAGTAATTCCTCTGACTGTCCTAGTTTTCCTTCATAGCAGAGTTTGCTGAGCTTGGCTGCTCAAAAAGAAACCCCAAATTATCATTCAGTCGTTTTGATATTTTAACTCTTTGCACGTCATTATGGATAATATAGTCACTTTGAGTCTTTGCTTATTAAGATTTTAATTGCATTTCTTAAACTAATCCTTTTTCTTTTTTTTTTTTTTGAACGCCTGTATAGTCACCCCTACTTTAATCTTCTTATGGCCCTTCTACCAGCCACGGTAGCAATCCTGCAGGTGGGCAACCAGTATCACAGGCAAGCTTTTGGATGAGATTTCTAGAGAAGAGTTTGGGCTTTGGTGTTCTGTGATTTCGTTTTGCTGTTCTGGGTATCACTGGATAGCTCAGAATTGTGTAAATACATGTGCAGTTTSCTGTTGCAAGGTTTATTGTTTGGTATATAATGCTCTTGATACCACTTCTTGCCAGATCTGAAAAAAAAATGTTCTTGTTAAGATGGTCTTTCTGCATCCAGTAGCCAAAATTATTTTCTTCCACAGAAAATATTTTTATTAACACAGTAATAATAAAGGGGAAGAGGAGTGAATTAAGTCAAGTCTCACACAGCATTATGGAAAGTGTAAATTACAGTTTCAGTTTTACAGGACCAGGTCTCATCACTTTGTCGAGAGCGTTAAGTTTGCATCCAACAGTTCCCGTTTCCTTTGAAGGCTTCTGAAAATCTTGGGGTAACAAGTTTTTTTCTTTGTTTGTTTTGTTTGAAAATTGAATCTGAGCTATCTGTAGGTACCTCTAAAGAGGCTGAGTTAGAGATTGATCCTGCACAGCATATTCCTGGCTTAGACTATGGGCTGTGTACAGTTTCAGGGATGCTGGCTTTTTGGTTGTTTGCAAAGGAACTTGTGCAATCTRAAGTAAATAAAAAATGAACACAATAATTGGCATAAATGTCATCTGCTTGGCAAATGTCACGAGCAGATTTCTCAGAGAGCCAAGAAAAAAAATAAAAATAAAAAGAGCTTACAGAACCTTGGAACGAATGGAAAACATTTGGCAGGACTCGCTGCCCATGGGTCCCACTTCTCTAAGGGGTTAGCCTTGCATACGGAGCAGCTATGGTAATTCTTGAGTTGTGCACGCTTCGTCAAGCAACCTTGCCACATCATCGTTATCACCGTTATTAAAATATAAGCAGGGAAGCGTATTCAGCTGTGGGGGTTCTCAATTGCCAGAGTTGCACATGAGGGGACTAACCGAGAACAGTTACAGGGGCTCCCCACATCCCTCTCAGTGGCACCACATCTGACCATTGACCTTACTCTGTGACTAAGTTAATCCCCACACGGCTGAGGATCTGCAGTCTTTCTGGGCTTGCCATAGCCCAGTATAGGTTAAGGATCACGGTGCTGACTCAAGCTCTCTGTGTTTTCTATGTGCTGAAAATCTTAACCGTAGAATTGCTGGAAGCAATTTTGTAGTAATATTTAACGTGTGTCTGTATTTTTGTGGCTTAGCCCCATCTTAAACATGTTGAGTCAGAATYCAGTCAGTCAGAAATTATTATTTAATGTTTACAAATGACCGATGATGCTCTTTAAATTATTCTCTATTTATACAACAATCTGTTTACTGGGGATTCTAAATTTATTGCTGTATTTTTGCTCTAGAAGCCCCAGGATATGGATGTGTTCAATGGAAAAGTCTTTTTTTTACTGATAAAAAGCATGTTTTTGCAAGATGGGGACTAATGTTTGCAAAGAAGGAATTTTATTAAAGCTTTTCTTCAATTTCCAACATCCCATTATATTGTGAAAAATATTAAATGTGCATCATTGTAAAATCTGTGTTTTGATAAATAGTGGTATACATTCTAATTGCAGTGCATATTAYAAACACTACATTTTATTTGAATTTTGAAAATTAGGCCTTCAAAAATAATGCCTTTCATGAGATACTGGTCAGTTTTCCTGTTTTTACAATTGTGCTTGCACTGTCATGCAGGCTCAATGTAMCTTTCAAACCTACGAAGTGAAGGCTGATTGTTATCGTTCATAATACAGTCCTATACTTTATCCTTACACATCCAAGATTTTCCCTTTATTACTCTAAAAGCCTTTCAGTAGTAAAAGGTATTGGTAAATATTGACTTAATCTCTAACCTTTTGGGTCAAAGTCATCTTTTGCACCTCTTGCAGTGCACCAGGCCTGGCTTGGCTACCTTATACCTCTGGCCTTGTTACTTGGGAACTTCAGCCTCTCTAAGGGTGGAAGTGGCTCACTGCAAAATTCTGCCCAATTTCCTACCTTTTTCCACACCCTTGGTTATTTCAGTCACAAAAAAATTCACTAGGAAAAATAATGACCATCCTCACTCCTAGGACTTTATCAGCAACTATCTGGGATCCTGTGTTTGAGTTAGAGGTTGCAGGAAACTTATTGCTGAGACCTTTTCCATCTCGGCCTGTGGAAATGGCAAGCCTATAAACTAGATTAGCCATGAAGGCCCGAGTGACAGCTAATATAAGAAACTAGAATAGATAAACGTCAGTGTTTTATCCCATTTGGAATCAGGCAGCTCCTTCCAACAGCACTCTCCTGAAAAGAAGTTGCAATATAATACGAATGCACAATGAAAATGGGCTTCTGGATCAATTATTTTCTTACTCAATGCAACTTACATTATCAAAATTAACTTTTAATTTATTGCTCCCTACTTCCTTAGTATTTCAATTTTTATTATTCTCGTTTTTCATTAATAAGCTTGTGATTGCCTGCTTAGTGCTCTGCCAGATATCATCAAGAGCTCGACCTACAGTTTTTCAATTTAGTCATTTTATATCAAATTAATTCAACCAATGAACCACAAATGACATTATTTATGGACATAAGCCACCAAATTACAGTCTGTTTAAACCTCTGTACATAGAGAGTATTAACGCTGGATGGAAATCAGCCCTGAATGTTTTGGAGTTTTTTGTAAATAAGTCTATCCAGGTATCCCTGTTTCACTTCCAAATTAAATATAAAAAGTCAATGATGTGCCATTAATTTTTTAGGCAAAGAAATGGGATACTTCAGCACACTTATTAAAGACATCCTGCTTAAATTTCTAGATTTAAAACAGTTTTATAATATATGGCAATTTCATTCTTGTCATTATCTTCTGTATCTTAAAAACAGAGGGGAGCAATAATATTTAGCCCTTTTTGTGTAGTATTTTACTCAGTGTTCAGCCAGCTTTGTTTGTTTGTTTGTTTAGGGACTTAGGGAAAGACATTATGCCAATATGCCTTGTGGTTACAGCCCATATCACCAGTGCACTTAAAAGCAAAGCTACCTAAATGGTTACACTGAAGAGGTGACTAATACATATAAATAAATAAATGGGAAATATATCATGGTAGATTCTGATACATTAATGAAGCAATTACCATAATTACCATAATTAACATTTCTGCAGATCTGTGCTGTTACGTCTTTGGGGAATAGAGGTAGCAGGAAGACTAACAGATTTGCAAATTAGTTAAGTGAGAATTATCCAGTTTACATTTTGCTGTCAGGTATTGCCTTTATGTACTCTACTTTAGCAGTGAAATCCTCAAAGGCTCATTGCAAGCAAGCACTTGAGAACATTCAGYGCTTCCAATTGAAAAACCAAAAATTTCTGGCAGATTCCGCAGTTATTTCATATCATACTTACTATAGGTACTTACTGTATGATAACTTATACTGCAYTACATGTGCAACTGCCAGCTCTATAAAATCCACTATTGCAATTAGGTACAATACTTAAAGTAGATTTTCTCAGCTGTGGTGCRTCACAAGGTGGAGAGGCCACCCTGGCCTTGCAGCTTGACATATCTAGTAGCCGGGCTCCAGAGTCTTCTGGAAAATGAATCTTCTATCAATTCAGCAAAACCTTCTCCAGCAACATGCAGAAAAGTTCTTGACARTCAAATTTCTTTTGGTGCTAGTAAATGGGTGAAGAGACCTCACATGGAGGATGTGGAGAGGTTTGAGCCTCCTGACTCAGGGAGAAGTTTGGCTTTTCTTTCCCACTGTCTCTTGAAGTTTGGGTTTTATTGTTTTCTGTCAGTGAGTTTCCCTTTTGCAGAAATCCATACTAATAGGAGAAGTGTCCAGATTTTGTCTCTGCTGGTTTCATTATTTAGAAGCAATCTGGCATTGCTGCTTTTGTAGTTCATTTCTAGAGTGTTAAAGATGAAAGGCATTGCATGGATCTACCCTGATTTCTGTCTGATGCAAACTAAGAATAGAAATTCCCCATCACCTTTCCCTTCTATTTTCCAGGATAGTATCTTAAATAAGCTGCTAGGGCAAAGCAGGCTTTCCTAAAAGTCCTCAAGTCACCCTTTTTTCTARGAACTCTCTTTGCATCCCAAAGAATAGGTGATTCCTTTCATTGCACCTCTTCACATTTTTCCACAGCAAGCAAAAGCGTCAGTGCCTTCAAAGGAGTAGCTACTAGACCCGCAGCATTCAGACAAGAGTCTCACAAATGCTTGTGACTGCTCTGTGATGTGATCGCTCCCAGGGCTGCAGTAGTTTGCTTAGATTACGTTTTAACTCTGGCAGCAAAATCTTGTCCTCAGATAAATCTTCTCTGACAGTCTCTGTATTTGTTTCCTGCCTAGAAGATGCACGCTTTGAAAAGAAATGATTGTGTCCCATAGTAGGGGCTTGTGTTGTCTCATACATCTGGAGCAACGTATTCCTATGCAATGTAGCATGGGTTTAAAATATAATTTATTTTTTTTTTGTACCTTGAGGCCACTTCAGCCTCGTGCAATTTCAACATAAGGTTACTTTTGAGAAGAGGAAAATATATGAAGGGCTGAAGCATTACTGAGCAGTTCATTGAAATCCCAATTATTTTCGCTCATATAAAATATTTTATCTTTATCTGCTGTTTATTTTTATGTATTTTTATTCTGCCTCTGACTCAAATTATATTCTCATCTCCAGACTCCTTTACCCTTTCTTTTGGCACTAGACTTTGGAGGGACAGTAGTGTTCTTTCCAGTTATAAGTAGCATTAGAGTAGTTTTTCATTGCAATCCCAATGAATCAATCAGCTGTAATTTTTTCCTGCGGCACTTACTCCTAGAAAGGAATAGATTTTGTAAAAGTTTTAAAGAGGTTCAAAAAATGTAAGTTACTTCACTTTGGCAAAAAAAAAAAAAGGCAGCAAAGTTACTTTTCATTTACGCTAGAAGTTGACATGGTACTTGAAGTTATCTTAAAGATATGAAACTGAAATCTCCTAGGTTTGCTCTGAAGTAASATTTAAATTGTCACTGATGGAGAACACAGCCTTGAGATAATGTGACAATTTTGTCAGATCWTCTTCTGTTGAACTTTTTTCATTCTCCTCTTTCCCAGGCCATAATTTTAGACACTTAAACTGCATTAACCTCATGAGTCTTAATAAAATAATGGGRAAAAATATGACCATCCAGAAGAAAATGTTAATTAATGTCACTGGAGRTTGAAAATGGAAAATTCTGCTTTCCTGATTTATCTAACCAGCTAGCTTTAACCACCACTCAATCCATCTTCTTTTATGAAACAAAACAAAGCATTCTAATTAGTTGGTTGCTATCATCCATGAGCATCAACTGTGGAGGACTAATTAGAGCAGTAATGCATAATRCAAGTCAGTTTGTTCATTTAATGATTTAAGTCAAGATTTAGTTAACAAGACCTGAAAATGCTAATAAAGAATCAAACCTGCTCTAGCATCCAATCTCTTGGCTTGTTCAGAAGACAACTCATCAGAGAGAACAAAGAAAGCTTCTCTGTTCCCATTTTGTCGTTTCAGTGTATAAATGAGTCTCTCTGTTCTTCGTGATCATACATTGTAATGTGGTCTGCCATTACTCTGGTCAGTCATCTGCCTTTAAATCTCTTTCAAGTCCTTTGATTTCTTTTTAGTCTTAGCTAATCTAGTTTACCTGAAACCCAAGAGCGCCAAAATGCGGTCATTCCTCCRTAGTTAATTTCTTGAGCACCTGTGCTTTATCTTTCTGTAAATTTTTCATTTTTCATTTTCATACGTTCATGATCAAGAAGAGATGAATTGCTGTCTGTATGTGGGAAAACAAAAATTGAAGTTCTGATGTTCAGTGCTCTGTGAGAGGAAATAGTGTACGCTTGGTTTTGGCCATTCTGAATTACTAGCGTTGACAAGACATTCCTGACAAGAAATCGTCATARTAGAAAGAGATAGAAAGGTAAACCAGAGAGGACCTCTGTTTGTCAAGTTTCTCAGACTTCCCAGGATGCACGTGCGGAAAGATAAACCATGACCGGGGTAGGTGAAGTATCAAAATGATACTGAGAGACTAGCTCGAAAGCCACCTACTTGCTATCATACCTCCTAGCAGAGAGGGAAAGAATAGTTAAGAGTAGGTGGAGGAATAACTGCTTCTCAAGGGACTTTATTTTTCAAGGTTAAACCAGGCAGAACAAAGCTTAAGGAGTRGGAGGGGGAAAGTGAGAGGAGATTAGCTGGAAGGAAGTCAGAGCAGAACAGACAGATTGAAGGACTGAAAGCAAAATGGTTAAATGCAAGAGTGAGTAGGAAGGAGCACTGAGGTTGCTCATAATTTTATAAAATTCACCTTGAACAAGTCAACCAGATCTTGGGAAGGGAGGACTGGAGGAGGCAATCAGAGGGGCCAGTCAGGCAGATGTAGACCTCAGAGAGTAGAYTTGGTGAGGGAAAATGAGTCTTACAAAGAAATGCAACAATGTAGGCAAAAACCAGAACAGAATGAATTTGTAGTGGAAAAAAAAAAAAAAGATTTTTTTTACAGTCCCTAGATATCTGCCAGAGCAAGAGACAAAACCATAGGAAGAAAGAATAAGAGTAAAAATATTCAAAAGAGGGTATGAGAAGTAGGATTGGAGGAGATCCTGCTCAGAAAGCAGAATCCTGGCCTGGCAGCTCGCAAGAAAAGAGCMCAACACACTAAAGTGTTCAAGAAAAAAAGTGGTCACTTTGTATGAGAGAGAGAGACAGTCAGTTCAGAATTAGATCAAATGAGATGACAGACATGAAAAAATGCCAACCTTTGTTCAATCCCTTCATCTCTGGTAAGCCAAGTTATCAAGGACAAACGGTGCCAACACAGGGGTGTAGCTGATCACAGCAAGAGAAAGAGGGAAATGTGTGCTGCAGTGAAATTCAGGTGGGAAYGAGGGTTTGAAAGTGGAGGGCCATGTATTCAGCTGGTGATGTCCTCTGCATTAAACTGATTCCAGTTTAATAATTGAACAGCAAAGCATTTAAATCTGTTTTTACACAAAATTTGTTATAGTCCCAGGTAATATARTGCTGTGTGTCTACATATATCAGCAGTTGAGTCTTACTTTTTCACATGATAAAAAGATGCTTTTGAAGAAGCAGCTGTAAAATGCTGACACTTTCAGAAGCATAAATATATGGTTGCATTGCATTTTAATGGTCTCTGTAGGTAGAGGGACATATGGAGCTATATATTGAAGAATATGGGAAGGATGATGTGTAATGCATGGTTGCTTAGCTCCGTGATTCAAGGTCACAGAAAAGAGAAGTTTTAGTAACTCGGTGCAGGTAACTCATGATATGTATGTCTTGCAGTTTTTGCAAGCGTGTCAATAGTGCTCATCWTCAAATTTTGCCTAAAGGTGTGTTTGACCACGTGCTATCCCTACACTAGATCRTGTGTATGTGCTTAGTGTCATAAATTAATGTGATTATGTAAATTCTGCCTATTGGTTTGGGACTTTCCTGAAGCTCTAGTCACCTTTCATTAAGACAAAGGCTGACATAAGGTGGTTAATGCTCTTGATGGCCTCATTTGAGAAGATGGGAATGGTAGAGATATTATGATCTCAAACTAGTGTCAAATAACGAGGCAGACAGCACTGGATATGTAGAGAAATTCAGGAGAACATRGAGACATTTATGGTACCAAGCTCTGTAAATCAGCAATGCTGAATAAGCAACAGGAGTTTTATCCTACTTAGATGCTAAAATGGATGGGATTTTAAACTTATTTCACTCCTCGTAATATTTATAATGGGGTTGTTTAGTGTTTAGTTTATGACAAACCTGCCTGTTATTCTGACATAAGAAATAGCATCCTGATGGCTTTTCTACACCACCACCTTTAATACCGGCTTTCAAGTACATTCTGGAGGTGGCTTTGGGATAGTTCTTTTTAATTATCTATTGTTTGACACGCCAGCCTAATACTCAATTCTGTTCCRCAGTCATATCCAAATTCATAGATAATGGATGCTAATTGTAAAATCCTCAACAGTTTAATCTGGTGTAGCCTTCTTGAGAATTTAATAAGCCTCTCTCCTAATAAAATGTGTCAGAAGGGGCAAATATTTTGCTGGCACAGCTTGTAACCACTTGCTCGTATTGCAGCAGCAAGTGCTTGCGTACCAGAAGCGCTGCGCAGTCATTTCTCGAAAGGAACATTTGCTTTAGTGCCTCGAGGGCAAGGAATTATTGCTATATTTCTTTTAAATGCATTTACTTTCCCGTCCCTACCAGCAATCTGTCTCGTGATGTGAGGATCACGTGCAATTCACTTTAGGATGGGTAAAATCGCCGTAACGCGGCGGAATGCAGCAGCAGAGGCTGCTTGGTCTTGGGRGAAGGCCATTGGTTTTCCCTCTGTGGCTGCACAGTGGCAATAGGATTTGGTGGTCGAACACCCAAAAAGCCTCTGCAATGCAGCACAGCAACTGCRGCCCCACCTATTAACCACCCTAATTTGCCCCATTGGAAGCTGAGCAGAACAACTCGTGACTGGGAGGAGATGCGGCAGCTGGGAAACGGTGGAAAAAGTGGAAATGACCGTTCTTCCCAATTTAATGAAGAACAATTTTGAAGCTATCAAATCGCGTAAAACGGTGTATAGTGAGTAAGGAGCAGCTTTTCTTCCCCAACTGAACATGACAGCTCCGATTAATCTCACGTGCTGTCCACAGCTGGGGTCTTTGGAGAGCTCTGCCCGTTGCAGTAGGCAGAMCTGATCAGTGCAGTATTTTAATATCAAAATGATCAAATCCTGGGCCAGGCAAAGTTACCTTCATCCTCATAAAAATGCATACTTCTTGATAGCAGGAGGAAACCCCAGAAGCTGCGATTTGTTGTAAGAGAAGAGGAAGGRAAGCCACTGCCAATGCAAGAATTCATGTCTGCAGCGTGTAATCAAGACAACTTCAGCCAGTTTGGGCTCAAAAATTTATGGGAGATGACAGAGCTTAGAAATTGTCTTATTTATGCACRTAATGACTTCTGAAAACCCGGGATGGTTTGTTTGCATGGATTTTGCTGTTTGGTTTTCCTTCTGCGCCTCTGGCCAGTTTTCCTCCCGGTGCAGCTGCAGAGCATATGCAGCAGGTCTGAACAGTGCAAATCATTAAAAATTTAAATTGAAAAATAAATTGCCTGTAAGCACCGTAATCTGTTAGCTAGGTGTGTAATGGGGCCTTTTATACAGCATGTGTCAAAGTGTCCAGAGGCAGACATCCACATACTGCCCTAATGGTCTTAATCAGCTCTTAATCTCATCAGTTCTCATCCAAGAAGAAGTAAGGGTGTGAACTTCACGTATCCTAAGAGATCCTGATATTGTCTGTACCTAGTTGTCTTGGCATTTTAATAGTATCCGTAGTTAAATGCCACATTGTAGCTGTTCTGACACAGAACTTGGAGTTGAGAGAGGGACTTTGTTCAGGCAGATGAACTCCATGGGGTATTTCCTGAGGCAGGAAGAGTGCTGCTGGCCCCAGAAATAACATGCAGCAGCAAATCTCCCTTACTTCCAAGCATCAGAGCTTGGACATCCCACATATACTTTCATCCTGTCCCCCTTTAAATTATGTTGAAATGCTTGGCCTTACAGACCTTGTTGCTAGCTGGACCTAGTAGGGTCCACATGTGAATCTGTAAGACTTTTTCTTAGCAACATACGGCTTTTTATTTTCTTGCAAAATACAGTGTTATACTCAAGCTTTCAGTCTTCTAGCTGCCGTCTTTTTTCTAGTATGRTGTTTCCCCAGTGCTTATACTTCCTTCTTACACTTGATAAGAAATAGTGTTTGACTCCTCATCTTCCTTTGGAAATAGCTGTGTTTGTTACTGCATTGGGAAGATGCCTGAAGATACACTTTTCACCTCGACACTCAGGATTTTTCTCTTGGCTCTTCCCAAATTGTTCATCTCCAACTTGATCGAAGTACCTCCYGCTCTTCGGAATTAGGCCTGTGGCTGCTGGTGCTCTCCAGCAATGGATGAATTTAGACCTGTGGATGCCGTTGTGTGAAAGGATGGGGAGCAAGACGGCTGCTTTCTCTTCCTTCCCAATCCCTGCAGGAGGAAGATGTGAACTTGCCTTCATCTGCTGGAAGGTCTCCAGGCATCCCTGTATCCCTGGACCCCTGTGGCAGGACAAGCGAGTGCTCGTGCAGGAGACACAGGCAGCAGGAGCATTTTGTTTCTCTGTGCTAACCACAAACCTGTCTGGGAACAGAGCTGAAGGCAGCCGGAGAATGAAATCAGCAGCCTTAGCACAATCAGATAATTGAAATTATTTCTGTGATTAATGAAAGTGCAGGATGTGGTAGCACAGGATGGTGCTGAAATGCCAAGCTGGCTTTGCACATTGTTATTCTTTGCAGATGAAGGTCTAAAGCCCAGGTTGAAAAATGGAGCCATTTTTACTGGTATGTCTATTCTTATTTTACAGTGTTTGCCTAAAATAGAGATTGCACCTAATTCAAAATATAGCATCCTTTTGTTCCCACAGAGATATGCATTGGCAACAGAATAGCTGGAATAGGAGCAAATGACTCTAATAGTGCCTATCCCTTCCAACACTCATTGCTCCCGCTTCAGGAAACCACTTAAAATTTGTTCTGACTGCCAGGGCTCTTCCCAGATTTTCAAGGAGCCTGAATATTTGGTACCCATTTCAGTGCACTGAACTTTTTACTCCTATGATAAGCGCTGCTGCATGGGACATACAGCAATAAAGTCTGGGAGGGGAGAGAGATGGATGAAGCTAATCGTAGTCTTGAAGAATATCTCCATGGGAGCTGCAGTTGAAAAATCAATAGGCATAGCTCCCAGGCACCCAAAGGCAAGGTTATTCAAATAATTTGTTCCTAGTGGCATTTTTCAAAAATATGAGTCCAGTTCAGATTTAACTGTTCTTTGGTGTTGTATTGCATTAATAAGAGTATATGTATTTTAATGACATGTATTATGCAGTTCAGGCAAGAGCAGGAAAAGCAGAGCCAGTCATTGCAGAATGACTGCCGGCAAGAGAGGCGGGTTCAGTGGCAGGCATTTATCCCCGTGAAATAATCTGGTGTTGTCATGCCCATATTTCCTGGTTAGGGCCTTTTTTACTGACAAATGCCCGCTCAGCTCAATAGCGTTGGTGTCGCAGCTAGATATGGGAACCTCAGGGAGAAGCTGCCGCAGCAGCAGCAGCAGAAACACTGGGGTGGTTGTTGCCAGCGATCTGCAACGTGTGTTGAGCCACGTTCTGTCCTTGCGAGACACGTGRAACAGGGACTTTTCCAATGAGAAGAGACAGCACCAATCTCTCTGCTTTGTTTACCTGACACTTGCTGTTAGAAGGAACTGTGTAAGTTGTTTATTTTTTCTTGAGAAACTTTCTACTGTTTTTTGCTGCAGAGCATCTAGCAAAAAAACCCGTTTTGAGCAGACAAGTGTCTCTTTTTCGTCCAATAAAATTACTATTATGTTATAAACCCCTAAGGGGGAACTTCTGCTTTCTGTTGTCTTCCTCCCAAAACATTGGCAGCAGTGCCAAAGTAGTAGTTTGCCCAAGTCTATTTGAAGGAGGCTGCCTCCAACTGGATGTGCATTTAGGAATCCCTGCCTTGAGTGACGTGTTCCTCATGTTGTAATTTGAGCAGTAAGTTTCCGTTCTAAACTTCAAATGTGTTTTTAAAATGGTGTTAGACCTTCTGGATGTAAAGTCTAAATTTCAGTGCAATTTATTTCCTTACAAATATTAAAGTTTATTTGCAGCTGGAATTGAATTTGCTTTTACAAAATCCAATATAATTGTATAAAAGCCTGAACTTGGTGTTGCTTATAWACACCGTTGATATTTTGGCTGGGTTTCACTGGCAGTAATATAATAAATATTAATTAAAAAAAAAAAAAAAGATAGAATCTGCTTGCTATTTTAAATGATATTATAATTTCTCAATTGTTCTTCTGATTTTGAGTCATCATACTATGCAGCAAAATTGTACAGCTACTTAAAGCGTAATGCACCAGTGCTTTATGATAAGTTATCTCAAAATGAAACACTGATATTCTGTATTTACGTGTTCTGTAACAAATTTAAGGTCTCATTTGTGTTTTTGTATCTTTATGGACCACCCACTTGTATGTCCTGTAATATTCCCCACAGCTTCACCTAGTGACAGGAATAAGAAACTACAGAGCACAGCCTGAAAGTTCAGTCTCAAATAAATAAATAAATGAATTAAAATCTATCAATTAGTTCGGTAATTAGTAGGCAAATGGACTCTTTGCAGCAGTTTGGAAATAAGTATTGACTGAAATGCAGCTTATCCATTTTAACCTMTGGCATTGTGGCCGTGATGCTCTTGGCTGACTCCTTCAAGACATGTCCATGAAAAAGAGTTTTTATGAACCTGAGAAAATATATTCCCTATTAAAAATTCTACTTTAAAATAATAAAATATAAATATTTACAGTTTTTCCAAGGGTATATCAAGCCTTGGATAAACAAAAGAAATTATTCCTCAATTATTCYTGGTTGCTCTGGTTCAGCAAATATACTGCTATGATTTGTGCTATGCAGATTACCTAAAAAGGTACTTTTCTGGCCTACACTGTATTGCAGCTTAAATCTGACCCAGTAAACATATTTCCTGCATGAARCACTATGTCTTGGAAAACTGTTCTTATACAAAACAATCACTTTTCTGCAAAAGAGCTTGTTTTGGTCCCTTGCCACAGGTTATTATCAAATATGTGCCAGCCTGGGAAGAATTGTGATAGGCAAGGATGCAGAGATTACTCAACAGTATGGTCCAAATCAGCCAGTTGGTCAGAAATTAAGGGTCAGAATTTTTTGTTGTTGAAAAAAACGTGACTCAGTGCAAAATGTTTTGCTTGGGGCATTGGGTTGGAGAAAGTTCTGCTGAATTGAAGGTGGAGTTTGGAGTCTTTGGATGAACTGTCCCAGTGCCGAGAGCTGGTGCTGCCAGCCAGGAGGGTGAATGCTCCCGAGTAACCTGGGGCTGCAGGAAAACAAAATAAAACAGAGGCTAATTTGCTTTGGCCTGCCTTGCAAATGCATTCTCAGGGCTGGTGGATGTGCCCTGCCGTTGAGAGGGGATTTGCAGGCTGCTGCTTCTGCAGCCAAGATGCTTTCTATGTTTTAATTTGTTTGCTTGGGTGTTTGGTGCGTTGTCAGGGGTTGTAGGACTGARAAGCTTCCAAAAGTCTCATCCAGCCTCTCAAAATATCCCTCCGKAACAATACGCATTTGGAAAGCAGACATCAAGTGTAGATGAAGGATTTTTGGAGAATAGCTTATAGAAAGTTACTTAAAGCTAAGGCAAGTTTACTGCTGGAAAATTGATGCAAATGATGGCTTGTGCAGCAGCAACTGCTGAGCCCAAAGGCACACGAGGAGCTACCTGCCCCCTGTGCCATGGGGCAGCCCATCAGCACGGCCTCAGGTCTGAGCAGAGCCACCCCGTGGCACTTGGTACCTTTACTTTTGACAGCCTGGTGAGGCAGAAGGCATCAGAAAGGGAGAAAAGCTGCTCTGTGCATTAAAAATAACACTTCAGAATAAGAAGGGGCTTTTTTTTTGTCTTTGATATTAGGCTTCTCTTTTCATAGTTTATGATATTGCGATTGGATTCCCTTTGTGGACACAAACTTTGTAATAGTACTATTCATCACTGTGACAAAGGTTCGGCGTGGAGAAAACTTGAGCTGAGCTGAAAGAAGAGAATTTTCATTATTTTAGCAGCTGAAGGTGTCATTACATCACAGTCGGTATTATGTAGCAAATTGCAAGCTRCAGCGAAATTGCTTTAAAATATATCTGTATATATTTTTCCAAAACTGTGATAAAGTCAGTCAGGAGTGCATTGAAATGCATCTCCAGCCAAACTGTTATAAAATTTCTTTATTTTTTTAACTCTGCTGTAGGACAGATGGCAGTTATTTTTCTTAAGAGTCTGCAGCAGAGCTGATGCCTTCCTTTGCCTTGTAAATGTTT
Source organism: Eudromia elegans (assembly GCA_003342815.1). NCBI lineage: Eukaryota > Metazoa > Chordata > Aves > Tinamiformes > Tinamidae > Eudromia > Eudromia elegans. The sequence continues at coordinate 4,799,504 of PTEX01000016.1, read as the reverse complement.
TGAAGTCAGAGACAAGTAGACACGGCCAAAATGCCTCCGCTTTGTAACATTGACTCGTGGCTTAGAAAGCAAACTTTTAATCAGCTTTCAACAGCATGCTGGTGATAATTGCTTAATGTTGTACCAGGCAAGGTTCGTTATGATGGCAAAATGAGCTCTTAATCGGAATCAATTGMCCATATTTTGCAGGATGTTTTTGGAGCAGATGTCGCATTTATAGGCATTCTTAGTGCAATAAGTGGCCTGTGGCTTCGGGGGGACTACAGGCGCTCTTGTGGTGCAAGAGCATCTGGGGCTTTGGAGATGCTCCCTGCCAGTTTATGGCGTTCCCGGGGCAAATGCGACTGATCTGTGAGTCAAGTCTCTGCTGGAGCTGGTGTGCAAAGAACATTACTGTGCAAATGAGGGCAAAGTTGTTTCGAGCTCTTATCTGTATTTGTGTGCTTAAAAAATAATTATAATAATAATAATATAAATTTCAGTATTTTTAAAGGATTTAGCCTTAAAATTATTGCTACCTACTGTTAACCCAAACTCCATTTTTTGATTTTTTTAATGTTTGAAATGACTTGGTGTTTTTGGAAGCCAGGCAAGAGTGTCTAGGTTAGTACAACTTCTGACTGATCTAACAGACTTGTAGAGGACACCTAAGCCCAGGTTGCAAAGTGGTTCCTCTGCTTGACCGTGGCAACTTGAACAAGGCCAGGTGAAAGTCTCCTTAAATGCAACCTGCATTTACCCTCTCTTCCTCTTCACCAGGAGTGCTGTGCAGCTTAATAAATGGCTATATTTAAAAGTGAAATCATTTGTAGTTATAAATCACAGGGAAGCTGCCAAGTAATGTTAATTTAGTACTGCACACCCATTTATAACTCTTAGATTATCGGCTGTAATGTGCCACTTTATGGAAGCATCGTTAGAAGCTGTATTTAATGTACTTGCTTTGAAATTAATACTCTGTTAAAAACCAAGCTTTGCTTTGTTTGCAGAAATTCTCCTTCCGCTGTTTTACGCGAGCACGTGGCACAAAACTGCTCTCCTTTCCTTTCCAGCCTTCGGCAAAAGAAAGGGAACGCGGCCCCGAAGCACTGGAGTAGCCCGGCGAACATAGCGAGGTGCAAGCCGTGCCCCGGGACGCACGCCGGCGCCGTCTGCGGCTCCGACGGACACACGTACACCACCAAGGTACCTGCTGCCGCCCGCCCCCGGGCTCGGCCGGCCGCTGGCTCTGCGGGCGGTGATGGGAAGAGGAGGTGGCCTCAGCAAAACGGACAGCGTTGAATGAGACGCGACCGTTAATTCTTCCTATGCCCCCGTTTTAAAAAGCRCTGATAAATTTACATTTCACGTATTTGACAAAAGAAAAAGGGCAAATCAGAAYGGCAAGTGGCCGCTTTATGATTTTCTTGATGAATGCTTCTCTAAAGAGCTCTTTCTCACTAAGGAGCTAGAACGTTTTCAATATTGATGGTGCAACAGGAATCCATTTCATGAACTTGGCTTGTTTGGACTAGAGGGCTTTGGGCTAGTTCTTGKTTTTATATTCAGCCTCCAAATAGATAATTTGGCAGTAACATCATCCTGTGACTGATTTCCAGGCTGCATGGCTAACATATTACAATTCATTTAATATAAATCATGGTTTTAGTACTCACTCATGCCAGATGCAGCACATACGATACCATGAAGAATCCCCGGTGGAGCTAAATTGGCTTGTTATTATGCTGAAATTGTGATCACCTTTAGGGCTTGATTCAATAAGGAAAGCTGGCTCCAGAGCTGTGTTTAATTCAGCAGGCCAGATCTCACATTATGGAATAAAGTCTTCCATGACTCCAATACACGTGTTCCACAAACGGGGCTTCAGGCACTGGAAATCATGGTTGGGGGATACCCCTTATGTCTTCTCTTTCTACATCAAGACTAAGGCTTACCAACTAGTAAAACTACCTTTTAAGGGCCAAAATAGACCCCAAAAAGGCAAAGAGAAAAATGATAATGAGAAAAGAAAGCTCTCACTGTAGCACAGTGTAACACTCCTGGTGATGCTGTGGCCACTTCTTGGCTGGTCAGGTCAAATCCTTCCTTCAGTAGCAGATATGGGTTACTTTTCCTCTGAACCCTTAAGAGTATAGATTTTTAGTCTGTAGTAAGTAGCTTTTGATGAATATTCAGTCACACTATTGCACTTACTCTTCTGCATCTTACTTACATCATTCAATATGAGCAGTGAATGAATGCTTTTGTCTTTATATTTTTTCACCATAAGATCCAAATTCCACCAATGACAAGTTTTAGTAAATGAAGTACAAACATTTAAGCAGTTTATTTTAATGTCCTAATAAATAACATTTTTAGTGCTGGTTTTCTGACGTCTTTATGAGCAGATCACAGCTGCCCTCCTTAAAYTCACTAATAGTTTTCGCCAGAGAATGGTATCCTTCCTGCTTCCCCAAATCCATCTGATCCTGGGGTCACTGAAATCACAGCTTATGGGGGAAATTTTCCTTCAGCTGCAGTGCAGGTGGCAAGTCTTGCTTTGGGCACTGCAGTACTCACTGGTACTTGCTCGGACCATATGGGAAAAAGTCCTTAAAAAAGAATTATTTATTGGCCGTATTCTCCTATAGGCAGAAGACGCAGTTTGTGCAAGGTAAATACCTGTATTTATGCTGTATCTATACACTGGCATTTTGATCAGTCATGGCTCAGTTAGACTTTGCTTTTTCCTGCATCAGGCTTAGGCAAGGTGGGTTTTGGCCACCTATCTTGTGGCCTGTCGGAGCAACATCAAAGCCTCTCCCCGCTGACTGGGGGCTGCTGTTCAGCAACACTAGGAATTGCCATTTCCTTCCTTTGAAGTGCTAGTTGGAGTAAAAATGAATGAAAAGGAMATGATACTGCACGAGTGTGTGATTGAGTGATAAAATGCAGATGAAATGCAGGTGTTGAAAAAAATGCAAAATAACTCACAAAAGGAGAAAGTAACACAGAGCATAACAGGCTCTTGTTTAGYCCCTTGGTCCTAGAAGCCTTCTGGTGCTTTCCCTGAGGATATCAGTGTAATGATCACCACCAGGCAAAAATGCAAATACAAAAATAGGAGAAGGATTGAGAGCAAGCCTAAAGCTTTATCATGTTGCTTTGTAAACGCCCAGACATTCCATTGCCTTCAGTTGCCATTGCTGCATCTCAGAGAGGAGGTGGCAGAACTAGGAAGCATGTAGAGAAGGGCAGCAGTGACCATCTGAGGCTGGGAGTCTACAAGGAAGCACAGCAACCGAGAGCCCCTCTTTGGTGTGGTTTTATATGAAATCACAGCTAGTACAAAAAAGGAATGCTGTGCTCCATGGCACAAGATCTAATGAAATTAGATATTGTGAAATTATGAGTTGCTAGTTTTAAGACAAAGGAAGCTTATTTTTTTCTTTTTGGTTCAGAATGAAATTGTGAAATTTGCCCCAGCAAAGTATCATGTAGGCCAACTATATGGATGGGATTAGGTAAATCCATGGAGAACAGATCTGCTCTAGGCAGGTAAACTCAGTGAGTCTCTAAACTGATGGATACCAGAAGCCAGGATGATTGATATATTTGCAGAGAACTGATTTGTTCTATTTCTGATATGCTCTATTTATTTTACCTTTTTATAGTTTGTTTTTTGTATAATCTTTTAAGCAGCCACAGCTTGGTAGGGTACTAGGCTGAACTCCTGTGTAATGGGATTCGTAGGTAAAAGTGGTGKCATCTGCCTGTTTAAATAAGGCAAGGGGATAATGAAGTCATCATACTTGTCTTCATTTAGCTATTGCTATTTAAGAAAGGAGTACATCTCCATTTCAACTTTGGATCAGGTAGCAATTTCTTTATAGACAGGTCCTGAGCATGCCTTAATCACTGCTTGATATTTTTAGTTCCTATTCTTGTTAAAGTTTAATTTCAGCCCTAAAAGCAAAATTAATGCTGCAGAGCTTGATCTGAAGCCTCACAGCCTTGGATAGTGCTTGATAGGTGGAGGGCTTTTAGTTAGATTTGTTGTCCTTGCATGAAAAATTGAAGAAACCATTACTGATTCAGTTCCAAAAAAGTAACTTAAAGTGTGTTTTTAATTGTTATTCTTTAAATGATGTGTTCTTGAATGTSATTCTTGAATAGATAATAAAATATTCCATTCACACAAGCTATATAGCAAGATAGCAAAAGCATTATCATCTTACAGCGTAGCACTGCTTGATATTCCTCAGAATTCACATTAGTCATTTTGCTTTCTGTGGAGAGCGTGTTTTGAAAGAAGACACTTTGCTTATGTTAATTATAGTGCTGGGAACTGACTGTGCCTGTTCACGTTGATTAGGAGAGATTAGGATTCTCAAAAGGAGGGCGTTTGCCAAGCAGCAATAGAGATGTTATTGGTCCTCCAACAACTGTGGGACCACAGGCTGTGTTCTTGTGCAGTTTGCTGGCATTTGCTATGTGGGTAGAAAGAGTGAATCAGAGTTGTGGATCGTAGCTCATGTTAATGTCAGGGCCAAACATGCTCAGGAACCAGCATTGCAGATGCTCTCAGTGAATGCCTTTTTGTTAAAACGGTCATATTTCCAAAAATCTGTAAGAAGTTCATCATTAGAAGTGCATTGCAGACCTATAGACCAGAATTTRTTCTAATAACAGAAGTGATCCACCCCAAAACACTAAATACAAGGTCATAAAACTCAACTAAGATAGTTACAAAATACCCTATTCAGCCCACAGCTTGCTTTAGATACAGCAGTACTTTGAACTTATTCTCTGGCTTCCTCCATGAATATAGAAGCCTTCAGTCTCTTCACTAAGTTGTTGAGGGCTGATCAAAAGAAAAAACAAATTTATATAGTATGTATTTCTCTCTCTCTTCCATTTCTTAGTGGAAAAGGTTTAAAGGTCTTGTTTTCCGGCATAGAGGAGCAGGGAAAAATGTTGAAAACTTCAGAAGTTCATGCAGATATGTCACCCTTGAAGGGAACCCCAGCCAAGTCATTGTGTGGCTCTTGAGATGATTTAGTGTGTTAGATGGGGTTTRCACTGGTTTCCAAATGAAACCATCCTTCAGGCATTACACCTTTCCTTACGCTTGTAAAGAGACTGCTCTTTCCTGGATATGAATAGCTCCATTTAATACTCTAACAACACAGAACRTTTTCATAGTATAGTGCAAGCAGAGTTTTCAAAGCTCTTTAAAGTACCAACAAATTAAGCTTGTGGTGTAAGTAAGCCCTGYAAAGAGCACTATGTAATTAGTTAATGTTTTTTGTCAGCAACACATTAAGAATAACTGTGTAGCTGTCAGTTTTACAGGAAGTTTAATTAAGCTAGTTAATAAAGCAATTACCTGAACATGACGATGACTGCACTTAACTAATCAGAAAATGAAAACAAGGATGATCTTAAATTACGAAACATACCACCTCAATGACTAATAGTCCCTTCAAAGATTGAAAAGTGCATTGGTATAATTATTGTGCTTGTAATTAGGTACATTGTTGTTCTGCAAATTTTAATTAAATCATTGCAAACTAATTAAGCCCATGATCATGTCTCTTTTTGTTTGAAAATGGAAAAATTGCCTCCTGTTGTCATAACATTAGGTAGCAAATTTGATATTAAGGGATGTACAAAAGAAATAATGTTCCAAGAATCTTAAAACTACAGGAAAAATGACTAAAACAACCAGACACTGTTAGTTAAATTTGTGCATCATGAGGGAWGATGCATTTAATTAGGAAGACTCAGTATTTGGATGGGCTGTTAAAGTCTTGTAAAGTCTCCAAATGTTGTGTATTCAGTGTGGCATGTTCAGGTTTCTTCCTAATGWGTCTGTGCTACCTGTCTTCTCAAGGTGGGCTGCAGCTGTGGGTCTGCACAGGTTCCTCTGCTTTGGGATAAGTGGTGATTCAGCCTTTCTGAAGACCCAGCTAATACCATCCCTGGTGGAAAATGAGCTATTCAGCAGAGCTTTAGCAGCTGTTAAGAGCAGAAGTCTTCAGCTAGGTGATGAGTTGGATGAAGTTTTTTGCTACCTTTTTGGACTGGGGTTTTGTAAGATAAAATATGGAAGGACGAAAAGAAGGATGATCAAGAAAAGGTAGGAAACAGTGCCTCCCTGCACCTGCGTGGTTTTTATTTGACTTGAAACACGATGGGAGCAATGTGTTTGAGCTCTGATGAAGTGTGGTTTATCCAAAAAGCACCCCCTGGTCYCTGTGTTTTCTCAGTGTGGTCTCAAGGAATGAGCAGAGAATTGGGAATAAGATAGAGCTGAATTCTTACCTTGGTGAAGGACAGGAGGGCTTCCATCAGCCTACTTGGGAAGGGGTTGTGAAAGGCACAGATGGYGTTTAAGCACCATCTGCGACTTTGAAAACTTATCCCTTAACCTCTTGGTCTGAATTCCCCTGCTGCTGAAGCAGACATAGAAATCCGTGTCTCCGAGCAGAGAGCGCTGTGAGAGGAGGACATAAATCACTTCTGGGCAGGTCTGTTCCTGTGGTTAAGCAAGTTTTAGAAATACAAGAGATTTTCATGCTTAATTTTCCATAGTTTGTAATATATGTGGGTCTGCACATACCCATATATTTTTTGGTTATGATGAATTCGGTGGCTTCATTTCTATATCTGTTCATGGTTGGATGGCTTAACACTTTTGTGGGGAAAAAAATGTAGTTATTTGTGGTTGGGCTTTTAAGAAGGACTTTGGATGATGCCTACAGTTAAGATCAAATTGATTTAATTGTTACTTCTGCCGTGGGTATAATTACCATCATTATTCTTGTAACTGCCCAGGCTTACAGACCCCTAGGCTGAAATTTGTTGAAACAAATAAAACAACCAAAACCCTGTACTGAGAAATAAGCTAAGCTGCCTTCCTCCTGGCTTATCTGAAAACTAAGTTGGGTTTTATCTGTTTATTCCTGGGTGGGTTTGATGCATTTCTGTGCACTAGATCTCTGCATCCCTTCAGCAGCACTTCTGGTCGTCAGTTTATTTATGATCTAAGACAGCTCTGTGTAAGCAAGGCAAAAAGGAGGCTGTAGAAAACTGTTGACTTGACAATAAAATATATGTTGTTGCATCTGTCACCGTAAACAACTGTTACCATCCGTATAGTTCACTATAGTTTCACTTATACTAGTAAATAAATCTTACAGATCGTATGGGGTCTCCTCTTAGATGAAGCCAAAGCAGAGAGCTATTTGTGAAGAGACTGGGTTTATGTGAGTTTGAGGGACTGGATTCTCAATTATATTAGCAGGGAATTAAGGAGTCTTTTTGCTTTATTGGAGCTCCTGCAAGTGCGCATCATCAGGACTGAAAAATGTTTGAACTGCATCTACTAAGAAGAGGAAAACATCAGGGAATAGTTAGAAATTGTTCATTAAAATTAGAGACTGAAAATAAAGTAGAAGGAGGGATTCTAGGCCAAATCTTCAAGTTTTAATGATTAGCTGTTCCTGCTTGAGGCTAAATATTACAAGCGATGAGCTGATGGTTAGAAGATACTGTGTTTAGCAAGGAAAAGTTATTTTCCTTGAAATCCGTGTCAGTATCTTAAGACAATTGAAACCTACAGGGCATTTTCATGAACTCCCAAAGAAGCACATTTGTCTTTTGTCAGTTATAGTACTCAAAATCCAGAGTACTCTCTGTACCCTCTGTTCTTTCCAGTGTGCAGCTTCTCAGAGGTGTTTTGGCTACAAGCAAGCAAGCTAAAACTATCAAATCTGGGTTTTCTCCTGGCGGGAACAGCCTTCCTGAGGCTCCCAAGGAGCCAGGAGGTATAGCTTTTAAACTCTATTATCTGAATACCCATGCGATCCAGCAAATTCCAGCACTTCCTTTTCAATCCCCTTCCATTATGTGTTAAAGTGAAGAAGCTCCTGCTTTGCCTTTGGTGGCGTCCAGAAATAAATTCAAAATCCCATGTCATCGTCTCTCAATTTTATATTCTAACTGTGAGAAGGGGCTCCCGCACAACCAGAGATCTCTGAGTTGTGGAGACTTCTCTGGCAGTTTCCCTGGCCAAACCCAAAAACACACGTTTTTTCATTTCCCAGAATATGAATTGTGAGAGCAGCTGGAAGAGAAAAGCAAGCTGATCGCTAGTGCTGTGCAGATCATTGTGTTATTTCCACCTGAGAGCTGTTGTACTTTTGGAGTATTAATTTTCTGGGTTATCTGACATCTCTGTAGCTTCAAAATACCTCCAATGTTAGATCACTTTTGGAAAGGAAAAGTATTGATTTCTTCTAGAGCCAAAATGTCTTCTTACCTTTATCAGGAGGTTTCCAGTGAACTAGTAAATAAAAATTGAGTGTGCTGGGCAGTTTTTACTGTGTCCGGGCTATTTTGTCCTTGAACAAGCTTCAAGGTGCTATGAATTCCCAAGGACTTAATGTGGTTTAGGAGCCAGTGCGTGTGCAGAAGCTGCTCTGGCTGCTCTCTTTCCAACCTTTGGAGAAAAAGCATTTGAGCCTTAGCAGCAGAGCCCTGTGAATGCACGTTGGCAGAAATGGCATGCATTTGAATTAAAAATAATAATAATAATAATAAAAGTAAGCAAGCTTTTGAATCTCTTGGAAAATACCCTCCTAGGCAGGCAGTACTGATGGTTGTTGAGGGAAGCTGGTTGCTCAAGCATTGCAGCYACTGTTTGGGGTTGGAAGGCAAGGTTTGCATTGGTGATCCCTTGTGCCCATGGAGAGGCAGGACAGAGAAACACAGGTGACATTCAGGGTCCCAGGCTGGGTGGGACCATTTTGTTCCCTCATTTTGTTCTTGCTCGGAGTGATTTCTTTTGGGAGATCAGTCCAGTCAAAATAACATCCCTGCTGCTTTCATTCTGTTGGGACCAACAAGGCAATGGCTTTGACAAAAAGCAAAACACGTGCCCAAAGTTTTACCTCCAAGTGTTATTAACTGTTTGCTAAAGCCAGTCAATCTAATTGGGCTATGACAATGTTTATCTCCTTTCTGTAACCTTGTCTAGGAGGGAAAATGTATTTTTAGCTTGTTTTTCCATAATCTAACACTGCTCAGTCCAAAGCAATTTGGCTTTGCACCGCCTGGGTCCTTTGTGATTAACATGTTTTGTCAGGTTCTGAATCTGTTTTTTATTTTTATTTTTATTCCTGAACCTGTTATTTTACCATAGCTAAGGCTCATCAGAGCTGGGTGTTTTAATTATCAAAATTAAACCAGACCGCAGAATCTGGAGGACATGGTGACAAAAACTCTCAGTGTGAGGCTTGTTGCTGCAGATGGTAAATTGTTCTGAATGATATTTTAGCAACTAGAGTTTATGGAAAATGGTGTTTTAAAATCCCTAAAAAACATGCAATATATAAGTGCAGAAGCAATGTATAAATAGCATGGTGGGACTTGCAGAACCTTCAGATTTCTGATAAAGGAGCATCATCTCTGACTGAAGAGAGGAAGACTTAGGTATCGTATGGTCCCTTTGCCTCTCTGTCCAAATCACTTGATTTCTATGCAATCGAGTTTCCCCAAATGGCTCTAATAGTACTCGTACAGCTTGGCAAACCTACTGAAAGAGCTTGTTTAGGTGCAGAGTGAAAATGCAGGTTCCTGTTGTTMTTGTCTTGCATTTCACATGTGCTGCCACAGGATAATGATCTCTAGATAAATATTGCAAGCAAACAAGTACGYGCTACTTATGGACTGTTTTTATTGCACTCATTTAAATTGATTAAAATTCAGTGGATAGGATTTGTTTAGATAGATCTTCTTTAAATTGAATGTGTTAATTTTATGCTTAYCTACAAATTCTCCCTTTTATTCCTTGACCTTTTAATAATTAGACCTGCTGTATAGTAATGCAGCTTCACATGTTCACTTTTCACTTGTTATCGGGTAACAGGAAATAAAAGCTATGAAAGTGTCTTTCTTTTTTGAAAGAGTTGGAGTTTTATTACAAGAATCATCATGTGTTAAAATAGTTTTTAACCAAGTCTTCTTTCTTTCTATCAAAAATTAAATATTTATTTAAAACTAATTCTTTTACATCTTTATAGAGCAAAAACAATGTTAAAAAAGGCCAAGTCATTGCAGGAAATCTTTACTCCCTGTGCTTTTCTAATTTRCACACAGATGCTTTCTTAAAAACATCCCAGTGTTTACAATGTAGTTGAGTTTCTCCTCACTAATTSCCAGTACTTGTAACTCTGGAAGAAATTTCATATTTAGCCACTGCAGTAACTACTACCAAAAACTGGAGGTTTGAATATCTGTCATTCCCACTTTTGGATACTCGGTATTTTCAAATATTCAGAAAAACAATGTTTTTTAGGAGGTGGTTTTGTGCTGAAGTATTACGTGCTGGAGTCGGACTGAGTTAAAAAAAGACTATGCAGTCCCTTGCTTAAATGCTCTTCTCCTGCCGGGTGGATTAAAGCCTCAGTTTGACAGTTGCACCACAGGTRGTTCAGCAAAATCCTTTATTTTGTGCCTAGCACTAGGCGTTCATTAATGTCTTGGAAAATGGAAGTTGTTTAGGCYGGGAGATATTGGCAGATCACCAATGTTCTGCAACATAATGACCACCCTGGTTAGTTCTCCAGGTTCTTCCCAAAGCTTTTCCTTGGTCTTGGTTTTGCAGTAGCTGGATTTTGGGGTAGATTATCAGAAGGAGTCTCCGTTGCTCAAACACGTCATCGATGATGACTTGCTTGGGCATATTGACCCCAAGGGAGAAAATTGTTGCTGATCTGGGGTTTTTTCTTTAAATGCGTGGAAGACGCAAGCCCTGAATGACAGATGATATATTTCTTAATAACTCTCTGCATTAAAATTGCAGCAGGTGCCCAGGCTGAGAGGAGAAGCAGCGARTAGACTGTTCCTTGTGTACTTTGCGTTAGTGTGTCAGTAGTGATGGATGGAGCAAACAATAAAATTTGACCTGTCACACTATGCTTATGAGGCTCGGCGCCTTAAGGCACTTGTAATTGACTTCAGCCAACAATGTTAATGAAGGTGGTTTGGAAAATCAGATTATTTGAATGATACAGGCTGCTTTACATTTTTAGTATGCAAGAAAAGGCTTGAAACTCAGAGGGGCTGAAGCCATAAGGTTTGTTCTTTACACACTGCCACTTGTCCCTTTTTAAYGGAGCTAGGCAAAGGAATAGTTTTAGATAAAAGGTTTGTATTATGTAGGATATGAGTTATTCAAAATGATTCTGTGGGGCATAGTTTTTAAACAGTGTGTGGGATGTGCAACACGTAGTTTCCATTACCAATAATGGGATTTATGTGTGTATTTTCTTTATATAATACATCATGCTGAAATGTGCCCCTCTAGTATAATTGGACTAGAAAACACATCTCGAGGTTGACATTATTCAATGAGTTGTCAAAATGTGGCACCAAGTGCGCAAGTGAATGCGTTTCTCGTCTYGGAAAAATCTGTGCATATAGATGCACAAATAAATTTGGTTTGAGATAGTGATGCACAAAGTAGTTGCATCAAATTAAATGTAGTTAGCTGGTGTTAAAAAATCGCATTTACATTTTCTACATAATTCATGAGGAGAAATTGGAACAGTTGTTGCAGGTGGAATATGAACATTTTCCAGTAAGTGTGTTTTATAGACAAATGCCAGTTTGAGCTCAAAATGCTTKCTTCAAAACGTGAATTTTTGATGAGTATTCCTGGGCTCTAAATCAAAATTTGCAGCGGCCTCGAGCTGGAGCCTCCAGACATCCATAGCCTCRTTAGAAATGCCAAGAATCCTTGCAAGGACTGGAGATGAAGCTCGGGCTCTGATTTGGTCTATTGTGCAACAGAGGCTTGCAGGGTCTTCAGGTCCAGTGTGGCTGTGAATGGAGGAATGGAGGAATGTCCTTGTCCTCTCTGCACTGCTGGGGAGCTGTGGCAAGATCTGAGTGCTTCAATCCCATTTCAGGTGCTTTTGTGGGGATCTCAGTTCCTTCTGGATTGTGATGATATTCCCAAGGTAGGACAATGAGACAGAGTCCTCCAAAATACGAAATTAYCCCAATTAATCACCTGTGGTGTCAGTGTAAGAGTTAAGCAACTGCTAGATGACTTCATCTCATCTCTTTAAGGGCTATTCCTATCTTCTTCTCCTTTTCTCCCTCCCTATACATTCAAGTACTCTACACTAAGATCTTCATCCAGATAGTGCAAATGTAAAGATTAATCTCTTGTTTCTCCATGATTCGGATAGTTCTGCAATGATATTGGTTTGTCTTCTGCCCATTTTAATGTGTTGTGTGTACAAATAAATATGTTGGGAGAAGGAATCTCAGTGAGGTTCACTGTACTGTAATCCTAGTCTCTGCCACATGCACGCTTCCTATCTTTTTCCCTAGAAGAAAATCAATAATATATATTGTTTCAAATATAAGATATKGGAGGATATTTTCTTCTTAATGCAAGTTTTTTGTCTCCTATTGTTGTTGCCTGTGCAAATTGAGAAAAGAATKTGAAGAGGAGGAGTTTAGGTCTTGCTGGCTGTAGTCTCTTTTTCTTTTGAGATGCTGATGAAAAGGTGGGGAAATAAAGGAGAGAGGGAAGTCTTTTATTTTAAATTTCAGTTGTGAGATCTCAGTATGAATCTCTGCAGATTGGTAGAGCAGACATCTTAAAAGATTTCTAGTAACCTGCATTTTCAGGTCAAAAAGACTTCTAAAAAATGAATGATTTGAGGAGGAGAAAGCACTGAAATGTGTTTAAAGGGAAAGTTTCCTGCAGTAGCAAAACAGTGTAAAGAGCTTGTAAAAACCTTACCAGTTAAATGGGGATGGTTTTCCTCGGTGAGTGGCCCAGACATTGCATTATGTGCATCTGCGTTTAAGTGATGGGAAGCTCCAAAAAAGCAAGGAATTATTAATAGAAAAGCAGAGGCTCTCAGGAGGAGAGATGGCACTGCTGTTCAAGCTGTCTCATCTGATTTCTGCACTGCTGGAAAAGCCGGGAAACCCTTGTGGGATCATCCCTAATGTGGATTGTTCCCAGGCCTGCAACCTTCACCCCGCAGGACCTCTGCAAACACAAYTCGTGTCCTGGGGCAAGACATGGCTGTGTGGGACAAACTGCCCCATGTGCYGGGAAATGCCAACAGAGCTCGGCTGGCATGAGTATTTTATGCCCCTCTTTCATGACTCTGTGGCTGTCAACCAGGTGGTTGTTGAATAGTGGCCTATGGTATTAATTTTTCTGCCATGTAACATGTAATAGCCAACTGCGTGTCTCTCTGTGGGCAGCACCTTGGTAAATGGAAGATTACAAATAAAATGGCATAGGTTATTGCCATTACTTCTTCTAGCTCCCTTACAAATGATGTTCTCTAAGGGTAGCAGACACAATTAATCGATGGGATTAATTGTGTGTAGAAAAGACATCATTACAAGACAAAAMCAGTGCCATTACTATTTGTATATTTCAAGCAGAATACCCAAAAATATAAAACTATACTCTGCAGAAAGCACAAAATAATTAATTTCATTYACAGGGGTTCTTACCAGGGAATGCGGATGTTCCATTTGAAAAAAAAAAACTGTCTTATTAAATAGAAATTAGATTAAGTGCTAAAAGCCTCCTGTAGATCAAGSCTTCAGCCCGTTAATGGACTTTTCCCTCTTAACTTCAGATCTTCAAGTTATTTTAGAAATGTCTCGCCTTTCACACAATTGAAAACTACTTGCTAGAAATAACCACTTTCAAAGTCTCTGTGTTTAACATTCTCTGGAGAGAGTTATGTCAAAGAGTCACCTGCTTCCCAGGGGGTTAAACGCTGTAAGATAGTGTGAAGCTTGGAGACATTTACAGATCATATGTAGCCAATTTAAATTGCAGGGAGACTGAAATGAAAAGCTGTTTCAGCTGATGCGTTGCTCGAGGCTGGAATAGAGCCCGCTGGTGTGGGACACCGAGCCTGGTGACAGCAGGGCTCGCATCACGCCCAAGTTGTGCCCGATTTGGTTTTAAAAGCAATTTTAGTTCAAATGAACAAAAAAAAGTAGAAAACAACCAGCAAAAGCCTTTATAATGAAAATGGAAGAGAAATGCTAGCCTGTACAGAGACCCCTTTATATTTTCAAACCTGAAATCTATCATCATAGAGTCTGTATAGCAGAGTTAATATTGGAAGTGTGTTTTATTACTTGAATATATCTTGCAGAGACAACACAGAGCAAAGAAAACCCTTTTTGAGTTATATAACTCCTTGATGGGTTGCTATAAGGTCTTTCATTTTAAGCCAGTAAATTTCAGAGCGGTAATTTAAAGATTACACTTTTCCTTAAATTTAAAAGCACGTTCTAAATCTTGTTGTATTTMGTTTTGAGCACTTATCTGATACGCTTGGTCCTTTCCTTCCAAACCGTGTGGGTTCAATCACCTGCAGGCTCTCTGGGGTGCATTTTGCCTGCCCTAAGGCAGCTTACCAGAAGAAGACACGGGGAGGCAAAGAATATGGTCAGCCCCAAGCTCAATATGAACTAATTAAAGAACAGGACAAAGGTTTGGGCTCCCATAAGAAGTACTATCATGTGTAGTGGTCAAGGGATACATCAATACTAACATCTGCAAGCAGCCTACATCCAAAGGAAAGATAGTTTTGTAGCATCAAAAATGTAATAAAAGCAGCAATCTTCCTCAATGCCATTTTATCAGACACTGTCTGTGCAGCTCCAGAGAAAGATGATCAGGACTTGGTGGGTACAAAGGCCACTGGTTGAACACTAAAAACTGAGCATCCGAACATACTTAATATACCAGTATGAGAGTAAGGCCATGGTCCCAAGGGTATTTGCCAAAGACTTGCTCTTTGAGGTCGAATTATAACCTAATTCCTGATAGCTTGTTGGCTGCTTTGTTTGTTTTTATTTTGTTTTTAAACTCTGATTTCTGCAGATTTTTGCAATAATAGAAAAGTATGAATAATACATACCTCTGGAGATAGAATATTTGTAATCCAGGCATGAATGGATGAAACACTTTTGTAGGTGAAAGTGAATCATATCTTTACTGTGATGATAAATTTGGCATTATTGTTATCTAAATTACTTGTCTTCTCTCTGTTGTTTCCATATATTTTTATTAAAATTGTCTTCAGTCCTAAATCGTAGATGGGAAGTAATGGAAGGTCATTTTGAGCAATACCCTGGCTAATCTGTGACTAAAGAAGAGTGATTATGTTTGATGGATAAATCAACAGAGAAGAATTATTCACTTATCTCCACGTGGCAACCTTACAGGTTGATACAACAGAGTATTTGGATGATAGAGATATTTTTCTGGTATTTCAGGCTTAAATCTTCTCGTTCTTTCTTGTCTGATACTAATAAAGATTATAGCAGTTCTTTTCTAACAGTGGAACATTGGGGTTTTTTTCTCCTAATATTTATCCTGGATTTTAAGAAACAATCGTTAGGTTTTTGCTGAAACATGAAATAATCACAATAGGAACCCTTTTTGATTAATATGGTTTTCTTTTGATGCACAATCATAAAGCTTTATGTGCCATCAGTGGAACAGAGACACCACAGAATGGGATGTTTGCAAATCTTTGAATGAACCAAATAATTGTCTGCAGCGAAGCTTTAGCTCCTTTAAAAATGGTAGAGACTAAAAGCTTTCTTCATTATGACTGTCTCTACATTAGCATGTTGAATGATGTCCATCAGTGCCTAAATTGTTATAATTTAGTCCTTATTCGGGGAAGACTGTGGGTTGCTTCCCTGCAGTATCAAATCTTGCAGCTTGCCAGTAAATTGAGTGACCAATTTAAAGATACCTTTAGAAGAGAATCTGAGATGTGAGCTGACACTGAAACTCCACTATCTCCTTCCCTTGGGCAAAACCTCTCAAGCTTAAGGATACACTGCGCTTTCAGGATTTAATGCTTTGTTGGCATGTTCAAGACATCATCTTTCACTCCAGTGGGGACTGAGGGCACTGTCAGGGCTTCTCTGCTCATCTCTCATCTCTAGGTCCCTCGTTTTGAGCCTTGGGCTTTTTGCCGTGTCCTGGGTTTGGGAGGAGGGGACTTGACTTATGTGCAGCTGCCCAGGAACTGGTGGTCTCTGTACCTGGTGCTTGCTCCGTATTGAGAGTCATTTCAGTGCTTGTGGCCAGACCTGGGGTAGCACTGTCAGACTCTTAAAATATCAGTCCTTGAGCTTCATAGGCTCTTGCTGGCCACACTCCTTAATGCTTTGTATCTATTACCTGTAGCTTCCTCTTTGTAGCTGTGCTTTTGCACAGGAGGGGAAGGTCACTTCCTATCCCTTTTTTGCCTCTAACCATTTGATCACCTTGGTCTTGTGCTTTCCTTCCCTCCTCATCACTGATGGAGTGCACACTGCATCACTGCTGCCCTTCCAAAGCTGCAAAAATTCCCTTTCCTCTGCACTAAATCCCCCTCACTGCTTCCAGCCCCGCTTTGTTTTATCTGAGAAGGCAAAATATTGTTCTGATATTGGCACGTTTTATAACACAGAGTGATATTTGTAATAGTCAAATGCCTCTCTACTACAGAGCATCCTCTCTGGGGCACAGGAGGGAGATGGTGGGGTGAGCTGAGCATGGTCACACAGTGAATATGGTGTGGATGTAAAAAGCAGCGAGGTACATGGGAAAGCGTTTTCCTTGGCGTATCCAGGAGGCTAGGATGGAAAGCACTTGTATAATTCATGTTAGGTGCTCTTGCTGCTGATCGTGAATTTAGTCTTGATCTTGGCAAATCAGTCACACTTAGGAAGTGACAAGGAAATATAGCACTGGTGACAGCCTGCATGGAGGATATTTTTAAGGTCTTGGCTAGGGCACAGTGGTGTCCCAAAATACAGGCTCAAGGCCTTGCTAGACAGGTGTTCTTGTCTTGACAATTGTGACAATCTAATCTTCCTTAAATTAATGCTCCCCTTTCCAGGGAGTTGGGCAAATCAGTCATGTTCCCTCTGTTTCCACCCATCAGGCAAGCCACGGCTCAGGGATGGCTTTTGCTGGACTCCTGTGCTGCCCTTGGGGCAGCATCGTTGTCCTTGAGCGTTTGGAGGGCGTTATCTGAATTATCGGGAGGATATGCAAGCACATCCGAGACCCCTGCCTGGGGAAAGGGAGTTTGGTGTCCGTAGCGATCAGCCCCATGGGATGAATCAGTCTTCAATATGTACATGTCTTCTCCAAGCATTTTTGTGGAGTTTTGAACTATGCTGATGTGAATTGCACATTGCTCTTTTGGGGGGGTTCTGTGGAGGTAAATTCTTGTTAGAATGTTTTTGTATGCCATTTTGTCCTGTTCTGTAATATTACACTTAAGCTAGAATAGCTGGCATTTTCCAGTTGAAGGGTCTATTAATATTTATGAGATCATTGTACATCTCATTGCAGGAAAACTCTTTTAACCTTTAGAGTCTTGGAGTTCTCTGGGAGATAATATCTAAGTTTTTCTAATAACTTTCACTAATTCTTGACAGATTTATTGTAGAAAGCACTAGGATATGTATGCTAGAAACCTCATATGCCTAGTGGCCCTCTAGAGACTGGGAACATAGAAATCCCAAGAACTAATAATTCTACCTCTGTGTCAGTGTCCAGGCTATATAGCAGGTTTTGCAGGTTCTCATAGTTTTTTGTTGTTTTTGTTATTTAAACTGCCTGGATTTTAATTGTTCCTCTTAATTAGAGGAAAAGTGAGTTTTCACAGTAAGTCTACCTCATTATATGTAACTATAGGCAGAAATAAGTGGAAAATTTGTTTTCCTCCACCAAAAATATACTTTTTTTTTTACCAAAAAATTTGCTGCTGGTGGGACTTTTTCAGTCTGAAGTCATATTGTCTCCAGGCATCATCCTTTCTGTTAAGAGTCAACTCTTTTACTCTTCTAGATTCGATCTAGTGTTGCTCTTTTTCAGCACAGAGTTGTAGCACGTAGTTACATGCATGAGACCTAGTAGGTACCAAGTGTTGTCATTTGAGCCAGTGGTTTTATCTAGGAGGGTGGCCACAATGGTTGATTTATGGTTGTGGATTCTGATGGGTAGTCTGCAAGCATCTGGCATGGGATCGATGAGTTGCTTTGCTTGGCCAAGAAAAGTGTGTGCAAAAAGCAAAATATCTATATGTTCAAAGTCGTGATATATTGGATTGAATTTTTAGGAGCCAGTAGATTAAAAAAAGAAAGTCTGAAGTCTGAAAAATGCAGTATTGGAATATATTTAAGTATTCTAATCTAGATAATTGGATCTTGTCACTTCTTGGCATTTTAAATATCAGCATTCCCACTTAGCATAACCCAAAATGTCCTGTACTGATGCAATGTGTTTGATATTTCCAGCTGTGGAGTTGGCTGCACTTCAGTAGAAGTTTAGATTAGTAAGAAACTGATTGCTTTGTAGATGAAAGGAGCTGTGTGAGTGGAAATTTCATTGTGCAATTGTCGTACTGGACATTTTCAAAATAGATTTAATGGGATGGTTGTAGGACAGTAATACCAGTCAAATTGGTTTGGGATATTTTTTTTTTTTTTTTGAGGATCAGCACGTGCTTTGGTAACACACTACCTGGTGTTTATGGAACATACAACATGTGTCATGCAAAACCTACGTGAATATAATTATCCGCACATTGCATTACCTTGTGTTGCACCAAGATTGCAAGAATTTCTCATCAGAAAGGTCCTTGAAGTTGTAAGTTCCCATGAGAAATTTAGTGCCTTGAACTATGGTAACTGTRAGAGTGAGCAGCAAAAGTTAATTGTAAAAGGTTTTTGTTTAGGAGAGACACATTTTGTGGCATAGCAGATTAGAATAGTAAAAATACTCTAGTTTGGGGAATGTTTTTTAAGCCTTTAGATTCCTCCAGCAACCCTGACCTTTTCTTCTGCTCCCCTAAGGACATATGTTCAAGCAATTCAGGGAGGATTACTAGTGAACTCATTGAAGTAGAGAAGCTCAAACCAAACCTGTATTGTAGGCTAGAATTCTGTGTTTCTTGTTATGTACTTCATTAAACCAGAGGGGACTTTTAGATAAGCATTTGTCACTTCCATGTCAGGATTCTCAAAGAACATGTTGAATTAACAAGGCGTGTTTAATGCAACCTTGAACAAAAGGTTAATGAGAATTCAGGAGAACACAAGGAGGGAAATATTATGTACTGCTC
Source organism: Eudromia elegans (assembly GCA_003342815.1). NCBI lineage: Eukaryota > Metazoa > Chordata > Aves > Tinamiformes > Tinamidae > Eudromia > Eudromia elegans. Next base: position 4,780,317 of record PTEX01000016.1, on the reverse strand, counting down.
CAGGTGGAAACTGCACGGAGCCAGAATAAGTCATAGTTTGTCTTGTCTTAAATGTAGATATTGTTCAATGGTGAGCATAATTAAAAACAGGACCTATTCTAAACAACGACACCCTTCAGTATTATTCTCTGCTGTCTGTCACTTGAATAGCAATAGGACCCAGAAAGGGAACACGTCATGGTCATGCACTGCCAGGAGTGGGGGCCACCACTTACGGCTTCATGGCTTACTCCCATGGTCAGCATGGCTGAGTAGTCAAAGTTCCTCAGCAGGACTGAGAAGAGGCCCAAGGATGGAGGACGAGAAAGGCATGCAGCTTCCTTGCCCTTAACCTTCCTAAACSCCTCTCTCTATGGCTGCAATTTCCGCTCAAAGCACAGAGCCACTGATTTTGAGTAATCTGCTTTTAAGAGTTCTGTGGTTGGTTGATACCATGTGCAGTGGGCATTTTTTTACATTGAGCAAGAAAATAGACTTTAAAAAAGAGATGGCAACAATTTGGAAGGATTGTGAGGATAGCATGTGTTCRTTTTGGACAACCTAACAATCTTGATGATGGTAATCATAGGGTCCCTTTTCTAACTTGATTAGAATCACAGTTGTGACTGCCAAATCAAGCAAATTGGAATGTGGTGGAGCTTAAAAAAAACATCAATTAGATATGCCGTTCTGTCTGTAGTTTCCTGAAAATGTTATCCTTGACAACATCAGTTGCCTTTGCACTGGGGATGACCCAATTACTTTTGCTGTTTTGTTGTTGTTTTTGTTTCTTTGTTTTTCAGTTTGCAGGTTATGTGTTTTACAAGTGAGGCCATTACTGTATGTGTGGGGGTTTTTTTTGGTTGGTTTGTTTGTTTTTTGTTTATTTTTTAAACCTCCTTTCTGCAAGTAAAGTAAGCAAAGTCATAACAGGGAAAATTGCCATTATTTATACTGCAAAATCAATGCTGAGTTAGGAGCATTGAAAGACCTATCCTGGACAGGAAGAGGAAGCAGGACTGTCTCAGTTAGTGGCACTGACTCATAGCTGATTGCGTAAGTTCAAACAAATGTGTCRTTTACACCAGTTTAATTATCTTGCTTGATATCCATAACAATTTTCTTAAAATGTGAAATTCCTTGTTCCAGGTGACATAATATAGGTGCTGTTGGGTAGGGGGATTTTCCATAATTTTTAAGACGCTCGTATTGAGGACCCTTTTCCTCGTGCGTGAGAGGAGGATGCAGTAATGCTTCAGATGCTTGAAAGTTGTGGTCATAAATGCTCGGAACTTTCTGAGCRTTGCTAGCTTCCCAGCACAGAAAAAAATACCATTTTTCTACTTCCAATGTTTCCATTTTGAGCTTTCATGAGCAAACAGCTTATATGAGCCATTTAAAACATCAAAAGAGGTGTTTTTTTGGCTTGGACACATCTTTAATTTGAAGCAGATTTAGTAAAGGCCGAAACAGGATAATGCTACAAAAGGATTAGCTGTGGTTAGTTGTTTTTTGAGCAAACAAACTAATTCTTCTTTCTTTGTATGGGCGTCTTTCACAGCAAATCCATTCATTAAGCACTGAACAGCTAGGCCTGGGGTTTGTGGAGTGTGGTGTGGTTTTTTTCTTACGATTTAATTTTGGTTGTTGTTGTTTCTATTGCTGTCTTTAGAAATCAGAAGCATTGCTGCAAGCTTTAACTTCAAAGCTCAAGCTAGCTTACTCTTCATTGGTTGCTATGCTTCAAAATGCATTCCCTGAGCTTCTTTGCCAAAGGTCTGTGCTTTTTACTACTGGGGCTTTTGGTTTAGCTTTTGCTTTTTGTTTCCAAAATAAATTGTGAGGAGTCAATTAAGAAATAGATTGGCTTTTTCTGACACTTAAATGTTGCTGCTCTGTCAGCAGCTGGACAAATGGCACTGTAGAATGTTGTTTATWTTATATTACGTATTAAACCTCAGATTTCCTCCATATATAAACAACAAGCAAACACGTCCTGTCCTGAAAACTTTGTGAGGTCTGAAAGTTTGCTTGATACCATGCTCTTCCTGCATTAATAGCCAGGAGTGAAGCCTGTTAGGGACACGTGACAATCACTGAAGCCGGAGCAAACCTCTTGTGAACTAATTAACCCGGCAGATTTTACTGGAAAGCAAGAGGATAACTCGGGTATTGTGGAGAGGAGGGTTGGCCTGGTGGAATTTAGTAGCAGGAAAAGGAGAAACCCAGACTGACCGTCAGGTCTCCTTGGGAAAGGTAGGAGGTCGTCTGGGTAAGTGTGGGTGCCATGCCATTTGGAAACCAGCCTCACATGCTGTATAAGCTCGTGTTTCCACTTCTGAGACGTTTACTGTTACTTCTCAGTCTACCAAGGATTTCAGGATGCAAGCCCTGGGAAGCATGAAACTATACATACTGTCTGCTTCTTTAACTGCTGCCTTGTTGTTTGCGGCGAGGTTGCTAGAGAATGAACAGATAATGGAGAAAACTCCAGACCGATTCATTCACTGGTGCTTCAAGAAGCACTGCAGGCATTGTAGCAAATTTCTGCAATGTAGATTTGTAAAAAAACCTATTTCAGAAATGTTAAAATGTGCATCTGAAATATTCTGAAGCTACATTTGTCAAAATCTTATCCTTAAAGAGACACCCTGCCAGATGCATCAGACACCTTAGAACAGTTTCAAATACAAGACAGGAGTGTAAGGTCCTCGTGTAATGCCAATACCTAATTCCTCGCTTTAAGCTCTTGTACTACAGTTCTGTTCTGGGAACTCTGCAGATGTCGAATGACACTGGAATTACTGATTGATGGGGAGCGTTGGCTGCAAAAATTTAGGAATACTAAAATATTACATTCATACTAATGGCGCCAAAGCCTGGAGAGAACATCCCCGCCCTTCTTATCCGTTACCAGATGCTGCTTTTTTTCCTAGGTGTGGGCAGATGGATTTGGGGCTGAGTAGACGGAGCATTGAGCATTGTCTCATCTGATCATCTGGACTGATAAAGCTCTGATAATTGCTCTGTTTAAAGTGTCACTGCTTGGGCAGAGCCCCCATGCTTGGGCATTTGGATATCTTTGCACTGCCTTCCCTCCGCCATATGTAGGATGTTGTTCAGCTGGTGATTGGAGTATCTGGATGTGCACAGAGCCACAGATCGTTACCTCTTGATTATGTTCACGTTATCTGATGCATTGTCTCCATGAGAGAAATTAAATTGCCTTCAGTAATTTGAAGCGAGTAAAAATGACAAATCATCGTTCTCTTGTGATCGGTAAATGGCTACAGAATGCGAATGCGTCTCAATTACATGGCAGTACATTTCAAGCAGCATCGATCGTTCCAAATCTCCAATTGTTTTCCTGTGTTTTTTCTTTACATTTGGACTAAGATGGCTCTGTTCCATTAAACCATTTTAAGTAGCTTGCTTTTCGCTTTGAATAACAAGATTAGCTGTGAACTCCCAACTTGTGATTATGAAGAGCTGTCATAAAGAAAAAATACACATGAAAAAACAACGTAAGAAATATAGAAATGGGGAAAAAAAAGCCATGGGAGACTGAGTTTAATATCTGCATCTGAGGACATAGTGAGTTAGTGTATTGGAAAGCAAAAACTCCCATGTGCAGCTTGCTATCCTGCAAATCCTGCAGGAGGAAAAGTAGCCATTTCCCCTCAGGAAATGCAKTTGAGTGTTCTTTCTCTAGGTGAATATAAAATACGAACTGTAAGATGGATGTGTTTTAGAACAAGCCAGCTTGGATTCTGGTCTTGCAAATATTTCTGCCTGGAGAATTAGCRTATCCAATGACCCTTCATGCAGGGATTACCCTGTGTAGCACATGATTTTGTAGTGCCATGGATTGTACTGTAGCAAACCACAACGGGTTGCTGTGCTTTAGCAACYCATGCTCTCCAGCAACCCAGCATGATTTTAGGGACCCAAGCACTTGGAGCATGCATGATTGCCAGCATTAATGACATGACCACCTGCCTTAAGGAGCGACCTTTAAGGTTACTGGTGTCCCATGCTTTCCCACAGCTCTGTGGTTAACTTTACCCCATGGGTGAAGAGCTGTGGGGCTCAGAACGTTGCTGTGGTTTGGGTGCTACTTCGTGCAGATGCATAAATCTCTTCACCCATTTAATATCAGCATCTGGGTACCTGGGTCTCTTTCTTCTTGACTCTGGGATACTGCTGCGATGGGAGGGCATCATAGGAAATTYCCTTTCGCTTGAGTTAAAGATACTGAGCTTGTTTTTATTGTGCCAATTAATAGAAAAGGAAGGGGGAAGAAAAAGAAAAGCTTTTGAGCTGAGTCACAGTGCTCCAAACATGGTGTTTTTTCCTCCATCTGATGAAAACTGGAATCAGAGGCTTATAAAGAAAATACCAGTAGGAGTCCCAGCTAAGGAAGTAATGGCAAACACTGCTTKAAAGCATGTAAACAAACAATCCCTCACAAACGGGGGCCTGGACTCCAGTGGAGCCTAATTATGTGCTAAGACAGATTGGTAAGAGAAAAATACTCCTGTAAAGAAGCTTTGGATTGGAAATATATATGCCATAATTTCAGGAAGTTTTAGCTTCTGCCTGTGGCAGGCAGGAAGATAAGGTGGAAAATAATGAGCTTTTGTTATATGTATCTGAACAAGCAATGTATTGTGAGTGAGAAAAGCTGTGCCTARAACAAACTGCCCCCAAAACGGTCCCTGTAGCGATGCGAGAGCCTTGGGCAGGGTGCGGGGAAGGCCCGATGCAGCTTCAGGCAACAGCACCATTGAACGCTAGGGTTTTAAGGCCACTGCTTTAGTAAGAGGTAATATTTCAGTGCGTTAGCTCACATTTTAATTAGTAAACTGTTTTTGAGAAAGATCTCATGGTGGCTTATCTTTCATCATATGTATTGCCTGCCAATTCCTTCACATTTCCACCAAAAATTTATACTTAACTCCCTTCCTTGCTAATTCCCATTTCGACTGCAGAAGCCAGCAGAAGTCTGGAAGTTACCCTGTCCTTTATACCATATTTTGCCACGGTTTTGTCGTGTGAAGTGAGGGCTCGAGGTCTTCGTGTCAGGATGCAGAGCAGAGCCCCTGCTAGGGGCTGGTCATTGTACTGAGCAGAGAGATGCTGGTTTGTTCCCTCCTTACAAAACATCTAGATTCTCCTCCAGCAGGGACCACGTGCTGGAGACTGATAGGAGTAAAAGAGCTGGGAATAATTTTTTATGCAGCTATTTTCTTTCCTCCTCAAATGTGAATATTTATGCAAAACACGTTACTGTCAATGCACTGACAATAAAGAGAATATCATTAGCCAAGCAGTAGATTCTCCAGGGGCCACTTTAGCCAAAACACTCTCTGCAATAATTTCCCACATCTTAGTTGAATAAATTAATTTATGAATTTTCCATGAATATGTTCAACCRTTTCTCCCCTCATATATTTTATTGATCTCCATATACGTTTAGCAACAAATAACAGAGCTGATTTTTCTATTTGCAATGAAATGACTTGGAGATGTTTATATGGACCTTGGGATTCATAGTAAAAAAAAAAAAGGACACTTCAAACAGCAGGGAGGTGGCAAAGAAGCAGCTCTCATTTGTACCCTGCACATTCAGATCATAGAAATTGCCCTTTTTAATCAGTTGTTGGATGGTTGATTTGTGATTTTGTGGGTGTTTAGGATTTTTTTGGTTTATTTTAGCTTTTAGTAGTAGTTTTATCATTCATTAAGCAAGCTGAAGAAAACCTTGCCTTGCTTTTCTCCTGTAAAAAGCTCTTTTTTTCTTCACGACGTGTGATAATGGTCTGGAAATGGGCCTTACTAACTTAAAGGTGGTTTGGAAGCATAATTGCTTATGCTTAGATACATAATTTACACTTATTATGCATAATAAAGTATGCAACTAATTGATGTTGTGTAAGGAATTAAATTGTCAACTCCAGCTGCAGGAAGRCGATTTATGGATGAGCTCTCAGCAGCAACCTGACTATCAGAATAGGCGGTAAAAGGAGAGTTTCCTTTGGCTGGAGAGGGTTCTTGGAGGCTTCTGCTTTCCTCCTTGTGTGGTTTCTGGTGTGTTCGGTAGCGGACAGATGAAAAAGAAGCACTAACCTACCCTCTAGCCTAGCATGAAGCAAGCATAGTACAAGCCAAGCCTCAGCCCATGCCTCCGTGTTTCCATGTGTTTTCCAAATGGGAAGGAGAAAGGCAGAGGCACACACAGAGCACGACGCCCTCAGGGTACAGTGAAGTTCAGAATGGCCTGGGAGATAACATTGATGAAGGATGGAGGCGCAGGATAATAGCACTGTCTCCTGCTGCTAGATTAAAGCCTGGGTGAAGATGAACCCTTTTAACAAAAATAAACAGAAGCAAAGCCAAGATGTTTGCCGCCTTTTCAAAGCGGGAGGCATTTATCCTGTAACAACATCCTGCTCTGTTCTCTCGGCTTCCCCTGCACCCAAATAGCAGGAGATGCTGCTGTGATTTTGCTCAGCAGCCCATGCTCTACCAGCCACAGCTGCCACCGCGTCCGCTCTGGGCGACCTCCTGCTCTGCACTGCGCATCCTTCCACCTTTAAAGATGTTCATGCGGTCCAAAACACACCGTGTKGCACTGTGTGCACACACGGGCCTCCTCCTAAGTGGAAAATAATAATCTACAATAAAACCCAGCACTATTGAAAAGTTTTTACGTGTTTGGGTTTGCCTGGCAGGAGGCAGTTGCTGTAAGGAAGAGTGCGGGCCACCCTTGTGTTAATAGTCTCCAACCCTGGTCAGGTAAAATCAGTACTCAGCAAGGGGTACAAATGGTAGTGAGTGCAGCTCATTAGTTGGCAGCAAAGAGACCCTCGCACATTTTTGCTCCTTTTGTTGGCTTCCCGACTTTGCTGCTGGTCGCTCAGGTGACCTGGAAGGAGTTGCTTCATCTTTCTATGCTGCAAATCCCATGTCTGTAAGCACGGGATAACAATAATGCACTTTATGAGAGATGTATAAAGTTCCGGTACCAAACATTGTATATGAACTATCTTTTACTGTTATCTGTGATAATAAAAACAAGTGCATTTTCAGTAGATACTGAGGTTTTGCAGTCTGTCCAGTGCCATTGTTGCTAAATGCAATTTCTCATTTAATCTTAACTTTTTTTTTAAAAAAAAAAACCTTGCCCTAATTCAAAACCCATTCCTGCCTTCTTGTGATTCCAGTGCAAGTTGGAGTTTCACGCATGTACTTCTGGCAAAGCCATCACAGCCCGATGCGAAGGGCCCTGCCCCTGCCTCCCGGGACCTGAAAATCCAAAGCACAAGATAGAGAAGGCTGGTGAGTTGACCTGTTAATGGCATATTTTAATCCTGCTTTGTTCTAAGAAAACCTTTTCTTTTTGAGGCAATTTAGTAACACTTTTTTTTCGGGAAAATGTTGAAATTGTGTTGTCAGCTGTGGTACAGCTACCATGCAGTGCCTTCAGACATGATTCCTACAGGAAAACCAGCACCCATTCGATAGACTCATGACTTGTGATTTATCTCTTTTAACTGAAAGTATTTTGAATAAAAATATTGAAGTCTTATAAAAGAAGACAGGAGAGAGAAAATCTACTCGAGGCATCATTACTTTGTAAAGATAGTCCCTCTCGATGAATATATATGTGTATCAGTAGCCAAATGGGTATTTCTGTATATCATTCAGAAAGATACTTAAATGTGCACGGGCACATAGTCACAAACACATTACTTAAGAGCGGTATGATCCTTCTTGGTACCATTGTTAACATTAGAAGTTAAGTATTAGCAATATGTATATGTGTGTGTCTGTATTTATATGTGAAATTGTTTGATGGTGCAAGCGTTGTTATGCGACAGTGATCTCATCACAAATGATGCTATCTAAAACTGAAGATTGAACAGCAATAGGTGATGAGGTGCTAATCTTGCAACTTCTTTGCGATGCTGTATCTAGGTCTGCAAAACTGGTGAGCTGATATTCCCTCCCTTGGCTCTCTCCAAAGTCAGCAGTCACAAACTGTCTCAATGTGACCCCATCCGGAGGGATTCAGTTCTTGCAAAGTAGATTGACTAAGAGGAAAACAGCAGCAAAAGCAGGACAGCTGCCACAGGCGGGTTTTGTGAAGGAGCTTCAGCCCTGCTATGGGCAAAGCCCTTTGGAACTGAGAAGAAATGTTGTTTGTGACTCGTTCTTTAAAATCAGTGTAGATTTGCTGGTGGGGGCAGCTGTGGCAAGGCGAAAATTAGCCTTCTAAATATAGTGTTGTCCTCTCCCCCTGAGGAGCAGCGCTAATGGAGTTAAATCACTGTCAGCTCCTGGCCTCCTGTCTCTACCAATAGCTCGCAAGGCCAACGTGGTGATTTACCCAGCGTTTGCTGTGTCGCGTTGGGCAGTGAAATGTGGTGGTTTGCCCAGAGTGCTTACACGTGCAACGCAGAGAGGGTGACGCTTTGACAGCGTCTGCTTGACCCACAAACACTGAGAACCTCTCTCGGATGCTACATCCCAACATCAGTAAAGATAGGAAGAATATGTATGTGTGCGTATGTACATATAGTTGAACATGGCTGGCGAAGCTGCTGGTGGTGATGCACATTAGCCTCTGGCATCCTTCACGTGAAGGTTTTGGAGAGCAGGCAGAGGGACAGCAGACATGGACCAGCAAAGGTCACCACCAGAGCTCCCCAGGGCAGTGCTTTATCAGGCTTGTGCTCAGGGCAAATTTCTCTTTGGTCCTACAAAACCTTTATGTACTTAAATTTAAGCAAACGATTGATCGGTCTTCCTGAGGTTAAGTGCCTGCCTAAACCTTTGAAGGATTAGTCTGAAGATCGTTGCCTATAAATTGCATGCAAATAGACGAACAGTGCTGGATTTTCCTTAACAGTGTTTGGAAGAGCTCAAATTCTTTGGTGCTTTGCATCCCTGCCTTGCTTCCTGCCTTTCCTTGTTGCATACGCTCATTCAAAACGCCAGTTGAAGCCTTAAGAAGTTTTGCTTTCCCAGGGGCTGGGAGGTTTGCACTGTTAGATTAGGGCAACTTAACTGGAGCTGCATTGTGTAACATTCACATTTTTGCTGTGTGTTTTATTTACCAAAACTCCTCCGATAGACAGTAGGATAAACTTAGTATCGTGAATAAGCTGTAATGATTCATCTGCCTTCTGGAACAAAGAGTGATTCTACAGCCTCAATTTTGAAAATGCATGTCATTCCATCTTTTGCAAATCATAGGCATTTTTCTGCATAGCTATCAAACTTAGATGAAGCATTTTAGATGGCAAGGCTGTGAAATCAATATATAACTTTAATATTGCTTTATATGGTTTGAATCTTTTGCCTACAAAATACTCACTGATAAATTGCTTTATTCATACATTCTTTCTCTTGCAGTCAGGCACAAACATATACTTTTCTTCTCATAAGCTGCTTCCCATGTGCCCTCTTCGTTGCCCTTATCAGAAGGAGYATCAGATTAATAAATCTTCAGTGACATTTTAAGCTTACAATTTCATTCACACAAGAGAAAAAAGATTCTAATAACCCTTATCTTGATAAACGCAATTTGACAGGGTATGTGTATTCTGAAGCCCAGACTCCTGTTTTGCTTGGCTCAAAACTCTAGCCAACAAAGCATTAATTTAATGGATGGGGATCTGCGGAGCAGTTCCCCTGACTGCTTTCTCCTGAGGCCAGCCTTGAGTTAACAGGACTCATGGCACTGCACTGGAGACTTGCAGCGAGAAAAGGCCATTAAATGACTGCCTCAAGTCTGCCAAGTTCATCGTAGCATGGAGTGGGTGCTCTGCAGCATTGCTCCTGCSCTCTTGAAGGAGCACAGTCATCCAAAAATACTTTTCTATTCAAAATACTATTCTAGTATTGGGTGTGAGCAAAGAAACTACTCCTGAGCCTGCTTTATAGCACCCTAGACAACATATTGGTGTATACCTGTGTATATACACTAAAAAGCCTTGTTTCCTCTTTAGACACTTGCTTGTTTAACACTTGCTCAGTTAATCTGCAGCCGAGCAGTTCGTAGATCTTCGCTGTGTATTCAGCAAGCAAAACAGTAGCACAGTCTGGCCACATAAATCCAGGGAGGCAAATTGAACTGCTGTGTCAGTGGGTAAACCTCCGTGGACTTCATTAGATAAGTGCCCACAAAAGATTTTCCTGTTGAGACTCAAATAATCAATATAGAAGGGTTGTTCCAGCCCGATTTATCTGAATTTTTCCTCCAGATCTCTGAACTTGCCGGTAGCAGCAATTAGGACTTCCATAAGCTTACTTATTCAGGCTCCTCTCTTCTAACTTTATCTCCTCAGCTGCCTGTGGAGCACAAGGGAGTCTCAAACAGAATATTTCTGTGCCATCAGTCTGCGTGTGTCTGCCCCTTGTGCTCTGGATGCTAGTCGGGTTTTTGTGAGAACTGCAAATTCCAGTCGTTGGCCATAGGAAAGCTCTGAATAGTGTCTTTCGTGGTGTCTTTAGTGCGTCTCTAAGCAGTGTGTCTTTCAACAAGTGGTGTCACTTGGTTTTGGAGAGAGAATCCCCCAGTGTTGTCTAAGCTGACGTGAATGGGGCAAGCAGAAGGCGGAACATCCCATGGCCGTGAAGCCCACCTGGCCGCAGCATCACTAGGGTGGTCTCCACTTCTTGAGGCCTGTGGAGCTCTCAGTCTGGAGCTCCTGACCAGTGTCTTGGTTTCTTAGTGTTCTAGTGTCTTCTCTAGTCTTAACCTAAAAACTTTTATTTTCCTCATCTAATACTTTGGTACCGTTGATATTACCAAATTGGTATAAAAAATTAGTATATTGATTGATAATACAATAAAATTAAGATAGAAGAGCATGTAGACAGGAGAGAGACTGTTCCTACTTCTTGTTTAGATGCCAAGTTTGTGAAATCTATTCAAGTATAGCATAATCTTAAGTAGAAAATGATAGAGAGCTAAGCCTAATGCCTCATGTAGACATGTCAGTGGAAAAATACTAAGCAGAATTACAGTGTGCATGCTTCCAGCAGAAKGGAAATGCAGCTCCTTGAGCTACTGCATAAACTGTTTTATGCCTATTATACAACAAGGTTAAATATATGTGCCTGCGAACTTCCAATTTGAAGGCAGTTTGCATTAATCTTTACACATTCATTCAATCATATTCAAATATTATTCCATAATAAATTACTTTCAGAAATTAAAAATGTAAAGGAACATTTAATTTCCAGAGCACTGTTATTCTAAATGTCATGACCTTTTTTTTTTTTTTTTTTTTTTTAGGAGATGTCTGTTTATTTGTTTGTTTTTTTTTTGTTTTTTTGTTTTGTGCTCTTCTTATCCTTTTTTTTTTTTTTTTTTTTTTTTATACTCCTGTGAATGGAATTGGCAGCAGCATCAAAGGAAAGCAATCCCAGTATATGTGCTTGGAGGTAGCAATCGCCTGAGCCGTGTTCCCTCCCTCTCCCCTGTGCTCCGTCGACAACAACTCTGCAGAGAGGTTGAAAATTGAGACTAATAATGATGGAATTCCTTGTGTAGTGTTATGGAAGAGCTAATAAAATGACACACATTCAGTGAGAGAAAAACACTCCGGAATGGTTATCTTGAAAGGCAAATGGCAGCAGCATTGCTCTGCACCGTGTGGGTGGATCTGGAGAGATGGCAGGAGCCTATTCTTTATTTTTTAAAATGAGTTTAACGCAGTTGTRTGAGAAGTAGAAAACAGGATTCTGACATGATGCTACTGGAAGACGAGCATTAGTGTGATTCTCTTTTTGAGGCCCATTTAGATTCCTTCGATTTGTCAAAGCACTAGATATCCTTCATTATTCACAGCAGTTTTGCAGCTTTGGGGTGTGCTTCCCTGAGATCTGCTAATTTCTGGATTAGCTGCATCGCACACTGAGCTTGGCTGCCCCTCTAGGGTATGTGCACCATGTTATCCAACCTATAAACGAACCAAGATGTAACTTCAGCAAAAGAGTACTGGACAGGTACTGGTAACTGGTTTTTTAGTGGCACCTCCATATACAGCAGTTATTTAAGAGGCAAAATGCYGTCTGTTGGTGGCTTTCATGTGCTTCTTCCCCCAAATTCTGCAGCATCARTTATCTTAAATTCCCATTCCAGCTGGCACCAGCTGCAGTCMCCAGACCTCTCTAGAAACTGAGACAACCAGGCCAGGTTCCTGAGAACCTACTGGCAAGGGGAGAGATTTGCAGGTGAGCATGCAGCGCATCCCTGTAGAAAGTCACCATCGGGCAGGAATTATAGCAGCTCTTGGCAAACATGGATTTCTAGTGACAGCATGTGGTCCTGCCCCCATCCTCCCTGCAATAAACCATGCCGCTTCCCACGTTTGTTGAGAAGCAGAGTGCAATATTCCCACGGCATCAGTTCCGATTCGACTCCGTCAGYGCTGCAGAGCCACCAAATGCATGGACGGATGCAGGGAGTCGAGCTCGGTTCATCCCTCGCTGCACCTTTTGTCTTTATGACCTTGCAGAAGTGCCCAAGGCAGCTTATAAGGGAACACCGTTATCTTGATAAGACGAGGGTAAGGGGAATAGAAGGCAGAATTTATTCAGTTATATTGACTGTTGGTTAGATCCCCAAGGGAACTGAGAGAACGTTTAGAGGAATAGCTCTGGACCAGCTTGGTCAAGAACCTGTCTTTTTTAGGATATATTTTAGGATCAGAACTGTAGCATTTACCATTCTACAGCAGGATGCGATGGATGAGAAGGTCTGATGCTCCATTCCCCTCAAAAAGGAGCACTTAGTGTGGGAAGTTTATTCACAAAAATCACAGTCGTCTTTTCCAAATGGGTTRAAATACTCCTTGTGGCTGCATGACTGGCAGCTAAAGGAATTTCAGGTCTTGGAATGAACTCTTTCCTTTGAAATCCACTTTCAGCAAATATTTCAGCTTAAAATTGCTATTTGCAAGTTTTCATGACTGCAGAGTGCATCACTTTAAAGTTTATGAGATGAAGTATGAATCATGAACATAGCTGAGTTGAAATTAGTTCCTGGGTTTGATTTAGTAACGCCAGGGACTTTTCCCTTTGTGGCTTTAGCTTTGAGAAAAGACTTTTTCCAACAGCGAATTTTGAGGTAGATTTTTAAAAGAACTGCTCGAGTCTCAAACTCGGTGAATGGTAAATCAAAAAGATTTTAAATTTTATTTTACGGGGAATTTCAAAAGCTTAAAATAGCCCCTTTATCTTGGGAGGCAGCCTTCTCTAGCAGAGGGAAAAATTCAGCTTGCTGAACCCGGAGAGGAATGTGCATGTGGAGCAGAGCTGGGGATTTGAGAGCACAAGCAGTGGGTGCTCCAGCACTAACGTGCTCCTTCCTGGCCTTCAGCACAGAGCAGGATTATTGAGGCTGTTTTTTCACTCTGGAATTTTCACCATCTGAGTTAACCAAGCGCTTTTGTTGGCTCTCATGTTATACATTATAATGTATGTGTATTGGGAATATTTCTCCAAGGCAAAGAAAAGAGRGTCCAATTTGTAAAAAATCTAAACTCGCAAATCTCATGGTAGATTTTATTGAGTCTTTGACCTATTGTATCGTCCGCTGAGGACGCAACTAGCAGCATTCCGCTGGAGCTGTAACAGCACCAAAATACAAAATCTTCTTTTCATTTRCGCACATGTACTTTGAACTCATTTCTGTTTTCCCTCATATTAAACTCCAGAGCCAGTCAGAGCAGTAAGTAGTCCCACATAAATCACTTGAAAGCATCAGCAGTCAGAAAAAGCTTTACTATAGATGTTGCAAGAACAAAGCGTTTTAAAGTTTTGTTGATAATTTTTAGTAGCATGTCTATCCTGAAATGGCTCTCTAGACTGCTGGTAATCATAAGGAAGATGCAACAACAGGAGAAGGGTTTATGTTTCTTAACAGTGCAAAAGAGACCTCAGAAACTCAGATTTGAGGCCCCTAGACCCAATGCTTTGAAAATGCAGCTTTGAAATGTTCATTTTGAAAATGCAGTCATCCTGGAGCATTTTAAACTGAACAATTCAAACGCGTTTTTAACCAAGCAATAGATATCACTGCTGTTTAGGTGACTCTGAAATTATATCACTTGCATTCCCATCAAATCAAGCACCATCTTTACATTGATTTCTAAGCTAGTTATATGTCGTGAGGCGTTCAGTAGTAGCTACCATTGCCCTTCAATTTCGGTGAAATGTTCAGTGTAATTTAACCCCCAAATATTATTAATGACTTTGCTGCATTTCAGAAGCAAGATGAATTTCCATGATGTACACCCAGCAAGTCATCATGCAGAACAGTTGCTGGTGGTCAAAAAGAAAAACCTCTTGCTGAGAGAAATACTTGCAAAATCTTCTAAGTTAATGTTAGCAAGTTAGGACAGACCTTGTGAGGCCTTATCACAAATAGCTCTTGTGCCTTAAAAATGTGGCGCTTCCCAGAAGATGCCAAAGCTTCCTTGAATTATCTAGATCAACTCTGGGGCCACATGACTTCATAAAGCATCTTGTAATATTTGCAGGAAAGTAAGAAGAAGGGAGAACAGGAAGGCAAATTGCATCCCCATACACCAAGTATTGCCCCATCCTGTCCTGCTGTAGCTGCTGTTCTTACCTTGAGGTGCAGAGATTCTCTGGCTCTCATAGGTCTCGCATGAGACTGACTGCCAAGACTTCATCTAATCCTCTTCCCTCCCTTTATGCAGTTTTTGATATGCCTTCTTTTGAAGAAAAATTAGAGTTTGATATCTGCATTCTAAAGGTAGATAAAGTTCTTTGGAAGAAAAAGGAAGAGTGCAGAATATAGTCATCCATTAGCATAGAGTGTTAGTCATACTAGGAAAAGAAAAATGGAAAAAATGCACTAGATATGGTTAGATTTAAAGTTGAAATAAAGCTATTATTTTCAACCTGAACATTTTTCTAGGTTTTAGGAATCGATTCCCTGTAATTTTTTTGAAAAGTTGCACTTTTTCCTGAGACTGTAGCTGAATATAGAGCTTTCTTTGCTCTCTTCATAACTGAAAATAGAAAAAAAAATTAATTTAATTATTGATTTAAGATTCAACTTATGCTGTCAGTAGAACCTTATCCCTGCAAAAACTTGTAACTTGGGACTGCTGCTTGACGGAGGAGGTCCCTTGGCTTTAGTGAATGTGGTCACCTGACTAATTTTAAGGATATCAATACTTGTGCTCTATAAATAGCTACAGGCCTCGTCTTACAGCTGAAATCAAGTACATTTTCTGTGGATGGCTGCATTTGCTGCCAGAGCAACCCCAGGAGCTGTGTTAATTTTGAAGAATAAATTCGGGCATGAACCTGTGACGTGAAGGTTCTTCCTCAGCGGATGATAAATAGTGCACAAAACTATTTTTTTAATTTTAATTTTAATCTCCCCAAACACAATCGTTTTGTTTGCTTTTAACCATTGCTTCCCAAAGGATGTTGGTTATGTGCATGAATCCTGCTTTTCCATGAACGTGAGACAGGGACAGCGTTGCCCTCTCTGAGAGTCGCTTTGCATTTCGGTCAGGCCCCATGGTTTGGAAGATCAGTCCCAAGGCGTTGATCATAGCAGACCCTGGAGGGGCATCCGTTTGGGGATGGGACCTTCCACAGGCTCATTCTCACTTGGGCAGCGTGATCTTTCCAAGATCTTCCTTGGATTGGATCAAGTTGCAGCAGGTACCAGGGAGCGAGCGAGGAGGAAGAGGAGGAGGGCGCTCAGAGTAGCGTTGACCTCATCATGTCCGTGGCCTTTGTGGGAAACGCTTCCCTATAGCCAGGAAAGGGTGAGCCGGGACGCCCGTCACGACTCCTGAGGTTGAGCGGGGACACGAGCCGCGACGCTCTTCATCATCACTAAATAAAGACTAATCCCGTCCCGCTGCCAGAGACAGGAGCAGCATAAAAATAACTGCCGCGGCGTAATTATATTTCAAACAGGAGGGGTTACAAAGCCTCCTGACGGCTCTTAAAAGAATATTTTTAAGGCCATGCTGCATCCTTAGCAGCTCGCCRCATGAGACAAGCCCTTAATAACTAGAAATCATTATAGATGCTCGGCTGGAGCACAGCGAGGCTCTGGGAGAAGATCCTCTGGGGACACGGAGGAAAAAGCAACATCCAGAAAAAAAAWTTGTGGTGTCCGCAGGGCCAGCTCGTTGCTGTCCCCTTGGCTGAGCGCTGGCGCTCTCGGTGCATGCTCTGGATCAGCAGGCAGGCGTGGGTCACCCCAGCACCATCACCACCTGGAAAGGGCCACGTTTGGCTTAGTGGGGCTCAGGGTGTCACCTGACGGGTCTCTGATGGGTGCAGCGACCTAAGAGCAGCCTTAGCTTGGTGGCAATCAGAGCTTCACCAAGGCGCATTAAACAAAGCAAGAGAGTAGCATTTGATGGGGTTTTTTTTTTAATCTTTCAGCACAAAGAAGAGGTTGGGGAGTGACAGGCCTAGCAAACACTTAGCAGCAGCGAGCAGCAATAATTTTCAGACGAGGAGTAATTTGATTTGGGCTTGCCAACAGAAAGCTACTGAAGTGGCGCGCTGTGTTAATAGGAGCACCGGCAGGAAGCGGCAGGTGCGTTTGTGCTGATAATGATAATTAGAGCACTAAAACTGCGCTCATCGTAAACACAAACAAATAAATAGGAATGGCTGCATAGAGCTTTTTATTTTGKTTTTTTTGTGGATATTGGTTTCTGCGGTTTGGTGACGTTTCGCTGATATTTAATACAGGGCAAGTTTTACTAAATCTCCAGAAACCTGACAGTGAAATAAATTATGGTGCTTATCACTGCTGCGTTAAGCTGAAACTTCCCTAGCGTGAGGAGAAAAGAAATATAACAAAAATAAGCCTTTTGAATAAAAGGCAGGAGAAAGGAAGACTTCTAAAATTTCAGGTGCCTCTTTTTCTGGGTTTCGTACTTGTTTCTTTCAGTATTTTCAGGCCTAATTTCTGGTTTTGATTGTTGCAATATACATCTGGAAAAGCACCATCAATGATATTGAGCCTGTTGCCTTTGGTGGAAGGACTCCAAGTCTACATTGGTATAAACTAATATGAAATAGAGCCTATGTGGTAGTTCCAGGTAGTTTGACACTTCTCATCACTGAGTCAAATTAGTCCTGGGTTCTTTAATGGCCTGTTTGTTTTATTAATGCAAAAGAAGGGAGATGGTGCATGAGATACCACCCCATCGTCCCAGATGTGCATGATTATGTACTGACAAATCTCCGAGTTGCAGCAGAAAGGTCTGTGCCTTTGTTTTCCTCCTTGGAATTGCAGGATTTTGTCATTTGGTTCAATAGACTSTGTGTAAATCCAAAAAAAAAAAWAATTTTGGCTAATATTGACACCTCTCTTTAGGGATGGACTAGAATGAGAAGTGAGATCTGCTTTTGTTAGCTATTAAAATCTCAATGATTTGGCTCAGGTCCCTCTCTGTTAGACACGGATCCATCATCCGTAGAGAAAACACATATTAAAATATCCTGTAACGTAAGGAATGAATGTTAATATTTGAGAAGCTTCCAGGCCACCAGCCAGGCTTGTTTCTGATTTGTGTGTTGAAACATTCTKGTATCTTACCTTATTTCTGAGAAAAGGGCTCGACTTCCAAAACCTGGAGTCAGTCACTCAAAATTGCCACTCGTGGAGTCCAGCCCTTCTGGAGATGAGTCCATGGAATGGTCGGATCCTCTGCAATGTTCAGATTTGCCTTTATCAGGTTCCTAGCAGCTTCTAAATAACCTTCTAATAAGCATAGAAATTGGTCGGGCTTATGGCTGAGCCTCCTCTTTAAACCTTGTGGCAWTTTTCCCACTTAGGTTTAATCACAATTTCTAATATTCTGTTCTGCTAAGGGGAAAAAAAAATCTGTGGCTGTTCCCGTAGGTGTGTGCATGGAAAACCAGTTCAGTTTTGTTTATAAAATTGCTTCGCTTCAGAGTGAAATCACTATACTCTTGGATTTAATAAATTATGGCCTTGGCTCCATCTCGCGTGTCGGAAGGTGATTTTTTCGTATCATCTTGTGCTATTTTCTCAATTTGTTTACAATGGCAGTGGGGACCTCGGTGTTATCAGCTGCAGACGACAGGCAGCTTCTCTTATTGCCTAAATTGCGAGGACGGTCGGGAACAGCAAGTTTTCACTTATCAGACAGTCCCTGTCAACAGGAAAAATGAAATCTGGGTAAAGCAACGTGGTGTCACGGGCATTTCAGGTAGGGACTTGCTGTTCCGAGGACCTCGGTGATCCCTCGTGATGGAAACGGGAGCTAAGACTTGCAGGTATTCAGGGAGAATCCACAGGGTGGAAAAGTAGGAGCGATTGGGGCTTTTAAAAGGCAGATTTTTAGTTGAGGCAACCCAAAATCAGTCTCATTTGGGCATATAAAGTGAGAAGAAGCTGTATGTGTCTCTGTGAATGTGATTTGTCAAGCAGTCGTGATGCGTGGCTGCTGATGCCTGCAAATCCTCCTGGCGAGAAGGGATGTGCCCGTGGGTACCAAACAGCACAATACTGGGTGAAATTAAGAAAATAGTTACATGCAGTAGTTTCCTCGGTCTGTTACGTGTTTTCCACAAAGGACTTGGTGTGCTTGGTCTGCAGAAGCCCAGGTATCACTAGAGGGCTTTCTACAGGCTGGAAAAAACCACATCCTACAGTCGCTGGGAAGTTTTGCAGAAATCGTGAGGTTTCTTCCTCTGTTTTCTTTCAAACCCAAGGGCTGTAGATGCAAAGTGCATCATTGCAAAAGCCTCCCTTGTTTTCAATCCTRCACTCCAAGCCTGATGAGCTGGAARGGCACTGGGAGACGTCTCTAGCAGATGAATCATCTTGCCTGCAAATTTCTTTCTTGGTACAGGAAAATGAGGTGAACTGCCAAGATCACAAAACTCTACTGTGTTACRTAAGCTTGGGTCTTCCCTGTCATTCTACATATTAACGGTATCTTTTTGGACATTTAAAATTAATCTTTCATACCCATCCTCACCACGTATATTTGAGACTTAAATGAAGTTTGGATATGAGCTGCTTGTCCTGATTAGTAAAATTACATGAACAAGAAAGAAATTCTCAACCTCAAATAGATCCAATTTTTTAAAGTACAGTTTGTTTTTATTAGAGAATATGGTTTTCAAGTGTTTGGGGCTTTTTTGGAATGTATGAGGAGCAAAGACATATGGTGACTGCTTTATAGGATTTACAGTTAGCTGCCTTTGAGGATACTGTTAACCAGGAGGCAAAGAATAATTAAAATAGATTTTTCAATAAAAAGGCGAGTGGGAAGAAGTGGTATCCGTTCAGATCGTGTTTTGTGAAAAGAAGTCAAGTTGACTGCAAAAATACTGGCCAGTGTTTCACATTTCTTTAAATTTAGAAGTTCCTTGTGTTTGCCATTAGACGTCCTTGAGAACTGGAGCAGTAGCCATGGGAAGAAGTTCATTAGCACAGAGTGCATAATTATACACTTGGGATTTAATAATAAGAACATCTGCTGTAATCCAAGAGCTCGTTGGGTAGAAATGGCTGAGGGGGAAAGTGACCTCAGTGATGGCCAAAAAGCTCCGAGCAACGTGATATAGCAGTGATAAAGACTCACACGACCCTCGATGTGTCAGGAGAGACATTTCCAGAAATATTGGTAACATTTTACAGGGCGCTTCTAAGATATCACCTGGAGTCTCTTATAGATTTGGAGCAGCAAAGTGCATCCGAGGTGGTTTCACGCCGCAGCGCTGACTATTGAGTGTCACTTTGCAGACCCACGAGTCCCACCGTGGTCCAGCATGGGTGAAGGCAGCCTATACCCCACTAGACTCCAGAGTCTATCCCCTACAAACTCCTTTTCCGGGCAAAAGTATTTCTCAAATAGAATTTGTATTTTTCACAGCTTGAAGACAACTGACACTTTGTATTTTGGGATTCTTTTACCCCAAACTTTCTTTCTTTGACTCCATCTGAAGCTAAGCAGCTCCTGTCATGGACTTCTTTGTGCTTGATACAAAGTAAAAAGTGTATCACCCAAAAGCTTTCCAGTGCCGAAAGGCACTTTTAAAAAGCTGTATTATGGCCACTCTAGAGAAGATATTAGCCTGGGTTAGGTATTTAAATGATTGTATAAAAACAGTTTTAAGGCAATTCTTTCAGTATGCACTAAATCAAAAGGAGTATGCTTTTGCACATAATTTTGTAGATGCTTTTAAGTCGTGTAGTTTAGGGGGTAACATGAATGAGAGGTTTGAGGAAAGGGAAAGATATCTGCTGCTTTTAAGAGGTTTGGAAAACGGGAGCTCTTGGCAGCGTTTCCCACTGTCGGTGCCCTTCTCTTGCAAAGGCAACTGCACCAAGGCCGCCGTCCGTGCAGGTTTTGGGTTCTCCCCTTCTCTGCTGCGGCTGGGGGGACACGGGGCACTTGGCTGCATTCTCGAGACACGCGGAGCACGATTTATGTGGTGCTTTAGGGAAGCAGCTGATTAACGACAGCGCTCTCCATGAGAGAGAGGAAGGTGGTGGGTACYGCTGAAGCGCAGGTATAAAAGAGTAATGATAAAGGAGATGCAAGTGGAAACAATACATTAAGTGGCTGAGAAGGAGAGTCATTGGCAGGAGAGGTCTTTGCATTTCAGAAGAAATTCAACCCCTGGTGATATGTGGCAGCTCTATTTCATGTTGAAATAGAGCTGTTAAAGACGARGGGTGGGGAACAGACTCCTCCTTCTGACCTTGGCACTCAGAATTGCATTAAAACCTCTTATGTTTTAAGCARTTACGGATTTACATGACAGTCTCTAGGGCTACTGGAGGCCACAGAGTGGCTCCCGCATTTAACTTGCTGTGTAGAGAGATTATATTTTGCTTTCATGGCAGACAGCTAGCAGGTTTTCAAGTTACTTGTATTTGGTTGGTTGGCTGGTTGGCRGGGGTGTTCTTTTATCAGCCAGTGTCATGGGGAGTAATTGTATTTCTAAATACTGACATTTTAGGATTGCAAATAATCCTCCTGTAATTGGAGATTCTGCAAAAAAAAAAAAAAATGAAGACCTCATGTGGAATCTTTTGTAAATATTTGTAAAAATGTCTGAGGATTTTAAAGTTACTCGGTGTAATATATATTTCCAAGGTGATTGGAAATTACTGAGAGTCAGTTTGCATTTTCCTTCCCTCTTATAGTATGCACAATAATCTGCTGCACATAATCTAAAGTCTGGCTAGATAAGGGACCATTCTCTATTAGAGATGCTTATGTATGTAAGAATACTATATGGCCACTGTTTTGCTTATGCTAAATATAATGTTTGTCTCGCATCATCAGCAGTGGTAAATACCATATGTTTTTTCTGCTGATTCTTCAAAGGCACAAATATGTGTGAAATAAATTATATTTCAGACTTCTGGAATGCCTACCAAGGGGTAAAATGGAGCTATCTCTTGTGTTTTAAACAGGTAGGCAAAGGGGAAATTCAGAAGCTTATTTCACAGGATCTGGAGTGCCAGCAAAGTTTCCAGCTTCTAGCTGTGAAATAATGGAGTTCTCCTTTTGGGGCAAATTGTGTGTGTAGTCTCAATGGTCATTAACCAAGTGGTACAATCTTTCTTAAACAAGAGGTATAAATATAAATATTACATTTTCTTCTATTCTAGTCCCCTATATGAGATGACACCAAGGCAAATCTCAGCATGTCTAATGACAGAGCGTTCTCCTTGGCAGTATTTTGCCCGGTATATTTTCCTGCCCTGATTCAGTTAGGAGAAAATACCCGTCCCCACGCTCTCCACAGTCTTGGCTTAGCTGCCATTTGCTTTTGTCCTTCTCCTGTCTGTGCTTCCGAGACCAGCCTGTGCCCCACACCTGCATGATGAGGGGCAAAGCAAACCCTCCTCTAGTAATTGGAGGTTTCAACCTGCTGAAGTCCCTGCTGCTTGAAAGAGAAATTGGCTTCCCTTGAGGACATGTGAGCAATAAAACAAGGAAGCCGCAGGTGAGTTTGTATAAGAGCACACGAAACTCAAGCTCCTTGCTGTAGACTTTTCTGGGAAAAATGGAAAGCTGTTTTGCTTATTCCTAGCATGGCCATTGTATGTAAGTCATTTTAGAAGTCCACAGGCTCTTCAGAAGTGTTTCTTTCCCCGAGGAGACCTAGGCAAGGTTCTGGATTGCAAGTCAATATGACAGCCTTTAAAAAGATTATATGAATCTTTTCCATGGGACTATGGCATGAAAAATATCCTTAGCTGTAGGTTGCAATGAATAAGAGAGGAAGAAAGTAGCCAGAAGAGATCCAGTGAGCCAGTAGCAGGTTGTTAGAGAGGCTATAAAGAGCCAGGCTTGAATTTAGACTGGCATTTACACAGTAGCTGGTATACACCTTCTAATGGAAATGCTAGTGAGAATGCTGTAAGGCAAACCAGTTAAAATATTCAGGGCTGTTAGGAAAATTTATTTTAATAAGCCATAATGCCCAGGGGTCCTGCAAATGACTTCTCTTTCTCCATCAGAGTGCCCAGATGTGAAGTCAAGCTCATCTTGCTTTCATGGATGGCTATTTGGGATACGTGTCATAGCCAGGATGCCGCAAGTGGCACCGCTCGCACAGGGCTAAGATTAGGCACGAGGATACCCACTCACCAGCTAATGCAGGAGAGTAAACGAAATCTAGGTGAGGCGTGATCTCTGTTGCTAGTAAGTCTCTTCTCGCATTAGTAATGTACAAAGCTGCACCGAATGATTCATTTTTCATACAAATATTTGGTAGGAGAGATGATGTGTGGCCAGGCTGCAAAAAGTCCTTAACAAATTCCATTTGTTCCTGCTTGTTCCCGTGTGGAGCTCTTGCTTCAGATAACTCCTCTAACTCTGGAATACCTACACACAGACTAGGGTTTTTTGCTCATGTTTCCAACTGTTCTTGTAAATTTTAACAAGTAGCAATCAGCTCTTCTGTAAGTGTAAATTCCTCATTTATTCTGCTTCACTCTCCCTTTAATTCCCCCTTTGGTTTTCCTAGGCACTTGGCTGCTTTTCCGGCCCCCCAAACCAGCACAATGAAAATAATTGCTCTTTGAGTTTACTGACCATACTGAAAGCTCAGGATCTGAGGAGGGTAACACTTCTTGGTGAAGCAGAAGACCTTTTTAAAACAGCTCTTCAAAAATTAAAGCTGACAGCATTTGCGAAGCAGAGACATCGCTTGGAAATGAGTGTGCTTAATTTCCACATTTTGGTGCTCCAGCTTGTCGATCGCAATTTGGGTATGAGTTTGATCTTCTCAAAGCTCCATTTTCCAGTACACAAACTGTATGCCAAATAGTAATAACAGTGATAACAGTAGTCAGCCTCTCCTTCCCAGGAGGGCTGTGGCTTCCCAYGATACCAGTAATTTTCTGCTAGCGATCGTTTGGCTGGTACGCAGCCCAGCTTGCCCGTGAAGGCTTCTCAGGGAAGCAAACCTCCTTTTCTCTTATTCTGCATTGGTTTAGTCTAAGGAGAGCTCAGAGATGCTCTGAGCATCAGCAGTGTTGGGATGGATTAACCTCCAGGGTCACAGGGAGGTATTTAGCTCCTGCATCCCCCAGGGCAGTGATTCCAATCAGTTCCAAAAAGCTGCAGTGAGGATTCTCCCTTCTCTGCCCTAGAAATCACGCCTTGGCCATATTATGAAAGGGAGTTAATGTTTTTACTTTAGTGCTCTGAATACTTCATATACAGTATACAATGAGTGGTATTAGCGCTATTGAAATCACATGTTTTTCCTGTTTTTCTCGTGGTTGTTTTACTTTGAATAGACTTCAAATCTGCCATTAAGAGCATTCTGTTGGAGTCCTCCTTGCGTTATAATGGTGTGGCAGATATGCTCTTTTGTGTTGCCTGGTTTGAGGTTGTTTGTTTTACACCATGTTTGCTTGCAGACTTGCTTATGCCCTGTCTCTTTGGGCTATTCTCCTTTAAAAACCATGTGAAGTTACATTCAGAGTGTAGAAACAACTCAAACCTGTATGCAAGTGACCTTTCCAACCTCGACTGTGGTTGCTTAACTGACCAGACACCACACATTTTAATTGCTTTTCATAGGCAGTGATTTGTACCGTTCGTGTAGGTCTGGTAGGTGCCAGGACTGTGATGGAAGATGCAGGGAACACCTATAGGCAGGAGAATTCCCCAAATGGCAGAGTCGTCGGGTGCTTTAGTGCTCTGTGGATGGTCAGCAAGCCAGGTTTCCACCTGCTGTAAATCCACATTGCTCCAATAAAGTCAACAGTGATTTATACCAGCCTGAGGACCTCTTCCGGCGTATTCATAGTCTGATGCCCTGCTCCTTTCTATAGAAATAAGGTCATCTCTGAAAGAGCAGGGGGTTAAAGCACTTCAGGTCACTCCAGTTCAAAGGAAAAGCGACCCTTTCTATTGCCATTAATGCAGGTTTAAGATTCTGTAGATGGCTATCATAGAAAATGAGAGAATGGCTGTGTGGTTTGTTCCCCTAGCTCCTCTAAAGGCAGATGCTAAGCGTCAATACAGTGGATTATGGAAGGTAAAAGTAAACATCCGATTAACAAATTCAGCATTGGTATATGACCTCATTTCGACGTTTCTCTTTTTAATCTCACCCTTCAATGTCACCAGCCTGGGCATTAGGCAAGATCACATTTTCACATTTTTTCAAGAAAAGAACATTTCAGAGCAGAAGTTTATCGAGCTTCCTGAATGCATTCTTAAAATTCATGGTAATTGAATTCATTCTCAAGTCACTGTTTGGTCTTCAGAGAACAAAGTGTGATGGAGAGTTTGCTGAGTCAGTCTTTTCGATGAGATGAATTTAGCCCCTTTTCAGTATGCATTACGATGCAGACATTAATTACATGCTGCTCTGGTATTTAGTCCGTAGCATCCTTTGTTCATTCAGTCCGAGAGCTGTCCTGGCCATATGTCAGGGTGTGGAGGAGAGGAGGCAGCACTTGCCTCRTGTTTGCCCTTGGCTTGCAGCCAAGCACACGAGGCGGCAGGTCCTGAGGAAGGAGAGGAACCAGGGAGAAAGTTAAGCAGTGGAGAGTCACCTGGAAAGAGCTCCTGACCCCGTGTTTCTTTGCAAGGCTGCCCATCTTGCTAAGCCAAAATTTTCCACAAAAGGTCCCATCTTTTAGCTTTTCGGGTACCTTGCTTGAAACTCCGAGGCTCTTTTGCAGAAGTGCTGGGCATTGCAGCTG
The DNA here is from genome assembly GCA_003342815.1 of Eudromia elegans. Classification (NCBI taxonomy): domain Eukaryota; kingdom Metazoa; phylum Chordata; class Aves; order Tinamiformes; family Tinamidae; genus Eudromia; species Eudromia elegans. The sequence continues at coordinate 4,755,086 of PTEX01000016.1, read as the reverse complement.
AGGGAATGGTCAGAGTGAAGTGAGGCTCTTAACAGTAATCAAATACCCTGGAAAAGCAGGTCCGTCGCACCTGAAACTAGACATTGGAAACTAGACAAGCATTGCCCTTCTTGTATTACAAATGCCTTGCAGTTAACTCGGGTTGCCATACAATAATCTCTATGCATGGTATAGCAGCAGCCAACAGCACTGGTGATTGATTAAACACTTCAGCCTCCTTCCAGAGTTTAATTAATCTTAGCAGCTCTTTATTGCTTTCTGGGCTACAAAGCAATAGAGATTATTGCCGTTTTAGAGAACAAGACAGTAACTTCTTTCTTTGTTGGTCATGGATTTTTTTCCTCTTTCAGAAAGTTTTCTAGGCACACGAGCAGAAAGTTAACGTGGTTATGAGTTTCAGYTCCTGGTAGAACACAATTTCTCATGCTTAGCGGGAATAACTAGGAAGTGGCACTAGAGCTTTGCAGAAGCTTCCTACCCAGGATCTCCAGCAAACTTTGCAGGGCCTCATTTGCAGAGACCCAATTCCACCCCCAGCTGCACTTCCCTTCCTGTTCAATAGGATTCTTTCTAAGTTCCCATTTTACAGTTTTCTCCTTGTTCATTTCTAAGGAATTTCCTTAAAGAGGGGCACACTGTAGTCAACTTCTACATTTTCATGATGTAGAGTCCCTCACATTTGGAATTAATTGATTTGACACCATTGCCAACCTTCCCCTATTTCTGTATACCTATAAGTGCATTTTGGGGGTACAWTATTATTCCTGGTGGTGTTTTTTTTTCCCTTCTTGTCCAGCAGCCTTAGAAGATTTTCTGCTATTGAAATCCTTTGGGGAACTACCTAATTTCTCAGCCTGCCTCCCCAATCCCATTTCCTGGCAGAATTATAGTGCTTGCTCACCAAGAAAGTAACATCAGGACACTATCAGAGAGACAGAAGGATATTCTCTAGTTTTAATGCAATCCGTCCAGGTGACTGGTCACATCCTCCCTTTTCTCCTTACAGGGCTGCACTGGCTTCTCCCTCTTTTTGCTTGGCACTTGCAAATCCCTCCTTTCTCCCAGGACTTTGGGTCACTTTGCAGTTCATGCAACAGTTGAAAACAATGACAAGAGAAGAGGATTACTTGCTACTCGCTTTACAAAAGTCCTGAATTCTAGGTTCACTTTTGATTAAATTTTCGGTTTTGTACAAAAAAMCCCACTGTAACAGCAGGAGGGGGATTAGCAATAGGTCGTAATACACTTTGCAGTTCAAAATCATTCTACGTCGGGAGCTCTCAGGGGGTGAAGGGTGACTAGAGCTCCCCACACCTCCGTAGGAAGGAGATTGTTTCACACTATAAATACACATGAGCTGCTGGCAGAATAAAATTAGTACRAGGCTCTCGCAGAGCCTTGTTATTTTTTTCCCCGGTGATTTTTATCACGGTCATGAGAACACCGTTGTAATGTGCCATTTGCTTTTCTTCCTGGCTTTTTTAGGAGTGCAGAATATGAACATACGGTTTGTAGAACCCATAAAAGAGTCGCTTGCAGTATGAAGTTAACCTTTTAAAGATTCAGTATTCTGATTATTTACCATTCCACCTGTTCCTCTCACATTTTCAAGGCAGCCAGAGAACAGGAGTGACCAGACAGTCAGACTGAAGAACCATGAAAAGGTCATATTAGAAAATGTATAATGTATTTAGTGCATATTATGCTGCTGTCTCTTACAGATTTTATGGGGGATTAAAAACCTCSTTCTTGTGACAGAGATCATAATGAGAACTGAAAATGTCACAACATAAATTGATTTTATGTTAATGATTGTAGCAGGAATGGGGAATGATTCCAATATGACTCGGTGGGCTAAGCCGAGCGTCGCAGCCTTCTCCCCGTCGCGTTGCTTCGCTCCCGGYGTTCGTGGCACGGTCCTCGTGCAGGCTGGGGGCTGTGTGCCCCACCGGAGGAACCGTTCCTCCTCTTACCATGGGCCCGGGGGCCATCACAGTTGCTGGGAGGAGGTAAGAGCTCCCATCTCTACATTTTAGGAAGACTTCATCACTCTTAAGTATACTTTCACCAGCACATCTCCTCCTAGTGCGAAGAACAAGGAAAGCAAACCCAAATTTACCTGTTTTCTGCTTCCTAGGCACCGTTTTTTCCCATCGCCTCCTCTAGTCTTCTAGCTACAGAAAACCCCAAACTGAGTCAAGTTTAGACTTTATTTCTGAGCACAATGAAACCTGTGCTCCCCTCTGTGTGCATGCTGGATTACATTACCCACACAGTCTTGCTAAGTTGCCTACACCATTTGTTCTGGACCCTGTTAACTCCTGTAAGAAGTAGGCGTTGAATGTTGGCACCCTGATTGCGTTATGCTGGCCGTAAGAACAAAATAGCACATGACCATGTAGGTAATGTAGGCTACCCGCTTTCCTGAGAGACCTTAAGATAGGTGTGTGATACCAGATGGTCAACAGTTTTGAAAAGCAAGCTCGTAAAAACCCGCGGATTTCAAGGTAACTTGTCACTCTCTTAGAAATGCCAGTGCYCCAGATTTTACTCTTTTATACTCTTTTCAGGAGGATATTGAAACATGCTTTCCAGGAATGGCACACTAGTGTTTTAGTTATCTCCTAGGTATGTAGATAAGAAGCCAAAGATCAGTATCAGTGTGGTCTAATTCTAAACAAGAGATCAAGATATTTTTCCCAAAGCACCTTCTAACCACTTATTCCGCTAACTTGCTCTGAATGACACGAGAATAGAGCATACCCTTGGGTTTATCCGTGCATGGAATCAATGGAATCATTCCTGGAGGAAGCAGATGTGTCTACTCCTGTCCATAAATAACTTCATACATAGACAAGCTCTTACTGATACTCTACAAGGATTCTGTAAAGAGGCAGTAAAATGAAAACATAGATYTGAAGAAAAGATGGTTTTTAAAAGCTCAGCAATAAATGACATACTTAAGGGTTTGACAGATATCTACCAGGAGACAAATAAATAGGAGTAAAAAGATAACAGTGAATGGAAGCTTTTTCCAAGATTTGCTGCTTATGTGCAAAAATAAAAAAAAAATCACAATACAAATAAGGGCAAAGTAGACATTCAGACTCCAGCATTAGATGGCTGTTTTATTATCTAATTTTCCTGAAGAAAATTGAAAGTCACCAGAGTTATAACTCTGGAAATGGAAAATGTTGTAATTACATGAGAATTTCCAAATCAAGAAGTTCCATCTTTCCTTTTTTTTTTTTTTTTTTTGCCTTAACGTTAGCTAGACTTGAGCAGATTTGAGATGGTGTGTGGCATGGCAATAAAATGCAAGGAACGTGTGAGTCTCCCCATGCTTCTCGTTGTGCTCCTTGTCATGGCTGGTAGGTCTCCAGCCGCCCGGGTGCTCTCACTTGCACGTGCTCTGCACTTCAGGCTCGGCTCTGCCCCTTCTCTCCTCTGTGTCTCTGTGCAATCTTTGTTCTGTGTTATTCTATATCTTACCGCTAACTTAAGGCCCACGTCAAATAATGAATAATATTCTTGTTGTTATAAACAGTCACGCATACATGCATGGAGGATGCTCAGCAGTAGGAACTAATGTTCTTTTTCCCAAAGGAAGTGTTTGCATAAGGTAAAATATCTTTGCTTGGCTTCAGCTTAAAACCTCCTGCAATTTTATCTGTCTTTTACTAATTTTAATTCAAGAATTTGCTGGCATGTGTWAAGTGATTTCCATCAGTTTCTCCTCATTATCTATATAGTCCTGTGAGTAATTTGTGCTGTCCCTGAAAGAGTTGGTGTTAATTTTTTGTTAGACAAGATTGTAACAGATGACTTTTTACTCTGAATTTCACAGACTGATAAATGCAATAAAAGGGTAACTTTTCCAAAAAAGGCCAGTCTATTTGAACTTGCAAGCCCATTTGACAAGTAAACAGGGGTTTGATTTATAGTATTCTGTGTGGAACATATTGTGATTAGACTCCTAATGATGATGAAATATTGCCATTAATACATAGGGAAGATAGCCAGAAATTTTATTTAAAATCAGAACAAACAGAATGCCTGCCCACATCATGACATTTGATGCAAGACTTACTTTCACCTAATCTAATTTATTTCAATGARTGGCAAATGAAAAAATGACATACATAACATTTTGATTGGAACCTCTAACCTTCCTTCCTAGAAAATCTCTGTATTTTTCCATTAAGAAGTTTATACTCTGGATGGAAGAAAATGGATTAATATGCCACCAGTCAGCAATCTGTGCATGTAGATCCCTTCTGCTTGTAATTGTTATTAAGCTGGTTCACTGCACTCTGCGTAAAGTGTTAAGTCTCTTGGTAGGGAAGCGTAGAGACCTCTGTTTATTCTGGGGAACTTGTGAACTACTGTAATTCATTTCAGATTTATAGTTTCACCGTCCTTAAATTGATGTAGTTTTTACAAGGAAATGAACAGCCAATTTTTTTTTAAACAAACTGATGCAATTTAAYGCTGATAGGATTTATCTGCCTTTGGATCAGGAGCATAACGCAATTTTAATTACACCTGCCACACTTCACTGCATTCTCTCATTCTGTAGCAAAGTCTTATCAGCATAAAGGTCCACAAGATGTGTCAGGCTCTGCTGAGCCCAAAGTCACAAAGTTTGCGTTCTCAACGTTAATAAAAAAATAATAAAAAAAGACCCATCATTTACACTTCTGTTTCGGAGGGAAGTGATGCTTATTATTATATATAGAATTAATGGAAAATACAATCTACTAAGTGCCAGTATGGTTAAGAAATCAACTGCAAAACTTTCTAAAAAGGGTGATTAGAGAAAAAGGAAGCATTGAAGCAGGTCGGGAGCATTGTATTGAAATACTTATTGCCAATTGTTCGTTATGTATCAATCCACAGCTAAGTGGGTTTTGCTACTTTCCTTCCAGCGCAGACACAGTTCCCTGGTGATAGTGCTTTGTATTAAAGCAATTTTACTCAACCTCAGAGGTTTCTGCATATTCAGATAGGAATTCCTTGCAGTATTTTTTATGGATGCATCTAAGGAATTCCTTTATTGTTGCATCTAGGCAGCAAAGGAGGTCAGGTATAGATGCRTGCTGGAAGGGAAACCACGTCATCTCTGTGGAGGACAGAAGATGGGAGAGCACAGAGGACCTCTTCCATGTGGCTGACGAGCATGAACGGGCCAGGCAGAAAACAGAGTGCAGTAACATATGGAGGAGGCAGAGCCGTGGGGAGAGCAGGAGGTCCAAGAGAACCAGCCCAAAGGTAGCACAGAGTGGAAGAAACAGAGAATCACCAACCATAGCCGGGAGCAGGATGTGGGGAATGAATGAGATTGGCTTTAGTGACGGGCAGAGATGGAGATATAGCTGCAGGGAGGCTAATTCCTATAGTGAAGAGCCTTTATTCAGCTGCATTTTTACAAATTTATTCTGATGACAGGGACAATGACATAATTGGGAGCATCTGGCATTTGCACAAGCAGCACCAGCTAACAAAAGATATGTGCTTTTTTAATTCAGTAAAATATGCCAAACTGCTTGAAAGTAAACCGATGGCGAGGACAAGGGGAGAGAAAAGCGGGTGTCATTTTTATTTTCTGAACAAGTAGAATAATGATCTTTTGAATTCAACACAGYAGCTATTGAATTTCTTATTTTGAGGTGGCACAAAATCTGAGGGCATGCAACAAATGCAGCTCCTACAAAAGCAACRAGGTGAAATGCAGGCTCCTGGGAACCTGGTTAACTGAATTGCCTTTTCTGGAAAAAAAATAATTACAGAGAGTTTGCCAAAAACAATCAGTTGCATTTGAAGTGAGGAAACAGCCATTTCATGCCTGGGAGCAGGTCAGGTCCGTATCTGAGTCACCAGATTCTCCTGCATGACCCTGCCAGGCTTTCGCTGCTCCTATCACACACAGAAGCTTCATGTAACAGGTCTCTCTTGGCAGAGGTAAATCCAAAAAATAAATAAATAGATTTATTTTAAAGGGATTTTGCTCACTAACTTGCAAAGGTTAGTGCAGCCTTCCCTACAAGTGAACTCGCTACCCATCCAATACTTACTTGCAGCCGGTGATGCTGCCTCCACACTTGGAGCCGTCTCCCCCAGTGACTGATGATATCCAACCTGCAGCACCTCCGTAGCAGCTGTAGGAAATCCCTTAGCCCAGTGCTTTGTGCTGCCGGCTTGTGCCTGCTCACGGTAAATACAGCAGTGCTTGAGTTCAGCTCTCAGGGGTTTCCTCTGAAGTGGTAAAATATATAGACTTGTTTTTGTGAAATAAGGACGCCTGAGATTTTTTTTTGCTTTTAAATTACTTCTGAAATGCTGTTAAACAGTAAAAAGGCTCTGTAGGTTGAGGGAACGTTTTCACTTTATTATTTCGACAGTGCAATGTAGTGCAGTAGAATTCATCAGGTTTACTGGTTTTCTGTTACAAAGATATGGAGGGTCTCAGTTAAATCATCTTATTTGTGGGMTAATTCCTAGGAAAAGAATATATTRCTCTAAGTTTAAATTATCTTGTATTTTGCTGAGAACAAGTTTTAATTTTTTTTTCTTTTTYGCACTCTTGTGGATTTGTTTTACCCTATTCAGCAGTACGTTTTCAAAACGTTACATATTTTCATYTGTGTTTTATGAAGCATGTCAAGTATTCCCCACTTTTTGCCCTGTATAAATCAGCAGGCGGAATTTCTTTTCCTGACGTTTGTCAAATCGTTCCTTTGGGAAAGCGAAGGAGGAGCGTGGCTTTGGTTTGCTTTTTTAACAAGATGAGAGCGCGGCCGCTCTGGAGCGTGGGCTCTTGGGCTTATCTGTTTGCAGAACTTCCAGCACGCTGGGGCCAYGGCAGGTTAGTGTGCGGGGTCGAGCTCCAGCAGCCGTCCTCAGGGGCAAAGGGGACACGGGATTTCTGGGCTTCAGGTTGACTTTATCTGGCAGGAGGCAACTCTCTGCCTGGAGCAAATGTGTCCACGCAGACACATGTCCTGGAACGTTTGGGCTTCGAGAGCCAGCAAGCTCAAATATGGATGGTTTAACCCTTGTTTGGGGATGCTAAAGGAGTTACGAAGGTCGTACTCAACYGCTCTGGTCATGATGTAAATGGGAGTAGAACACAGCTCTGGGGACAGCTCTTCTATTTTTATGAGATAACCCCAGATCCCACCGTGCCTGCTCCAAATTAGAATTTTTCCGTCCTCATTATTTCCTCAGAGGCTGGAGTGGTTTCCAGATGGAGCTCATCACAAGTGCACCGTTTAAACCAGCAGTAACTTTTCTCTACATCCCCCCCAGCAAGGTGATCTGCTGTCCCCACAAGGCTGCTCCCTCCAAGGACATCATCTGCACTGTCTTGCAGCTTTTCTCCTCCATTGCTTTACACAAATGACAGTCCATTTACAGCACATACATGRTATAATCCATTTCCTTGATGACAAAATGACAAAGGCTAGAAAATTTTATTGACAGATCATGATTGAGCATAATTACAGCACAAGAATCAGCCTCCTCTATTTAGTCAATTATAATGTAAATGAATTTACAGTTTCTGTATGGCACGACTCACGTTATAAATATGTTTTCCCACCTCCATTTACAATGGTTGAATTGCCTGGCTGGATTAAGTACTTTTCCTTTAATTGAGTGAACGCCACACATTTATTTACATGCTGAAAGATAAAGACATTAAGCTGAAACTTTTTCCCTTGTGTAAGATCTMAGTGAACTGTGGATGCAAACACCATTGCTCCTGTCAAAAGGGACGRTCTTCTCTGATACTTGGCTTTTTAAGTATCTTGTCATTGATACCAATGGGGAAATGAGGGCGTTGACAACAAGTAATTTTTTTAGTATTCCAAGATATCAGCTTAGCTTCTGATGTTTTTAAAGCTTGTAGAATTTACAGATAATTGTCTAGTGCAGGGAATCTGTACTTACTTCTGTGCCTCATTTAGAAGAATGCAAAAGGATCTATCCCTATTAAGAAATGCAGGATTATTTAGCCTGGAGAGTTTGTTGTCTTTGACAGCGAGTGAAAAAGGAAACGTAAGGAAAGAGAAAAAATGTATCTAATCCATACGGGTGATGCTGTTTAGATAAGAACTTCTCCGGTGAACCGTCAAACCATTAACTGCAAATTTCTGTTGTGGCCAGCTGTTCTACCCACAGTTTTGGTTGAATTTTCACGTTTTCTCTAAAGAATTCATGGTTCGGGTACCAATCAAAATTACATTTGCTGTAATGGGTCGCTTGTTCCCTTATCTTTTGTTTTACAAGGTGCTGTTTTCAGCAAAGCCACCAAAGCAAAGGTCTAGATTTCTGTAACAGCAAARTTAGGGAGCTGGAGAAGATGGAAGCGTGCCATTAACCATGGCAAGCACGGTTCACTCCTCGTGTAATGTGTCATTTGTTCCCGAAGGAACATGAACATCCCCTCCCTCTACGCTTCTGGAAACGTGTATTGTTGGTCTTAATAATAACGTTCCATTATTTTCTATTGCCGAGCTGTCAATAAATCATTTTTTAAATGAATCGGGCCTTGCAAACTTGTACCAGCGAGATTGATTTCTGTGTGACATTTCTTTAGGAAATGAATTAAATCTTCGAAAGAAAAATGTGTGCACAGTGGCAAAGTGTACTTTCGTAGAGAGGGTATTTATGATGAATAGAGGGAAGATGGAGTACACATGCTTCAAAGAACCCATTCTTGTAATGATGCGGCGCGCTAATGCGGTCTGCAGTGGAGATGGCGAGATCAGAGCTTTCAATACGGAATGATTGCCATTTGCTCTGGAAGTATTATTTACTGTAAATTCCTAAGACGTTTTTAGAAATACTTGGAGTTCTTTCACGGCAATTTACATAAGTTCCTGGTTTTTCTTCTCTGTTTTTTCTTCTGTATACATCAAAATAATTGRGCTTTCAGCGGGGCTTTTAACGGGCAGATGGATGTGAATCCAAAGGTGATTTTTTTCCTTTTTACTGGCTCCCTTTAAGATGATGGAAGGAGGCTTCTCTTGTGTTATTACTTATCTGCAATTCTGCTCTGCAATTCTGTCTAATATGCAAAGGAGAGTGAATGTGTGGGTTCCTCCTGTTGTTAAACAGGTACTTGCATCTGGTCTGAATTTCCTTCACGTTTGTGTCTTGATCAGATTCACACAGTCTGACAGATCCTGCTCTGKTGTTGTCAGGAAGGGTTTCAGGAAGAGAAGGAGAGGAAAACGTTTCCCACTGACTCTTGTGTGATTTTCTTTACGTATTACACATGCATTTCTCATGTATTTAATTTTAAAATTTTACACTTGAAAACATTTGCATTCCTGCCAAGGAAAGTCTTTGGTGCTGTTGTACTGAGGAAATCAGGTGGGGAAACGTCTGTTACAGAGCCTAGGCTGCAGCAGCTTAGTGTGGAAGTGTTGGGTTGACTTCCAACACTGTTACCATCAGTTAGACCAAGGAAATCCTGAAGAGCAACCTGAAATCTAGACCCTTCCCCAAGTTACATGAGTATAAATCTCAGGTAGTCTTCCTGAACTATATGTATGTTTACAGATATAATATTAGACAGTTCCCTTCTATGTGTTTCACTGTAGAAAGAAACACAAAGAAACATTGTGTTTTCCAGAACAATCCCCTTAAGAGCATTAATCAAACTATCAGCCTGTAGGCAGCATCAGCAGATTAATCACTTCTACTTTCTTCCCTRTACGTTAGCCAAGGGTAAGGCAAATACTTTCACTTACAAATAATGTTGTTCCTTAAGCAGTTTTGTTGGAGCTGTTTGTAAGTATATTAGCAGGGTTTGTCCCAGATGCTCAGTTGGCTTCTGAAGCATTTGCTCTGCCCAGCAGCATTTATGCTAAAGGACAATACCTAGAATAGCAGTTTGCTGTGACAATAGGGAATTATTGGCCTAACAGGCTAATCAATTTCAATACGCTACCTGTAAATAAAGCCCTTATTCTAGCATGTGAATTGAAATAAGTTTGGAAGGCTAAATCAACTTTATTTGCGTGGGTAGATTCTATTCATTCAACTTTAACAGGGCCCGTGGAAAAGGCTCTCCATAAACTTTTGGTTTTTATTATGTTTGCTATTCATGATTTATTTTAGGTGAACGGTTAGAATGGGTTGATAAGGAAAAGCTCCACGCGGAGAAGGACSAATTCTTTACCCACAGTTTGTTCTCATCTTTGCACCAGCCAGCACAGCTGCCCATAAAGCCACACAGGGAACTCAGCTGGGGCCGATCCCAGCAAGATATAAGTCAGACCCCAAACCTGATTCATTTCAGCAGGTTCCTTTTCCTAGTTTGTTCTCAAAAAAAAAAAGAGGGCCTGCCAAAAGCTGAAAGATCAGGAAAACAGGTAGCTGGGAATAGGAAGCAAAGCAAATGCACGTGTTTGTGCTACTTAAATTTAACATCAAACTATACTTTTAGCTACCACCTCTGCCATATGACTGCTCACAGATTTGTATTTCACTGCATGCACATTTCCACACTAGAAATGCAGACAGTTTTCGTGAGTCTAGAAGGACAAAGGCAAAGAGCAAAAGAGGTTTAGTTTGGAAAATGGTGAGAATTCGGTTCTAAGGCAGCTTAAAGTTTTCAGGAAAACAGAAATGTGTTAATCCACTTCTAGGAATATTAAAAGCAGGACATTTCTCAGAGTGAGGTAAAGCCAAAATTCCCACTGAAGACATTTATCTGTGTGTTTAGCTCCCAGCTTTAGCCATCTCTGCCTTGCTGCAGTGTGTCATTTCTTATGGATCCATGGGAGTAAATTCTGCTCTTTACGTATGCTTCAGTTTATCTCCAAACCCATTAGTGAAATCCATAAACCTTTTTTTGTAAGAGCAAATAAACGCCGTTGTGTTGGGAAGCTGGGGAGTCTTTYGGCATGCTGGAAGTTCTGAAGAACTTGGAAATTTCTTGCCAAAAAGTGTGTATTTATAATGAATTTGTGCAGTTTTTAGTCTTATCCACTTGATGGAGCCTCCATAATGCCAATCACTTCCCACACAAAATGAGATTGCCCCTTTTCCACTTTTTCTCTTCCCAATGGGAGCCAGGCTCTTGCATCATGGATGAGCCACCATCCTCCCCCATAAACTCCTTCCAGACCTTTTAGTGTCATTATTGACATATTGAAGGACAGTCACTTAGGAGCAAGGAAGGCGTTCTGCTCCCCTCTGCTCAAGTTAGTCTGAACACTCTTAATTGACTTAATAGGTAAATTTATCCATCTTCCTGTGTAGGTTGTRCCGTAGCTGTACCAGCTCTAGCTAAGTTTGACATCAATATTTTATGCCATTCCAGAGATTACTCTTTAAACAAGATTTGATTAACAGATGTACTGAATCCTAAGAGGATTTGAAAAAAGGTACCCTTGCATTTTTAAGGAGCATCACGGGAGCACTGAAATCATTCAGCCCCTTCCAACCATTTAATTCTCGCCTGAAATGGCTCACGTTTCAAAATCCAGGTTGTTTTCACTTTTGCTGAAGCCCTTAGCGTCAAGCATCTGGGCCTGGGGAAGCTGCTCTGCTTCACAGCCAGCCTTTTCCCCTTTCCTTTGCTGTTTTTTTCCCACTCGGCCTTGTCGGTGCTTTGGGGAGATGATAATAATTGCTTCTACAAAGGCTTACAACGACCCTACAATAGCCTCTGTCAGCCTGGCTGTGTTCAAAGCTTTCTCAGCCGCAGTTCCAAACCTGTCATTTCTTTTTCTTTTTTCTTTTTAGTTTTTTTTTTAAACAAATTCTCCTCACACAGCCCATTTTTATCCTTTGCAGAATGGCTCAGCTCGGGGGGTTCGTAATGCCACGGGATGATTTTGATCTCACTCACTGCTTTTCTTTGGTTGTTAAATATTTTAATAGTGCAAATATTAAGAAAAAAAGAAAAGAAAATCAGGCCCTTTTCAATAAGTCATGGTCTTGAGTACACAACATTCAATCCTCTCTCTAAAGGACTTGAGATGCACAAACGCATACCAAGACCTGAGAAAAGAATTGACRTTTCCTTAAATGATTCTTCAGAAATAAGCATTAATAGGAGACTTTTTCAGCTCTGTTCCTTCTTKGTTGTTGTTTTTTCTTTTTTTGAAAGTATTGATTCCTACAGCATCTCAGTGGCCAAGTGCTCATTAGTAGCTTCATCTCACCCTTCTCTTTAAACTCTTAAATGAAGTTATGCGGCTATAGGAGGTGCGTGGCACAGAAGGTAAAGCAGGGACAGGAGCTTTTTTGAGCCTGTTTTGTCTCCAGCCCTCTCTGACACTCARCTCAGCTTAGCTTTCTGCTGCTTAATCCCAGAGGAGTTTGCTCTGTGCTTTAGCAACCCCCAGCCAGCACCCCGAAGCAAAGTTACTCCTTGAATTGATKACTATGTGTTGCCTTGAACACTGGGTTCCTGCTGCACAGTTCCTGGCTGGATTTATGTGTTTCTTGGTTTTGCAAGGTGCATTTGTGCAGCGAGAGTCTGCATTCATGCCAGGGRATCGTTGCAATGCACCGGGGAGCTCTCTTGTCTCATTTGCACTTTCTTATTGGATTTCAATTAGTTTTCCCAACAATTCGCTGGAAGAATTCCTGCGAGACCTCTTCAAATGCTCCCAGTGCCTTGCTGTCCAACACTCCTCATTTTCTCTTCTGGGATTGCCTGTTTTCTCATTTAGAAGAATTTACCACATGACAACATTCTGCATTAATGAAGCCCTGGTGGCATCAAACATGGTAACAGTCAGTAGGGAATATAAGATGGTAAATGTAGGGATGCACACAGTATAAAACAAAAATCAGCTGATGCAAAAAAAAAAAGTTAATGAGGGGGAAAAATAGTTTCTGGTAGCATACGCCGAGTCATGAGTATCTCTTGCTACATCCTGCTCAAGCATGGACAARTTTGGTTTTATCTTTCACGTTACGAGGGTCCCCAATGAGGCAGGTAGACACGGTGAACTCCAGTAAAGCTGAAATGTGAATCTCCTCAATTTCCTCTCCTGCTGCTGTGTATGATCAAGGACTGGCTTGGTCCACTAGGCAAAAATGTGTTTTTCTGAGGAATTCTTGGGTCCAAATTGCAGCTTTCAGACAATATCCTAAGGGACAACAAGGGCTCTGAGGAGGATATAGGGTAGCTTTTCCTATGGCAGAGCAGATCAGGCAAGGAGTAGTCAGTGTGTTCATTAGCTTTTCGGAAATGCTGTGTAGCAGGATACACATCAACTACAAAAAAAAAAAGCTTCTTTGACATTTCCCTGCTTTGGTCCTAAAACCAGCACATGTAGTTTCCTCAAATAGCAGAAGTGATCATTACTGTAAGGTTGGAGAGCCCGAGCCTTCACCTCCACTGCAGGCATCTTTCAGGCCAGCACAAGCTGTCATGGAGATTTACTAGCCACAAAAAGAATACCTTTTCCTGCTAAAGCAAACAAAACTAGCAGTTATTAACACACGGTAAGCCTAATTCAGATAGTYGTATGGTCTTTGCTGCCATCGGTACACATTCTGTGATAGAAACTCACTTTGAGCTAATTGCACTGGAAGGCAGCGAATTAGGACAAGCCATGAGGAGATGGTCCTGCAGTCCAGGTCCTTTTGCAAAAAAAAAAAAAATCAGTTTTAGTGAAACCAAGATTTTTTAAAAAAAAAGGGAACTCATTAATTTTTGATTTCAACAAACTCAGAAAGTTGGAGTAGTGTCAGAAGAACAGAAGTGTGTAAGAGAAGCAATTTTATCCTATGGACTACCCAAGAGTCCCTGCATTCCAAAGGAATAGAATTGAATAATARTGAGTATCACTGTTTACCATGACACTTTACAAAAATGAACTGTTGATACTCTTTTTTTTAATTTATTTTTTACAAAAGTGTTGCATGTGCTCTGGCTCTAATACAGACATTCTGGTTTTACTTTTTTCCTATGTATATAATAATTTATTCTCTTGGCTGTTACCTTCCTGCTCAGATTGAACATAAATAGATGTGGCCGTTTCTCCTCAAATACCATCTATTTCCTAATTTCCACTGCCTGAGTTTTGCTCTCTCGAGCTCAAGGGCATTTTCATCATGGAAACGAGCAGCTGCCCCTTATCAGCAGCAGCTCAAGCTATTTCCAACCTTTGTGATTCAGGACATTTTTACGGAAGATCAGAATCTAAAATTTCTGCCCGTTCATCTCAGGGAAGTGGAGCACAAGAGCCCTGTGCATGTGGACGGGTTCAGCGGGGCAGTGTCTCRCTTTGGGCTGTGCTTCCACACAAAGCTCAGACATAGGCAGTGTGAYAGCAGATATGGTTTGCATAATAGACCCAACCATCAATTATCTCGTTTTAACTACGTTTCCACTTGCAGTTACTAATCTGACTTATTTGTTATTGMAAATAGTTGAGAGCACAGTATCCTGCTAAGAACTTAGCAGTACTGCCAGGCCCCTGTGCACTGAATTGTATCCAGAGACTGTTCTTCTCAGAGTTTGTACAGTTTAGCTGGTTGTTTTATTTTGTAATTTTTTACTTAATGTAGTGGTTTCTATTGCTCGTTTCAAATGGCATGGTAGAATTTGAAGGAGAACACCAGGACAAGAGAGGAAAAGAATTTTGAGACAACCAGAACTCTGCAGGAGATGGCATTTTYATGGTTAATGCCACACACGGCCAAAATCTGACAAGGGAGTCTCTTCTCCCAAGTCTTATCCAACATCCACTGCATGCCAGGAGCAACGTGCCATCCACTCCCTTGTTAAAACTACTACCCTCCTTCCTGATTTTTTTATTCTAAAAAATTGCCTGAGGCCTCTGAGAAATGAGTAAGTTAACATTACTCATTCCACCCCAAAACACTGGAGCATTTGTGAAGGCGAGTGTCACAAGTAAGCCACTCGGTGCTGTGTGCAAGGGGCTGGTACACGCGTGTGCTGGCTTAGCACTGGCACAGCCCTGAATTTGTTTTCAGGCTTCCTTTCAAGTCAGCTCCTGTGGCAGCAGGCTCTGGAACAGGCTCTGTGTTTTGCATTTCGGAGAGCAGATCTGCTCTCTAAAGCATGAAAGCTGCGAAAATTCTCTTTTGCTTTAGTTTTAAAGCCTGTTGTGATAATGCACACAGGTACAGATGCAAGTATGCCTTCCCTAGAAGGCTTGTCAGAGAAAGCACGATTACAGATGCACATTTTCTTCTTATAAGAAGAATGTAAAAATTACTAGTTAGTACAAAAGATGAGCATTGTCAGTTGGCCACGCGAGCATGCCTAGGGTGACRTTTCTGGCTAGGATTTTGGAGGGCCCCTCCTGCATTATTTTCTCTTTCCTATGTGTAGCACATGGCTGTTCACCGAGATCAGAAATACGGCCTGTTTTTTGCTGTTCCCTTTCCTCTATGGAGCAGAGACAGATGAAGCCAGCTTGGCTCTCAAGGATGGTCCCATGCTGAGCTCTGGCAGTCAGGGAAGAGCAAATTTCCTCCTCAGTCACTGCCTAAGAGGTTCATTTGATGTTGTAAAACAGTAATATGAATCCAGATGACCCATCTCTCCACATGTAATTGGTAAAAATACATTGCTGCTAGCAAGATGATAATAACAATAGTAGTGATAATGCAACAAATATATGCTGAATAGATGAATGGTAATAAAGAAGTCAAATGCTAAAAAGCAGGTTGTGCCCACAGTCTCTGCATCTGTTTATCCAATTTGCTTAGTGGGAAATACGCCACTGAATGAGTCCCTGCAACCCTTTCCTGGGCTATACAGACCCCTTGTTCATCAGGTAGTACCAGCACGTTACATCAGCAAGCTAAAGCAGGGATGTGCTGCCTTAGTACTAGGGTTTGTTTAGAATTAACTGCAATATGAATTATAAACTTTGTTTTGTTAGCGGTAGATTTTGCAATATTGTTTTACTAGGCTAGAATAAAACYGGGACGTGAGAGGCCATTCAGTACTGATTTATCCTTCTACAAGTGAGTTCAATTTTATTGTTCACTTCTGGCAYTGGGCACTCTCTTAAAAATGGAATTAAATATTATATTGTAAATTTTCACCACCTATGTAGATAAATGAGTGTCTGCAAAGTTAAAAAACTCCATAAGGGAGGCATGGCCTGTATACACTTGAGCCTTTGCAGCATGCTGATTGTTTTCCATTAGGTAAGATTAATGGTTTTTGTTGGGTGAAAAAAGGTATTTAGCAACATCACTCTGTTTGTTAGGAATAAATAACTGCTGGAGCAATTGCTTTGCCCTTGGGAATAAATGGGCACTTTCAGTGCTTGCTGTTAAATCATTTCTGCAGGATGGCCATTGCATCTGCAGCTTCTGATCTGGGGATGGCCGTTGGATCTGGGAGCAAATATATCCTCCACCTTCATATATCCTCCTCCTCCTCTATTTTTCCCTTTTTTWAAACATGCAGGAAACAAATTGAAGTCAAATCCTCTTGTCTTGAAAAAAATATAGAGCACAGTGTAAAACTGTATACCTGCTGCCAGCAGGAATGGGTGGTGAGCATTGGCTGGAGAAAGGGCGGTCGCTAGAGCAGAGCCATGGAGAGGTCCCTCCCTTGGGGTTTCTCTTCATCCCACTTTTTCCTAATCAATGTCAATACCCATATGGTTTGCAACCTACGTATTCTCTCCTCATACATCTTCAAATAGCAACAGAGACCCATTATCCTGTCTTTTCCTCCTACGACCCCATTCTTCTCGTCTGAGATTTGTTACTTGAAGCTTATATTAATACTGGTACATTTGCACTGCRTTTTTCATGCAGAGCGTTCTTAAAATGCTGTACGACTTAAACTGATGCAAATTTATATATGAGGATCTTACATGTAGGGCTCCTTGGAGCTATCCTTCCTAATTGTCCAATATGTAACAGTTGGGCTGCACGACCAGAAATGAATCATTAAATGCTGTGATTCCCAGATACCCGGCTGGAGGCTGGACCTGACCTTGTGCRTGTTAAACATACGTCCTTAATATCAAGTCACTTTGAAGTGCCTCAAATAATGTGTCCCCAACCAGACCACTTGAGAACGATTGGAGGCTTCTAAACACGTTGATATAGGTTCCTATATCAACAGATAAAATGCAGTTCCRTTAGGTAGGCAGGCAGACTCTTTTTATCCAGGAACAGTGGTATTAAAGTAGATTTTAATACAAGAAATGGGAAGTAATACTTCCTCCACTTCAATATTTAAGAGAAAGCAAAATCAAGGGAATTAAATTACTTGAATTGAAATTTAATCAGATCCGTGCATTAAATTCTTGCAGTCTTGTAGAGAAATGTATTATTCACTGCGTATTAATAGAACAGGAGATCCTTGTTTTACCTGTAAAATAGCAGTAGCCTGTCTGGAGACAGATGCCAGCGCTGAGCGAGCACCCGCAGATGCCCTTGGATGGAGACATCCCAGGTACTTGCAAACAATCTTCCAGTGTGSCAACAACGCCGGTGCTGGGACTTGCAGTCCGTTGTGCTGATAGCAAACTCCAGGAGAAACCTGCAAGGTTTGATGGCGTTTTTCAGACTGGAAACAAGCAAAAAGTGAAGCCAAGAGCAAGCATCATCATGCTACAGGGTCAAGGCTGGTCTGTGGAGTGGCCAAGAAGAGGGACATTGAGGGGCCCTGGCATGGGGCAGCCCTAAGTTTCCTAAAGATGCTGAGCRCCACAGCAGCTGTTTCATACACTTCAGATTTGCACGGCAAAGCTCTGTGCCTCCCTCCTGAGCCCTCTGAACTCGCTTGTTTTCTCCCACTTGCTGTAATCAGCAGTCAAAGCACTGTCTGTACGTGCGTTTTTGACTGGAGACGCGCTTGTCAAATACTCTGAGCATATGGATAAGCTGTCAGGTATGAGGAATTGRCTGAGCCCCGCTCAGCTGGCATGCCTTGCCTTTCCAAAAGTGACTTTCAAAGGACGAGACAGGTTCTTGTCAGAAGGGAAGAAAGAAATCATCTACKTCTAATTTTGAAAGATGATATAATTGCGGCTAAATTCCTCTCCAGAAAATAGTAGGGAAGACAGGGGATTAAAAAGGAGGCTGTTGTGGTTGCTCATGTTCCCATCAAAGCCTGCTACTGTTTAGACAAAWTTGGTGCCTCATGGCAACTTAAGAGGGAAGTTGCATCTCCCTTCCCATGCAGAGAAGCATCTCCCTCATTTACAGCCTATATTTAGGTACCCAACTCTGCGAGTGATAGAAACCTCATTATCTCTCTGAATCTGCCCTAAATTCACAAAATATCATATCATTCACGCCTGCCTTGAGGTGGGTGGTGCCTCAAAGCTTATTACCTGTAAGTTTAGTTTGCTTTCTCCCCTGTCACCTCTTCAGGCAGCATCTCCTGCTTGGGGTTCATTAGCACCAGGATGGTTGGGCTCATTCCAGTGTTGCTGGTGCATTTTTAAGACCTGTTTTTTATCCTTACCTGGACTCAGCCTTAGCAGGATAGTGATTTTCATGTGTTTATTTTTAATGGAAAAATCTATCAAATCCTTTTAGCATTGCAGCAGAATGGGAAAATCTCTCCCTATCTTTTCCTCCCCCAACCCCGAATACACTAGAAGACTTAAAAAGCCCTRGAGTGTCTTATTTTTAACTTCAGCATTGTTTCTGACCTTAAAAAAATGGACTGAAAAAATACCGCAGCTCTGAAGTAGCAACAAGTTCAGTGCAGGATGGGAGCAGTGAGTTTAACCCGAGCAGATGAGCGCTGGGACCTGATATTCAATAACGGAGTGGGAGGAATATTATAATATGCAGTGAATTGAAGCAGACTTATTGTGCCTTACCCTGTGAAGGATGTCTGCTTCTACTGCATAAAATCTTGCTTTGTGTTCCCAGAAACAGCATTTAAAATGTACAGCAAGTACACAGCAGGAATAATAAAATGGTCTGAGCACGGTAATTTCAAGCAGCAATTGATACAGAAACAAGAAGATTTTTTTTTTCTGGCAGAAACTGATGACTAATGTAGCTTTTTAYTTAAAATTATTTGCTTTAGCTGGACATTAACCTCTTGGCAGAGATTTCTGGAAAAATTAGACATTTGGCAGTAAAAAATCATAAAGGTGAGAAGCAGGGACACTTTTACCTAGCAAGAAAGATCTGACAACCTTTAGACSTGGCAAGTCTCATTTGCAACAGAACTAGAGCAACATGACAGTTTTCTTTTATATAAAGAAATATATAGAGTGACAGATACATATATATTGCTATAATTGTATTTCCTATTATTGTGTTAATAATCCAAATGTGGGTTGTGRATTATTCTAGTAAAGTACTCAAGTGGTCTAGGCAAGTCTTCCCTCCCCCACTCCCATCTATCTGAGTGGGGTTTTTATCTGAAATGCTGAAAGTCGAGCAGTCACATAACTCACCTGGGAACCTGCAGACCGGCGGGGGAGTCGTTCCTTCCATCACAGGTCATGTCAGCTGCTAAGGAGATACTTGAGCGCAACTTAACTTCATCACGACTTASGTTTTCTTTCCGACTTGCCTGCTTTCCCCTAACCTTCTCTCTCAACTCGAGGCTGTTCGTGGCAAGGAGGTGGCCGCCGAGCGGGGCGTCGGGGGGAGGTTTTTGCTGATGCTCTCGCTGTGCTCTCGCTGCAGCTTGCACGGACAAGGAGCTGCGGAGCCTCGCCTCGCGGCTGAAGGACTGGTTCGGCGCGCTGCACGAGGACGCCAACCGCGTCATCAAGCCCACGAGCTCSGAGACGGCGCAAGGCAGTAAGCACGGCCCGGCCCCGCGGGGTGCTCCCCACGCCGCCAGCTTGTGGGTGTCTGCAAGCACGGGGGACTAGATCCAGATACATACGCAGAGCTATAAATGTATTTCCTGATAGTGTGATAATAACACAAACACAGGTCATGGATGTGCTCTCTCCAGCTCCAGCTGCTTTAAAAACAGCAGCAAGAGCTGTGCAATTCAACAAGCAAATAGCTCAGTCTGAAGGCCATGGAGGCCACATTTAAGTTAATAAATAAAACCACTYGGGGACTTGCCCCGAGCCCTGAGGTTACGTAGCATGACGTGGTTCATGTCCATACAGCTACACTCCATGACCGGGGTGCAAAACAGGGCAACTGCATCTACATCTGCATCCACTGGGGATGGACCCCAACCTCGGTGGCATCAGCCAAGACCAGGACTTACAGGCACAGGGGAAATTAGACCAGTACTGTAAAAGACTCATTTAGACTTTTTCTTGTGGTTTCTATTCAACAAGCTGTATAAGAGGAAGAATAATGGAAATATATGTGCCCCAGTCACAGAGCTGGGTTAGAAGAATGGTGCAGAAAGCTGGAATTGCACACACAGGGAAAAGGCAGGCTTATCTGTTGTGTTGCAGGTATTTAATAACACCTTCTGAGCTTCCATTGATGCTTAGAAAAAAATAGTTTAGAGGACATTTACTCTCTGTGGGTTGAACCGATATGACTGATTTTGGTGTCAGGGAGCTGGCACCTGGCAGCTCAAAGGAGGTTATGCTCATCGGAGAGCAATACAGACTTATTTTCCATAAGGACTCATTAATCCTCTTAAACAGTGTGTCCCAAAATACACAGCCTTGCAAAGTGGGATGCTCGAGTGTTACCCACGTGTGTGACTCRCCTTCCCTCCACTGCCCTAGTTCAAGCCTGGCTCCACACAACCCAACATTAAAGGCTTCAATCAGCTGCTCTCTTTTCCTCCTCTTTTGATGCCAGTGGCTACTTTCTGTGCTTATTTAGCCACTTCCAATAGTGATGTATTTTCAACAAAGGCTTTGAAGCAGGATATCCCATTTTTCTCTTGAACAGCCCTCTGAAAAGAGTATTCTTATCTTGCAAACAAAGCTGAACAGTGGCACATGAAGACAGCTGGGCATCCAGCTAATCAGGACTTTGAGATGTGAATTCATTTCAGGCCTCCTCATAGGAAACTCCAGGGACAGAAAACTTTGTCTGAAGTCCTTTGGGCTCTCAACCACATGTCAAGAAGATGCTCCCTATGCTCCTCCTGAAGAGCTTAGTCAAAGGCCGAAGACAGAATTGATTCCTCAAGGATTTTTTTTGTTGAACCAATTTCAGTGAGAAAAACATTCCTGGTAATTCTTCAGTGTTTGCTCGGATTCACAGAGGAGCTGTTGTCTCTTTTTTAGCTTAGTTTGGTTCCTGGCAGCTTTTGTATGAAAGGCTGCCTTGATGATCTTAMACACTTGATCTCAACAATGTTCATTTTTAGACTGTTGACTTAGTTTGGCACATATTCTTGTTTTGTTATGTGAAGAAACTTTATGAATTAAGATGCTTAAATCTTTACTGCATGCCACAAAACTTGGGCTTGTTTTCCTTTTCAAGAGATTGCATCACTACTCATGAATTAATCTGCATGTGCCAAGTTCTGCAGCCCCGTTTCTCTCTCTGGAAGCTCTGGAAACACCCATTGAGTAAGAACAGCAGGATTTGGCTTCCTCTCACTTCAAACGTTTGTGAGAATAAAAGACATCTTAAATGGGGCTCAAAATTCAAAGCAAAGCTCACAGACCCGAACTGAAAAACGATACTCGTGTGCATCCCGGCAAGCAGGACACCCACAGCTCTGGAAGCAGGAAGAACCCCTCGCTCCTGCTACTGCTCTGCCTGCATTGCCCTCCTCACCGGGCTGATCGCTTCATTAAACAGAACTGGTTTGGTTATGCCTGTAGTGTCTTAAAAAGCGTATGCATCCTCAAAGTAATCCATTTGGGGTATGCCCCTGTGGCAGTAAAAGGGAGCAGATGGTGGGAAGCGATGACTAAGATGCCTGGGACACATCAGCTGTCTGGAGAAGGTGTTCCAGCCGAGATTTTCGTATGCTACATTAAATTTTCAACACGCTACTGTGAGTGTAAATAAGCTTTTTGAATGTATTAAGTTCAGCCTCAGGTGAAGAAAAGAAGTTCTTTTTTTTTAAACTCTTTTGAAAGGAGAGAAATGAGGGCAAGTTGTTGGTGTTTCAGATCTCAGACCTGCACTCTCTGCCAGACCCTAACGAAGCACCACCAGCCAGGAACTGTCTTCCACAGTCTTTGTACAACTGAGGCCACCTCACTAAATAATGCTAAMATGAACAACTCTGGGGCATGTTAGAAATAAAATAATAATCACACTAATTAGGTACTAAGATCTGATGCAAATTTCTCCAAAGCCTATCAATAATTCATAATGCTCCTGCATTGTATGTAGATGGTCTCTTTGACTGGAGAGGGAGGTTTTTTTCCTTTTCTAGCAATCTGTGCAATACAAAGGATCCTTTCTGCAGAACACTGAACATTTCTTCTCCTCCTCCTTTYATTTTAAGTGACGGAGGAAATTAGGTTAATTATTCCCGTGTTGATTAAATTGTAGTATGCTTTAATAAAATAAATCTGACTCATGTAAGTCAACTTTTGAAGGGAGAGAAATAATTTYATGTGCCAGAAGGTCTGTGTATTTTAATTAGGAGTTTCACTTCACTTTTTTAAATTTAATTCCCTTTTCATTCAGCAGAGGAGGAGCGTTTTAGGTATTAATGGGGTATTGAGACTTTCRCTTGTAGGTCGCTGGCTTGAATCCCTTCCCACTCGGCAGCCAAGAAGAGTCTCTAGGCCTCCGGGCAGCTGTTGGATGGAAGGAGAGACACGATGGTCTCAGTCCAGGTCCTTGCGAGGAGGTGTCTGCCACGGAGCAGCCACCACCACGTTGACACTAAATGGCATCACCACTGGCAGTCCCCTCYGTTGCTGCAGGGCTGAGTGGAGGCACGGAAAGCAGGGGGAAAGATCTCTCGGAGGCTGCTCTTGYACCGCTTCCTCCAGGCTCAAGATTCAGCTTATTAACCTAAAGAACGTTATTCATCCCTGAAGGACAGTGTGCACTTTATTTCATCCAGCATATTGCATCGCATGGGGAGGAAAATTTATCAGGAGACTGCGGGAAAGGAGCTGTTCATTCGCCCAGCACTGCTCGGCCTCCGCTTATGTGCTGCAAACGAGGCAGTCCTGACCCCAACCTGGAGCCTTGCATCAGCCCTCAGAGTCACCACAGGAGGGTTTAGGTTGGAAGTGMCCTCTGGGCATGAACTGGTCCAATTTCTCTGTATACCTSCCTGTTAAGCAGCTGGAGGCAGCACTGTCACCAGGTGGGAGGTGACTGTGGATGGCCAATGGGCTCAGTAACACGTGCTCTGCAGGACTGGCTGCATGGGAGCCCTTGCAACAGGACCATGACATGAGGACCATCCTGGAGAGRACATCTGCCCTATGGAGAGGACACAGGCACAATCATGTAAGGCCTGTCCATGCCATAACAGCCATACCAGCTCTGCACTGTGGAAAGGAAAGTCAAGGGCTCTTAAATCCACTCTACACAGATTGCTCACTGACCAAACCCTATTTGCCTCCTTCAGCTGAAGGMAATAATTGAAGGCAATCGTGCTAATTGCTTCAGTAAGGCAAGCAAGCATCCTCCCTACATCTATTCCTGTGGCCTTTTTCACTGTGCTCTAATGTGATTAGATAACACAGTTATCTAATTGAGATAGTTAGTTAGATGATTAGTTAGTGGAGATAAGAGCACAAAAATGTGATAAAAAGTCCAGCATGATCCCCCTCCTTCCTGCCTGAGCTGCYTCCAGCCCCAGGAACTGGTGTCACCCTCTTCCCTGCTCAGAGAAGTGTGTGCCAGGGCTGGGATGACCCKTCATGGATTTAACCCTTCTGATGGTGCCTCTCTGCTTGCTGACATCCCTGTGCAGGGCTTGGCTGCCTTCCCTTGGATTAATGCCTAAAACAGCAGCTAGGCTGCAGAGCTTGGAGACAGCAGCAGGATCCGGCAGTGGCTTTGGCGTGCCTGGAAAGAAGAGCATCTGGAAGCAGGACTTGATGCTTGGAACCAGCAAGGCAGAGCTTGAGCTCTTCCCGTGCAAGCAGCGTGCCCGGGGCACAGACACATAAATCGTAGCTAATTTGGAAATTAGGGCCATCTTTGCAGCAGACTTTCAAAAGCTTTCAAAAGACAGTGACTGTGTGCATTTATAATGCCCTAGTTTGTGCAAAAAAAAAAAAAAACAAAAAGAAAAAAGAAAAAAAGAGGCAATGGGGCTCTCTTTGGGGAGGAATCACAACATCCCACAGCAGTTACCAGTGGTGGGATGAAGTGTGAGAGCAGGAGCCACCTCTTGGTTGCTTTTTCACCACTCTGGACCTCCCCACAGAGACTCCTCAGGCTGGTGCAGGCAAAAGAGACAGTCCCTGTGTCCCCACCTCGGTCCCACTGGGTGTATTCAGGCCAGACCTCAGTGCAGTTTGTTCACTGCAGGASACGTGGCCTCCAGGTTGGCAAAGCCTGGGTGAGAGGTGGGTAGAGAGCACACACTAGAGAGGAATTTGATCAGGGWCCTAGAAATAAGTCCAGAAAGGAGTGTTTAAATTGCATTTTGCCTCACCGTGATTTGAAAACACAGTGGATGTAGCCTTTTCTCATCACATTTCAGTTTTCTGGAAAAAGGTCARCAGACATGGGACTGAGGATAGAGAACAAAAAAAGAAAAGAAGGTTGAGTTTTCTTTTGAGCACCAATAACTTTGAATTAGAGTTACCAGGTCTGAACCTCAGCTCTCCCTACCCCACAGTCTGTAAAGAGCATGAGTAGTAATTTGTAGTCATGTTGGGGTGTTAAGTTCTTTTTCAGGCAATTGCCATGGAATTTGTGCTGCACTGGGCAGGTTAGGTCAATATTCAGAGTCCATCCAGCAAAAGGCAGCGGTTTTTTGCATCCTTCAAGGAACGGTGATGCCCATGCAGGGCATGCGGTGACTCACGCGGGGATGTTTGCCCGTCTCCTTCCAGGGTTTGACACCAGCATCCTGCCCATCTGTAAGGATTCCTTAGGCTGGATGTTCAACAAACTGGACATGAACTACGACCTGCTGCTGGATCCCTCGGAGATCAGCGCCATTTACCTGGATAAGTACGAGCCCTGTGTCAAGCCCCTCTTCAACTCCTGCGATTCCTTCAAAGATGGGAAGCTTTCCAACAACGAGTGGTGCTACTGCTTTCAGAAGCCCGCCGGTGAGTGGTCCTGCTTTGCAAGCTGATCCGTGATGCGGTGGTGGGAATTGCTGAGGTCGCTGTAATTTTCCAATATTCACATTTAATAATGCGCAAGCAAAATCAGCATTTTGGGCTAAGTGGWTTCATATTTTTGCTGTTTCTTGTTACTGATGTTTATGCCAGCCGGACATGTCCATCCTCGCTGGAAGGATGACAATAATCCTTTTAACTCTTAATTTAATTAAGGAGACACTCAGCTGAACAAGGAGAAGTCTTGAAGCAGCCGACGTGCCATAGAGCCCTGAAGATGGGTCAGGGCTGGGCAAAGTTCTGKCAATGCCCTGTAGGCACTAGGGACCGTCAGCTCCTCCACCTGCATGAAAACAGTGCAGATGTGCTCAGTGCTCCAGTTGGGAAGCTCTTGTTAGCAGGGCCTCTGAAAATCCTGGTCTCCTGTACACATCGCTCAGCTTGTGCGTGTGCAAAACTAATTCCAGTATTTGCCCGGACTGGTAACACCAGTTATAAGCTTGCAGCTTTGCTCCAATAGCTCTAAAGCTGGAGCTTTGCTCCCAAAACAATCAGGACTGCTGGTGTCTCATGCATTGCATCTTCAAAAATCTTTGCAGGTTTAACATTAATGTTTCAAAATTTTRATAGTTCAGCTCTTTCAGATTGGCATTTTCAAGTAATCGTATTTTCCAGAGTGTTGCATCTAGCTTGACAAGAGCATCTGTCCACTTTGGTTTATTTCTTCTACAGTTACATACATAATAACTGGGGCTGAGGAGTCAAAGAAAAGTTGTTCGGGTCTCCTTGTGTTTAAATTTTGATTGCTTGGCTCTTAAGGAGGGTGGGTGATTGTTTGTTTGTTTTAAAGCAGGTATCATTGGTATAAAAGGCCATCTTGTAACAATATTTAAGGTCACAGATGAACTGTAGTAATATCCCTCAATGGTCAAAACAAAGAAATATAAAGTGCTGACACATGCACTTTAGAATCACTGATACAAAGCTTAAGATCCTGTTTGCTTATTAAGGAAGGTATTAGCCTGTTAGCACATCATAAATTACTGAGCTGGCATTATAGCAGTTTGGTGAAAATAGAGGAGAAACCATTCAACGGTGAAACTGGCCCCAAAACAGTGTTTTCAACTACAGCTCGTTACAGTTTGGTTTTTTTTTTTTTAATTAGTGGAGCTAATGGCACAAATTTGTTTTTCAGAACAGTGTCAGCATATGGGCCTGTTCCAGTCCCAGGTGTACGGGCATCTACGTGTCCTGTCACTGGTGAAGCCAGTCATTAGAGAGCCTGTCCTGCACCATCTGGAAACTGATTCCCATCCTTTCTATTTCAGGTCTTCCCTGCCAGAATGAGATGAATAGAATTCAAAAGCTGAGTAGAGGGAAGAGTCTGCTGGGTAAGTTTGGGTGCTTGCCGTTCATTTACTCAACTAATTRAAGCTTCTGTGACTATTGTAACTTCCTGTGCAGCAATGGGGTTTCAGTTAGGGGTGGTGGTTGGAGTCGGGAGTGTGCACCACAGAGCATGGAGCAAAGGCAAGGAAATGAAAGCAGCCATTCACATTTCCTCCTGTTCAGCATCTCTGCAGGATGCTCCTGCGCACCGGAGCYGCGACGGTGCCTGCCTCTCCCTTGCTTACTGGAAGCCCAACCTGATTAATCTCCTAACGTACAGCATTCCTAAAACTAGGTGGAATAATCCCCCATATGGCGTTGTTCCATTTAATTGCTGAAAAATCAAGTTGTTAAAATGTGTAGTTAGTTCTGCAGCCTCAAATTGCACGCTGTTGTGTACCTAGAGGTTCTGTTGTGTTACCTCTGGCAGGTTTCTGCTCCAGGTGTTGGTGTTGGTGGCACACGGGGTGTATCAGCACCCRCTGCAGTCTCTTTGTTCTGTTTATTCTGGATGCTCGTTAGCAAACCTTGCAAAGAGCTTCTGCAAAGCTCGTCTGTGCCAAACCCTGCCATTCCCAGAGGCCAGCGCCTTGGAAACCATCCCGACCTGGATTGCTTTGTTCAAWGTCACTATAAACACCCAGAGGTCCCCACTTTATGGTTTAGCTCTGTCACCCATTGTAGGGCAAGAGGTTTCGGAGCTGCCGAAGCTACAGTTCCTAGGAGCTGGCTCTGRCTATCCCATGTTATTTTGTGCTCTGCTGTTATTTGCTATATGCTGTTAATGTCACCTAGGCTGAAACATAAGTGCTTTATTTTCTAGTGCCTGGAAAAAATGATGACTCTGTTGCAGGTAGTGCARCATACAGGCAGCTCTGCCACATGGCACTGGGGTCTGGTGGCAGTAGCAGGACTAAAGTGACACMGTAAAAGCAGCAAGAATAGTCCCTTACCGCAAATAAATTCCAGTCAACTGTTTAAAAAATGTATAAAACAGGCTAAGCTCAACAAATCAGTGTMTGCCATAGGGTGTTCCCCGAGCCAGAAAAATTTACAGGGAGGAACTCTTTGGCTCACTCATTTGCTTGAAAGTCTGTCTGCCTAATGACACCTGTCTATGAGATTTTAATCTGGTTTCATTGCTACTCACGCAGAGGAAAACAATGTCCTTTCTCTTCAGTGAGTTGCAAAATCCTGCAAACAGAAGGGAGAACGCATTGCTGACAGAAGCACTGCTTGTAGCAACGAGGAGGATTGAAGAGATGAATATTTTCCRAGAAACTAGTCCTTAATTATTCCCTTTCCTTCTCCATGCCTGGCATATAGAGCACAAAATTTACATTCAGGAAGAAGATTTCTGTGAACTCATATCCATTGATAAAAAATGAGGACTTCTGATATTTTTTCTCTATATATTTTTCAAAACGCGTGACAGTTGCAACAAAGTACTTCAAAGCCGTTGCCATTAGATATGTTGAGTTTGGAGACTCTCAAATAGACTCGAGCATCCCAGGGGACTGAATTAAAAAGTAAACAGCACTATTCATCTTTTCCTACCAGATTTATCTCGAGTACAATTAACTGCAGCGAGTGTGCTTTTAGGACATACAACTGTGCAGCCTGATGATGCTTCTCCCGCATCACTATGATAATAAATYTCCCTTTCCAGCCCTATTTTTTTCCTACATCAGCCCTGTGAAGCCAGCTGGTATAATAGCTCGTATGGGAAGCTGCAGGCTGGCTGCACTTAATCCTTTAGATTTTACCTGGGTGCTTAGTGTCTCTCCCCATGTCTTTGGATGAAGGGTGCTGTTATATGTAAAAGGAAACCAAACCAAAAAAATAATGGTGTAAAATATTCCCACTCTGTGGGGTACTTGATTGCCAGAGCTTGTATCCTTGACTAACATCTTGTACTGGCACATGTGTGCAACTAAGTATTTAAAGCTAAATATTTATCTCACGTTGCATGKGCACGTGTGAATTGGCACAAAGTGACCCATTCTCTCATCCTGTCCTGACCTGTTCTGATCTTCCAGACCTACATTAACAGCAGTTAAACATCAGACAAGATCTGCAGCAGGGTGAAATTGGAAACTCAAGGATTCATTTTATATATATTGATATAGAGAAAGAGAAATACAGGGAGAGAAATAGCTAGATAGATTCATAAATGAGATTGACTGACTTCCATTTTTATGTCTGCTATATAAGTAATTTCACAACATTTAGGCAGCACTTTCTCATTCATTTTTYCTATGAGAAATATAGTGGCGATCGCCCCTTTGACACATAGACTATCTGAAGAGATGCYATACGCATGGAACTAGTTAAAATAAGCACTGTGTGACCAATAAATCACTGGTGCCTTTGACAAAGAAGAAAAATACTGTCTCAAAAATCATTTTAAGGCAAGAATGAGTGCTTTTTGTTGTTGTTGTTTTCTCACCATGTTTCAAAYTGAAGCAATTGGCAAAGAAGGAAAAGTGGCTGTCCCGACGTCCCCTGGAGTAAAGCTAACTCATCTCGAAGGACAGGGAGGATTTTCATGCTGAAGTACATCTGTGGTGTCTGCTGAGGGTGCTGGCMCCAATGACGCAGGTTTCTCCAGAGAACTCGGTCACCTGCAGAAGGAACCATGCTCTGGAGGGCTGAACAGGATGGGGTTTTTTTGTAAGACAAAGGAATTGGCTTCCCATCCGAGTGCCTGTTCCCAAAAAGCTCCTGCATTGGGCCTGATTTATGCAGGGAGCTCCTAGTCTGACGCTGTGCTTGAGCTGCACGTGACTAGCAGAGGGCAAATGCCCTCCAGGGGTAAATACAACGCTGGTGAAAGACTTGTGTGATACCGCTGAAGGAGCACAARTAGACGTGAAATGCAAAATTAATGGCATTCTGGATAAGATTCCAGTTGGGAGGAAAACRTATAAGGAGTTAAATGGGAAAGGGGAGTTGCAATAGTATGAATCACTGGGGGATAGACTGAGCCCTTCCTTAGCACTGTGTGCCCTCACCCCCTGCATGCAGCTACCAGGATATATATCAACTACCTTGTGTGCTTTCTGCTTCCTGCCGTTTGGCCCAGGCCATCCTAACGATGCCGACGCGCAGCGGCTCCAAGATGCCCTGTCTCGCTGTGCCTTGCTCCCGTGGAGGCTCCGGTCCTGCTCACGCCTTGTGTTTTACGCAGGTGCTTTCATTCCCCGCTGCAACGAGGAAGGGTATTACAAAGCGACCCAGTGCCACGGCAGCACGGGGCAGTGCTGGTGCGTGGATAAGTACGGCAACGAGCTGGCCGGCTCCAGAAAACAAGGGGCGGTGAGTTGTGGTGAGTAAGGAGGTGCCTCTGCTCCGATGGCACGGGGATGAGCACCCTTGTAAGCCCTGCCGCTGCTGTAGGATCAAGCACGATAGCAAAAAGTGGCATTGGGGAAAACGTAATTATCACTGTTCAAAGTGCTCCCGTGCTTTCCTATTCATAACACAAATGGGGCCTTGCTGCACACGCTGTTTCTTTGGACGGTGGCTGTACGGCAGAATTAAATTGGCAATAACTGATAAGAAGATGGTTTTGCTGCTGGCTTGGAAAATGTAGTAGTTGCTATTAATGGATATGGGATTGTTATGCAGAGTTATTAAATATATTCTGTATAGCCGGGCGTGCATGTTTGCAGGGCCTTTAAAAACATGGCCACTCCCAACTAGGAAGTGTTTTTTGTAGAATTTTACAGACTGACAACCGAGCCTGGTGAAAATGCTGACAGTTCCATGTTGTGCTGATATGTAAAAATCACCTCCTAGCATTTATACCTGCACAAATGGGATTTGGGTGGCGTTCTTTCACCATGTTTTAGTGATGGCTGTGGATGCCGTTCTTATTCCAGAAGGAGCAGGAGAAGCAGAGGTTGGAAGGTCAGAGGTGCCCAGAAGTGCACGGAAGGTGTTAGCTCAATAGGTGCATTTGCAGGAGTGTGCTTTAAGGAACTGGATAAAATCAATCTGTGGGGTATTTTTAGTCTGGTCTACTTAGTCATGATAGACTGGAAGTATTTGTGAATGGGTAATTATTYTGTGGCCTGAATGCACGTGAACAGAGTTAGTTCACTCCTATAAAGCTCATCAGAGTCTCTAGGAGGCAGGGAATGCATAGCTGCTGAGGCAATTATTTTTTTTAATCATAAAGCAAGATATATTTGTCCCAGTTCCAGATGAAAACTATACTTTGAAAGTTGTTGCATGAACAGCAGGAGAGAATGACCATTTCCTCTTACCTGTTTCAGAAGAAGAGCAAGAAACCTCAGGGGATTTTGGCAGTGGTGGCTCTGTCATATTGCTGGATGATTTGGAGGAGGAACCTGAAGCAGCAAGAAAGGACAAAGAAGGGAAACTGAAGATTCATGTAAGAGCAGCTAATGAAGATGATGAAGATGAAGATGACGACAAGGATGATGAAATTGGGTATATATGGTAGTGCCCACCACGCTGAGGACTCACGTTTTGCACAATATTGCAAGTCACATCATATCTCTGCAAGTGTATCTGAGAGTACCTGGCACAAATATTCCCTCTCTTCTAAGTTTGGTTTTATATAGTGTATTTAATTTTGAAGACAGTTTTTTTTTTTTTGTCTTGATTTTGTTTTCCAACTAAGACTGTTTGGAATACAGGTTTTTGTTCAGTTGGTTTGGGGGATTTTTGCTCTATCCACAGGGCCAATGAGTTTGGTTTCACCAGCATGTCACATCTCAGTCCCCTCCTGCACAACTCRTGCCCTGCAAAGGACAAAGTGCAGACAGCAAACCAGGGGGAGGTGTCGGAGCCCACCCCATATAATGAGCCTTAGAGAACTTATGTCACAAATGCTTACCTGGATCATATCAGAAGCAGATATTTTTCTTTCTTGGAGAAGGAAGGTGCCTCATTTTGTCATCTGTTACTGGTTAGTAAAAAGGTTTAAAATGGGCTTAATCTGGAGAGCTGCGGAGCTCCTGTCCCAACGTTGCCCATCCATCTTTCCAAGGGTCTCCCGTTTGCAAAGCTGCAGAGCAAGTTGCAAAGCTCCAGAGGGGTTTGCAGAGCTGCAGCGGCACCATGAGCTGTAGGGATGCGGTACCGAGCTCCCACCTGGCCTTTGTCCCCCCTCCAAAGCTCTCGCTGGCCCTGCGTTGTTTAAAACAGCTGATATTATTTGGTCCTTTTAAAATAGCAAGTTGAAGTAGTCATGTTTCACAAGTGGGGCACCCCTTGCTCACTATATACGAGTGCCACACTTCTAATACAAACCCATAAAGGAGAAGAATAAGATTAAAATGTGATCGGTGGTTCTGTCAGCATCTCCCATATATCCCTAACTCTACAATAGTGTCACGTCATGATGGCACTATATTATTTGTAATGTCCTTTGCCCTTACAGCTTGCTAATGCAGGAATGTATCGTGGTAATCTTTGGGTATTTTTGCTGTTTTCAGTATTGCGGAAAAGTGGGAAGAGCCAAGGAAAAGCAGAGGCACATTTTGGGGTAAGAGTAGGGGCTCTTTGTTTGTTTTTAACTACAGAAAATCTTTGTCTAGATAAAATCCCGACAGCAACGCCCAAGCCTGCGTGATCGTTAACACAGAAGGATGGGTAAAATTGTGAGGACTTTTTGTGTGCTGTTTTGCACCTCCCCAAGAAGCTGCCCTCACAGCCAGTGCTGTAAAAGGCTGGAATCCTGCCCCACTTTGGTTTCCCTCCAGCTTTGAAAAGGCTATTTAAAAAAATAAAAATCCCTGCGGGCAATGGGGCTCAGTCTCTTCCTACTTACTTTTCACGGAAAACTATGCTGAGTTGCAAAYGGAACAGGCACAACCAGCATTTCTGTTGCCCTAAACACCATTTAGGGGCACAAACACCATCTGGGGCCCATTTTGCAGAGCCCCGGTAGCTTCTTGCCTCTCACCCAGCGTGGCTGGTTTGATCCTGGTAATTAAACCCATAGCCTGGGTCTGTGGCTGCGGCCTCGTGCAGGTCCCAGCCCTGTGCAGACACCTACGCCCATGAAACCATGAGCCCCATCAGCTCAGCAAGGCCCAACCCCAGCAGAGGTTACGGGGACAAGAAACACATTGGTCCAGCTGGATGGAGAGCTCCTCCGGATCAATCCCCTCCTTTCCTCGTGTTTCTGCTGGGAACCTTGTGAAGCATTTAATTTGCTTCCCACTTAATTGAACGCCTGTTTTGTTTTGTGTTGCAAAAACAACACGTCCCATCTGCATCGAACCACCAACCTTCCAAGTAGTTTCTCATTGTGTAGGAAAGGGACATGGAGCTGTCCCGTTCTTTTAGACCCACAAACCAATTTTTTCRTCTCATCTTCTTTTCATATTAGAGGCTATGAAATACTGCTCGGCATTGCTTTATGTTCAAGGTGTCCTTTTAACTGCTGTGGTTAAATCAAAATCTCCTTGAGTTCAGATTCCAGCACAGTTGGGTTTTTGGGGTCATTAATGGCCTTTGCTGTGAACACAAAGAATACTTTTTTTCCTTTGCCTTTTTTTAAGCTATTCTGGACCATTCTTTTAAGCCATTGGAAGTGTTTATTTAATATTTATTCTACAGTTTATATTGAAGATGTAAAGTTTATATTTAAAACGACACTGTTTGTTAGTGAATGCTTCTCTCTCTGCCTCGCCAGCCTAGTCCGTAGTCTCAGTGTACATTTCTGGCATGGGAATATTTTGATATTAGGAGTTTTGTAGCATTTTTGCCCCCCTCCAGCAGCCGATGACATAGCTCTAAGGTCACTCCTTGCTCGGGACCAGYCCGCAACGCTTCGCACCCTCCATTCGTTGGCTTTTCCCGCAGTCCCTTCGTACACAACTCAAGCTCCTTTAAGACGCCGACCGCTTTGTACAGTTCCTATACATCAAAAACAAAAGCCCTTTCTACCGTAGGTGGTTTTTGGTCTTTTTATACTTTTCTCAATGCTGTTGATGTCCGGTCCTGTTAAACGTGTAGAGCTATACGGAGAGATCCAAATATTCCGTGTTTCAGTTGATGTCCCTACTGTAGCTGGATGTAGACTGTCATAGTAAGTAGCCCTGCATAGCAAATCCTGAATGCTTTTTCCATAAGGACTTAACTGGAATGTGAACATTTTGCTATCTTTGGTTAACTGTAAAGGCTTAATTGTAGTCTGGAATAGTTGCATTTTTGTCTGTCTCAATAAATTTTAATTTGTCTGCGACTCTCCTGAGTGCCTGTCCTGAAATTTATTAAACTCTAAGGATCAAAAATGCTGCAGGTCCCAGAGTCAGCGTTTTAAACATGAATGGGACCGGATGGCTTTTTGTATCAGAGGTTTCTACCTCTAGCGCTGCTCAGTATGAGCCGTAACTTGGGAAGCTGATGTAGGAGCTATAGGAAACCTTTAAGAAATGCAGAAAATAAATCAAACTAAGACTTAAAAAAATAAAGAAGTTTAGTCAGGAGAGGAAGTGTTCAATCTTTCTTGCCTAGTTTGCAAATCTTGATGTTTTCTCCTTAGTACTTGTCTCCTGAAGTTATTCAGGACAATTCCATACAAAGTCATATCAATATTATCTACACTATAAATAGAGACAAAATTAATTAAATACAACTGAGGGAGAAAGTCACCATCTCTTAAAAATACCTAGTTTTGTGTCTCTGTCTACTGAGCAGTTAAATTGCAGCCTCTCTCTTCAATATCATGATAGACAACCCAGGTATCAATCTTCTTGGAGCATTTTTTCCCCAAAACCTAAATCCAGGAGGACATTTTCATCATCAGGTTGGATGTGAAAGAGCAAATCCATGTCCTCATGAAGAAACAAGGCCCCAGGGACTGCTTTATAGCTCAGCACTTAYTTAGAGCAGTCATGGAGACTTGTAGCATTATTATTATTATCAGTATTATTTGTGCATCATTGTTATTACTACGTTGACCACAGGTATTAGAAGCCACCATGCAGCAAGCATAAGGCTGAGCTGCCAAGACTCTTGGAAAAACGTCTTGTCTGGTATCAAGAACCTGCCTTAAAATTCTGTTAAATTTATCACATTCATTAGTCTGCTTCAATTTTTGGCCACCCTTTGGCCTGAGACACGGCTCCCTACCTGTCATTGGGAATAAATGAGTTTGCCCTTTGCCGAACCCTCCGGAGCAGCTTGAAGAGTTGGAGCTTTTGTATTTAAGCACTTCAGCCCCAACAGATTTGCTACACGCACACACTTTTATATACTTAATATGTCTTCAATATTACATTACATTATATTTATTCAGGACAGACCTTCCTTCTATTGAGGGCCTTAGAAGGAAAACTAGAATCAGAGGTGTTGGTTCCTACAGCCAGCAGGACTCATCCTTGCCCACACTCTCTCTTTGTAAATATATATATATAGATGTAGATATATATATTTATAGCTTTAATATGTGCATTAAATGGCTGTGCAACCTCCCTCCCCATCAGATTTAGGAAGACATACAGTGCTTGGCAGCGCCAGGGCTCAAACAGCAGCTTTTTCAGCCAATCATCATAAATTCCTGGAATTCCCTGCTGAAGAGCAGGGCGCAGAGCATGTAAAGAAAACTTACTTAAAATGTACTTTCCCTGCCAGATAATAGCTGCCTTTTCTCACCTATAATTAATAATAATAAAAAAATCACTGGATGGGCTCCCCCCAAAAAAATAAATGGAAAGCTGCCTCACAGCCACAGGTGGCATGACTGGGAGCAGGATCCCCATTTCCATGCATTTCTTTTGGCAAGCCAAAGTGCAGCAGTTTGGTCAGCTGGCTGCAGCATTTGAGGGTAACGTCGGCATATTCAGTCTACCAAATGCCATTCCCAAAGGGTTCATTCCTATGGGAATGTTCATGCTACAAATCCAGCATCACGCTACTGCTTCAGCTTTGCAGATGAGTCCCTTTTTAGCCATGACTTAYTGGGTTCCCCTCACTAGCTATTTCCTCCCCAACTTTCTGCACAACGCAGTGCTATTTTTCACCTTCAGCCTGACTTTGTAATCCATGGCTGCTTTCAAATCAACCATTCAGTGTGTTAATGAATGGATTAACTTTCAGCTTGCTGAAGAATAGTAGGGGGAAAAAAAAAAAACCCTCTCTCTGAATTATCAAAAAATAATTGGAATTAAAATTGTAAATGGTTTCTATAAGGGACATTTTTGTAATTAGTTGCATCCGTGTGATGGAAGTTATYATAAATAAGAAAAAAATGTGTTTACCTAATCACTGGGAAAGTGCACATTAGCTCTCTAATTAGAATTCCCTTAAGGCTCTACTACCAACTTTGGACACAAAATAATTTGTTTCGTGCTTCCCGCAGCAGACAAAAGAAACCTGCATGAGCTCCATTGATGCACGCCCAGGGTTGCAAAATGGGCTGAAATTTAATTGCCAAATTCACATTTGTTTTTCTCAGTGCATCACTGCCCCTGTCCAACCACTGCAAACCCCGCAGCCCAAAGCAACTCTGTCCTGCGGAGCCTCTCTGAATTGTAGAGAAATTCATATAGTGGCTCCCAACAAACGTGTTACATTTCCAATATCCAGCTGCAGCGGATAGGGCAGAGCAAAGAAATCCAGGTAGCTTTTGGACAYGGGTAATTTTGGTCCCCTGCAAGTGCTGTAACGTGGGTCACCCTCCACCTCCCTGCCCCTTGTCAGGATGCAAAGTCTGGAGCAACATTAATACAGCAACACTGGCATCTGATGATTAACTGGCATTGGSGTTTTGGGTTTTTTTTAATACGTTTGACCTATTTTTGGAAAAGYGAACAAAGCTGTAGCCCTGCCACACTAAATAGCTGTTTAAGCCTGCTGTACTAAACCAAGCAAAAGTGAGGATTTTTTCTATTACAGTTGCAATGATAAATGCATCGTGGAGGAGGGTTTCTTTGTCTTTAGGATCTGTTTTGTACAGTGAAAAYCTTATTAAATGTCTCAAAAGAGGAACCCCTGCTCAACAAGTGCCCGCACCCCTTGTCCTGGCTCACGCTTCTGCCGGCACCCCAGAACGCTGCCCATCTACATCAGCACCTCGATCTGTCACCTCAACACAACAGGCAAATGCCATGACACTTGGCACCCAATTTTTGTTCCCAATTTTAAGAGTAATTTGATAATTTTTTTCCCCCTCAACAGTTACAAAGTTGCTTCAGGCCAAGGGATCATCAAGTCAAGCCTGGTTTTCATCCTGCACTCCATAATCTAGAAATGGCAGTGAAAAGAAAAGCGAGCACAGGGCTAAACACCACCCTGAGAGACAACATTACAGAGACAAAATAATAAATAAGTAAAAACGTATATACACACACAAACATATACATATAGAGATGTTTTCTATATACCAGTTACTTTACCACCACATATCAAAAATGGCTGTTATTCATAAGTAAATTCCCTTAATAATTAACTGCTAATTGCCACCTACGCTAATAAATCTAAGTGAAACCCTTTTTCAAGGCTCTAAAAGTGCAGCCAAATGTATCTGTTGATTACGTGGCTTGCCAGCATCTGGCTACTTAATATTTCTTTATTAAAAACATAAATTCATTCACTAACAAAGAACAATATTTCTTATGCCTTTTTTTTTAAAGAACTGCCAGTCTTCTAGCAGCTTTGAAAGGACTTTTAGTTGCCTTCTTGTTGCTATCAGCCAGAAATGCTCTTCAGTTCCACAGTGCTCGAGGGACCTGGCGGGTTAGAAAAAGCAAACAATAAAATTGAATGAAGATTTCCTTTGTGTTACTCATTGCAATAGGCAGAAAGCAGCCCTTGAAGATTGCTAAAAGTAATAGGAACTGACTGCCCTTTTAATCTGCTCTTCTTAAGGTCCTATGAAGGGCCCAGAAGAGAATTCAATGAYGTCTGCATCAGTCTGCCTGAACTTCTCGTTGCAACCTGAGTTTCTCCGTGGCAGAGTTTGTGTGCTAACTTGCTGATAGTTTSCTGCACACCATCCTAGTGACTCTGTGTGTTGCATTAGCATGCCATAACTAAATACCTGTAGCGGTACCTATTTGGTCACCTGCCAACCCAAAAAGTAACCAAAACACTGGGTATAATCCACAAGGTTCAAGTAAAGACTTGGTTAAAAAATTTCCCGTTCCCTCCCTAAATATTCCAATAAATTAAAGAGAATAATAAAAAAAAAAAAAAAGGCAAGCATATCTCATTTTTCTTGAGACAAGTAAAAAGAGCAAATTACCTAAGATCTGAGCAATGATTAGGAAACAGCCTTTTTCTCTGGGCATCAGAAGCAGAAGGATCTCAAAGCAGAAGCTGTAATATTGTAATAGTGGATCATTCTAAACACTCCACATACAGGAAACAGTGATTTGCCCTGAAAAATAATTTAGAGTAGACAGGGAGGGAAATATTTRTGTAAATAAACTAATCTTAGCATTTTTATACATTTTTAATGTGCAAGAAGTTTGCTTTTGTACACTGAAGGAGCCTCATGCAAGCAAAAGAGAATCAATAAGGATTAAAGTGCATCAAAAATTTAGATATTTCATCTTCTTTGGCAGACAATTCTCTTCCACAATCTGATATAAGACACAAATAGTTGCAGCCAAATTCAATTCTGTGTTTACCGTTGCAATTTCAGGTTGATATCGAATCGTCAGATTTACTCAAATCCCATGAAAATTGCACATCAATCACAATGTCTATATCAGAACAAGAGCTGAGAATATTACAGAAAAAGCTCATAAAAAAAAATTCCACTCAGAAAAAAAATAGAAGAGTTTTGAAGCTTTTCCTCCTCTGAGACCTTCACCACCCACCCCAGCCACTGAGGTGGTTAACAAAAAATGTTGCTTTAGAAAATAAAACGCAAGAAAGAGCAAAAAGGAAGAGCGCTTCAGAGGAAGGGTCTAAACGAGCAGCCCTCCATGCGGGGCAAGGAGCTCAAATGCTTTTAATCGACTGCARTTCTACATTGCAAGGCACTGACAAACCACGTATTTCCCTGCATGTCTTAATTAATGCAGGTGGCTTTTAATATCCAGATAGCCCCTTTGGCCAGTTTAATCAGCGGATCCGAATTAGGTTAAATTGCTATTCCCTAAGGGATTTTTTTTTTCTCCAATTTTAATTGCTTTTGTGTTTTTCTTTGTTTGTTTGTTTAATATCCATTTTAGTTAAGCTGTTTCAATTTCGCCTACAGGATGAGCAATCCGATTTACAAATAAATCTGCAAGAAACAAACAGCAACCCTGGAAACTTTTCTGTAGCCATCCCAGGGCGTGAGTTCTGGCCCAAAGGACCAGTCCCAGGGAGCAGAGCCAAAGAAGGACCTAAGCRAAGGAGCCGCTTGGGTTTCACTTGTGCTGCACCTCACCCTTCCCCTGCACTTGCAAATTCATTTACAGACAAATTCAACGTAGGGTCTACCCTTGGTGCATTCACATGCACGGTGGTGGCAAAGCCAGCAGAGCAGCACCCATCATTGCCAAAGGGAACCCCCACCCAACAGCAGCTGTGCAGGGTGCCATTTGGTTTGCTGTCTAAAAATGCACATTTTTGGCTATGTCGAGACACCAAGGTGAACCCCAGCAAGCACCAGGAGAGCCCAGAGCAGTGTTTCTCCATCAGGACATGAAATACTGCTCTGCTCAGGTTAGTTAGAGGATTCCAGGATTTTACTGTGTCGTTTTCCATTAGATAGGATTYGTAAATCATAAGGAACTGTGTTTTATAAAACAAATGGAGCTCTCCCTTATCTGCATAATAAATATTAACATATCATCATTGCAACTTTAGGCAGGGTATGTTTATGTGTGCTGGAAAGCTAATAAAGTGCTGCTAATTATCTAATCTATCTTTCTTAACCTTTGTCTTAGACACTACATACTGCTTATGGCAAGCTTAGATCCATTTTTCAGGGTCTAAATAATGTTGTAATCATAGCWGGAATGTGTGGGCTTGGGAACTTCTCTTTAAGTGCAACGCTGTCAGTTTACACAGAAATCTGCCTATGAGCCATCTGTAATCGGCTATTATCAATTTCCTCAGTCTGCTTCCAAATTTTGCAGATGCCAGACACTCGGAACCATCTGTTAGTGTCAAAAAAGTGACAATTCCATAAGCAGAGTACTTGGGGAGAAGGCAGGGAAATATGCTGCCATATTTAGAGCAAAAGAGAGCCTTGYTCATCCTTGCAGCTTCACCGACGACCTTTTGAAGCCAGACCAAGGCCATCAGTATCAGCAGTCATTGGGATGGAGACAGCAACACCCATCCGTGGTAACAACATTGGAGACCCGGCTCCTAATCCTGCTGGGACGTGTTGGCCAACAGCACCCATGACCTCCCTGAAGTCACCTAGTTGTGTTGAGCAGCCTTGAAGGATGCATCTAGCAGCAGCTTAAAGAGAAGCGACTTGTGTCAATGGGCTGAGATTCTGCATTTTCACAGATCTGAGCATTCTTATGCAAGAAAACTAACACTGGCCATCCAGCCCTAGAGCTCTCATGACTGATGGGGTAAGCGAGGTGCTCCAGAACTGAAGCCTCTGGAGATCTCAACAGCTCGCCCTGCTCCCTGGGCTGCCTGTGCTGAGGCCGCTGCAGAGGCCCATGGGTGCAGACTGAAAGTCAGGAAGAAGCAAGGTGTGGGCACAGAGACACCCGGCTGCTGGTCAAATTATTGAACCATGTGAACAGTTACATATTTCCACTTGTTTTCCTTGCTTTAGCTGAAAAATCATCAAGGTGATATTTAATCCACAAAAAACAAAYATTTGCTGCTTTTCCAAGAGGCTGCTAAACACGCAGCTCTGCAATAACAAAGCCCACAGAAGGGCATGATTAATGAAGTACCCTTGCAGCAAGAAAAAAAGAAACATTTGCTTCTTTTTGGAAATCTGTGGATCCAGATTTCTTGAGACGCCCAAAATCCCGGCTGAGGTTCCGTTTGTAGGAAGACACAGGTACGAAGAAACTGCCTCCCTTGGCAGCCTCTACTGAGTGCCCTTATTCAGGTCAGCTGCACAACTCGATCAGCTGCCGTTCCTCAGGGAGAGCTACCGTGTCCACGCACCAGCCTCGGGACCGTTTCACTTCATCAATTTGGGTTAAATCGGTATCTGTCTCAATCTCATTTAAAAATGTAATAAAAAAGACCAAGTCATTTTCTCCAGCCAAAATAGAAAGACGCTATCTGCAAAACTACTCTGCCACCTAATCACCATCTTCAGGCCTTGCAGTTCCTTAAGTACATTCTGCTCAAGAGACCAACTCGCCAAAGACACACAGCTCCTTGACGGAGGAGCAGCTCCAGCCCCAGTTCAGGGATGCACGTACATATATATAAYATATGTGTATGCCACAAAGTGCTTTCCGGACTAATGCTGGGTGTCCCATCCGYATGCAAGAAAAGCAACATCTGGAAGAACTGCATTAACCACAATTTCTATTGACAAGCTGGAAAAGGTCTTCTGGGCTGACCCACAAAGATGTTTCCTATAAATCACTGCTGGGACGGCCAAGCCAGGACCCTTGAGGTAGACCAAGGTGACAAGGGAGTACAATAACTCGCTCCAAAGCCGTGATAAAATGCTCATTGCTGCAGTCAGGGTGCAATTAAATGCAATGTTGCATGGCCACGCACCAGACCCGTGTGTGGATAGGCAGGTGGGARGCGACAACAAAAACTGATATTCTTAAATGTTTTACAGGGCTTGAAATAATTCAGCACTTTGCTGGCAGAAGCAACAGAATAGTYCAGGTGCTCGATATTCACATGCCAGACACAGAGCGCTACCAGCGTGGGACCATTACAAATGCAGGTGCTGTGCTGAGCATTCCTAACCCTGCGTTTGGAATAACGGGTGGTTACATCCTGCCCCCCCGGAGCTGAGCATCAGCATGCAGCCCTGCGAGGAGGCCTGACCTTTTGTGAATGTTAATTATCTTTAAAAGGCTTGCTTGCCCAGAATGGCCTGAGCCAACTGCAACCAGCCACCGGTGTCACCAAGGAGAAATGATGGATGTCACCAGGAGTCATTTGATATCCATTAAAGGGGAGGAAAGTCATTAAAATATATCAGGCCCGGGGAGCTTATGAAACAAAGGTGCCGTAATTATGTTAGCCTGAGATTTACCTGCCTTGGCTAATCAATAAAGAGATGCCCTGGAAAGGAGAGTGGGAGTAGAAAGGACACAGCATGAAGTGGCTGCGAGGAGCATCTGTTAACAGGATGGRTTGGAGGAGTTAGGTGGCCAAAAGCCTGAGCAAGGAAACCCTCAACACCAACTAGCAGGGTGACCTTGGGGACACCCCTTAGGGCTCGCTCAGGATGCATTAACTGAGCAGATGGAGGGCCCTAATTAAGCGGACTCATTTTGCTGTCCTTCTGCATGGATATTTCCTCCTCCCGCTGGGGAGGCGCTGGGGCAGCGAGCACTTCTGAAGCTCAGAGCACTTCCTCAGCACTGCAGGATGCAACCCCGCTGCCATCGGGGCAGGGCGACAAAGATCAGCCTTGCAAAGCCTGGSTGCATTCTGCGGTCTCCCTCGGGGCTCTCCATGGCCAACCTTTCGGGATATAGCAGCGCAAAAAGTTTGCTGACTTTCTAAGCCTCATATTCTTTGAAAAACCTAATCTCTTTTAAACTGTAGCAGAAATTTATTTCTTGATCAGGATATGCGCAAATTAGCTCAGGAGCAGCAGCCTGGTGAGGAAGGTTTAGGAGCAGAAYAGCCACGGGCTTCTCATCTCAGAGACACGGTGCTGTCTGATTTCCACTAAAATCAATGGACATTCTGGTATTTTTTTTCCCCCACATGATTCAGCGTTTTGTTTTCCTTTCAAAACAAAGTATCCTTCAAGCAACTTAACAGAGCTGAATATATCTTCCAAAATGAGATGGTGGAGAAAAAAAAAAAAAAGTTTTGTACCATTATTCATTCTAATTAAAATCTTTGTCAAGGGAACCTACTGCCTTTTTTTCTATTCTCCATTCAGATGTTGCAGTCCTTGACATTACACTGCGCTCTATGAAGACACAGAATATTAATGCCTCCCATTTGAGAAAAATATATCGAGTGTGCTCTACTATTCTGACCTTTCCWGTACATTGTATTTTGATTAACTGGCCACCTTGCTTGTGCCCCACAGGTATGCAAGGCCATTGAGGKCTGTGGAGGTGGACAGGTTAACCAACCCCCTTCGCAAAGGCCAGGCAGGGAACAGGAGCTCCAGGAAACAGGATGTCCCCATCCACAGCATGGATGAGATTGAGGCATCCATGGGCAAGGATGGCAGSGATCTGAGCAATCCATTGCCAGCCCCAGGGGCTCCGAGGTTTCCCAGCTTTGCTCTTCTGCATTCCTGTCTCCCAACAGCCTCCACAAGTGCCATCTGCCCTGAGCACCAATTAATGTGAATCAGGAGCACTCACCCTGCCTTTGTGCAGGTAATTAGCACAGCAGGGTATCGTAGGAAACTATGACCCACTGGATAATTTTGTCCCAATATTGGCACATTCCAGCTCACTGTTAAAGGTCACCGCAGTTGCTCCGCTCTGTTTTTCTCCCTCTTTTTCCCTAAATCAGGGAAAAATGGCTAGCGCTCTCCTGAATGCACTAAGCAGCCAGTGAAGGCTTTGGGCACCACAAGCAGACACGAGCATCACGGAGGCGGTRGCAGGTCGCAGCGTTATTGCTCTGCAGTCCTCACCTTCCCATACAGCCCAGCCTCAGCACGCCGGTTAATGAAGTCTAGTTAAATGCACCCAAGCTTCTTTCGGAGACAAGCAGATGGCAAGAATACATAATGGCACCGTAGCAAAACCACAGGTCACTTTGACCAGCATTTGCAGGTTGGGTAAAGCCGTATTTAGTAGCTCACCAGTGTGGAGTAATGTTTACCTGCTATAAGACTCTGCAAAGGACAGCCATTCCTCTAATTATATAATGAATACCTTCCACAAACAGCCTAAGTATTACACACAAAGGACCCTGTAATTACTTTGTAAATAGAGGATTACATCCGTCTTGGAAACAAGAAAACAAGTTAAATCAGCCTTGGAAGTTCTATTCCCCACTCASGCTACTGAGTAATTTGATGCAAAAATACATTTAAAAACTTGTCATCGTCTTTACGGGAGCAATCACGGTAAAGGGATGGCAAGGAGGATTTGGTGATAGGGCRGATAATCTCAGGCAAAGGCTGAATTAAGTGTTAAAGCTGAGTGATGA
Organism: Eudromia elegans; assembly: GCA_003342815.1. NCBI lineage: Eukaryota > Metazoa > Chordata > Aves > Tinamiformes > Tinamidae > Eudromia > Eudromia elegans. The sequence continues at coordinate 4,711,365 of PTEX01000016.1, read as the reverse complement.
TGCGTCCTTGTCTGCAGGGGGTATCCAGGAGCACCCAGTAACTTCACAGGCGCTTAGGACTGAGAGGGCTGCACAGGCAAAACCCCTAAGTCAGAGTTTGTGCCCGGTTGGCTGCAAGCATTTGAATCAGAAGCATCACTACGTGTTAAAAGTTGTAGCCTTAGGGGTTTTGCAGCTCTATAGCTCCTACCCTATGCAACTCAGTACCCTTCCAGCACTACTCATGTCTTTTTTGGTTTTTCTTTCTTTTTTYTGAGACATATAGGCACCTTACCCACCCTGGCGTTTTCTGCAGCACACAATCACAGTGACTGGATCTCCTCAGCCAGGTGTCTGCCAGCTTACTGACACACGTATCTATTACACCACTTCACACAAACGCAGCAAATAAACACCCAAACCATCCCCATGCAGAGAGGTTCGTAGGCACAGCCCTGTAATACAGGTCCTCGATATGTCCAAGAYGTGAATCAAGCCTTGCAGCTTGTAATTTTGCCTCCTGAATTACTTAAAGGCATGATTTTACATGGAGTGCATTAACAACAGGAATACCTTGAGTCACTCCCTTTCTGTTGCTACAGGATTATTACACTAAGTATTTTTTATYGTATCATTAAAGCTAATGAAAGCTSGCAGACACCGAACTGTGGGTGGTGCTATAGGGAACATTAAAATAATCCTCTGCTTTCCCTCACTCCACAAGSCAGRAAGCTCATAGCTTAGCCACYACGAGCAGCAGGGCGCTGCTTTAAAGCAGCACCACGGCCCTTTAAAAAAAAGATGAAAAAGGTAACGTTATCTCAGGAAAAGAGAGCGCAATTCCCAGGCGCCTTTGGGAAATCAATACTCACTTCACATTGTACAGCRTTTTTCCTTAACCTTTATTCAAGGTACAGCCGGACCAGCAAGCCAGAGCTTGAAGTGTCACTCCGGGATGGCTCTGGGATTCCTCCCTCCTTGGTGGCCCAAATTCAGGTAAAATTGACCCCTGTCCAAGTGCAAGAGCCTTTGCTCTTTGAGTGTTACCCTTAAGGGTGATGCTTTTAATCTTTTAAAGAAGCCAGGAGCTCAGCAAGCTGTGTCCATGGGCAGCCCAGTTCTCCAAAGCCTCCTTAAACACAGCATCTGTTAGCCCTAGCACCTCAGTCCTCCCATAAATACATCTTATTTGATCTGTTTTTTTTCTATAAATAATAATAATAGTAATGGAATTAAGCTGATTTCCTTCCTCTTTTTTCATATAACTAGAAGGTAAGCCACGTAGTGACTGCAGAGAGCTATCGAGATGCTCACGTGCAGCAGCCTACATATTAAAAGGCTATTGCTGTGATCACTCGTATTTTAATGATCAGCCCAGTCCTGCTAATTTCAAGCTCTACTAGAAACACATAAAAATCAATGTTTGATAAATGGAAAAAAGCTTTAATGGGCCAGGGAGGATTATATTTTTGCACTTCTAGAAGACTGTGCAAAGAAGAGAGGTAAACAAAGATGTCACCAGCTATTTAAAGGAAAACATTTGAGATGTTACGGGCTACTTAAAGAAACATATTTGACCATATCCCTTTAAAGAGCTTTAAAATTAACATATATTTACACTAAGACTTCCAAGATACTTRAAATTGTATTCATGATTTTTGGTGGGAGGAGGAGAGTGGGCGAAATGAAGGTGGAAAGAAAATACACAAATATTTGAAATCCAACTTTCAAAGCATTTAAACCCTTTCCAAATGCAGTCAAAAGGTCTGTAGTCTGTGCAGTCATTGCCTTGAGTGCCATTTTTGTCAGTTCAGCACAGTATCCAAAATCCATTTAATGCTATAAAAAGCAGCAACCTACTCCATGAATTCTGATTTATTTAATATTAAATCTGAGCCTAACATGGCACGGAAGCAGCAAAAAAAATTGCGCTCCGAGCTACACCCAACCTTCCCCTTCACTTTGAGAGGCGAAGCAGCAATCACATTTTTGCAGCACGTCTCTCCATGCACGGAGCAGACTTCCTTAATAAGGAGCACAGTTTCACCCGGGTGCTGCCACAGTGAAATACGGCATGTTGGGTTAGGACTAACTATGGAGATGGGCAGGTGAACACAGAGATAACTGATTTTTCCTTTTAAGCCCAATAAAAATGGAAATTGAGCTCCAAAGTGGGGGTGCCTGGAGGTCAGGAGGCGACTCTTCATAGACTTTTTGGGGGAACATCAACCCAAAAYGTACCAAACCCAGCAGTAATGGAAACCAAGACAACATCACCCCTCAATTGAGGCTAATTGATTTACCTTGATATCCTGCTCCCTTTAATGAAGCTACAGAGCAGCTGCAGACAAAAGCAGGGATATCAAATAAAGTAATTAGTAGATCCATGAGACAGGCAAATGGATAGATCTAGCCAAGCTGCAAAATTAAGATGCCAACAAGAAACAATTACTTATCCTGGCTTTTCTCAGGATTTGAATTAAGGATAGTTAATGCCGCCGGTGACATTAGTTATTAGGAGTGGTGAAAATGACTCATGGCCTATAAACAATTTAATTGCACGTGGAATTATGAATGTGTTTTGCTGCATTTCAAGGAGGAACAGCCTCTCCTTTCCCTTAATACCAAAAAGCAAATCCTCGTGTGGAACAAGCCAGCAAAGTCAGATGCAAATCTGAMCCACTGCATTTGTCCTGAGTTTTAACAAAAAATATCTTGAATGCAAAAAAGGGAAAGGATTCTGATAAAAAAGCAAGGAAAAGAATAAAAAATAAATAAAAAGGTAGCTCAATATTTTGTGCAAAAGCCTGGGGCACTGAAACACAAGGACTGTTTGCCCTTCTCCTGTGCTCGCCCAGCTCCCAGGGGTGCTGGGGATGCCACTCTGGTGACATTGCCACCAGCACACCGAGCAGCTGAGGACAGGGAATGCAGAGAGGAAGCTCTTTAGTAGGAATAATTGCAATTAACGCTAGACATAATTGTTCCAAGTTGACGGGGTCAGGGAAGTCAGCGGCTCCGTCTCACTTGCACAAGGTTAGGGGACACCGTGTTTCATGCCCCAGCACTGTCATCCTCCAGTCGTCCTGCTCAGCCTCATAAACCCCCGTGGAAGGAAGCCCTGTTCATCACGCAGCCAGGAGTGCTGGTTCAGGGAGCTGTCACGCATTGCCAGGCTGGCCCTGCACCACAAAAGGCAAGAAAAGGCGGCGTGGCACTGTTCCCCGGACGGGACGACATGGGAATGACCCAACTGCCTCTGCTGCTCTCCACACCAGCCTGTGTGGCCACCGGGTGAGAYGGACACAGCAGGAGTCGTGACTTTGTGGGTCTAAACCCCCATCAGCTCACAGGCCGAGCAAAGGGAAGCGCTGCATTTGTGCGTGTTCCTTTTCCCTAAGAGTCTCCCCATAGAAGCCTTGCGATCCTCTCTGATGGCATTTGGGGGCCAGCAGCCCACTGCCAGCTCTGCCAGCATGGACGGTTGCCATCAAAGAGGCGACAAAACCTGCCTAGCAGCCAAATTCATCTTAATTCATTTACTGGTGGTGCTAGAGGTACTAGAGCAACGGCTGCAAGAGAGTCACAGTTTGCTTTCCGTTACACACACACACACACACACACACACAAAGGCTGTGATTTTTTTTTTCTACTATGTGATCAAATCCTTGGATTGCTTTGACCTGAGTTAGGCACAAAAAGCATTGCAATTTAATAGATAACTTGGTCAACTTTTCGCCTTTGTGATCATGAGCCATGTTCCCCTGCAGAAAGGAAGATATAWCCATTTGCCTCTGTTTGGGATGGAAGTCTAATTTCTGTATCAAACATTTTCCATTTACATACAGCATCTTCCSTGCTATCAAAAGAAGCAGAAGAGCTACACAGCCTTTTCATTATAATTTATAGCTTTGCAGGAGCTAAGAGCATGTTATACAGGAACCACCACGCGATCCGTCTCCACTCTGCACGGCCTCAGCTTTTGTTGGCACATTTGTCAATCATGTTTACAGGCTCCTTTCTGCCACAGCATCAGGAATTCTCCTCCTGTTTTGATCTGTGTCATAAAAATATACCGGGGCTGATAKATACCCAAGGACTTTCTGTTGATTTTTTTCTGTCACGCAAGCTATGTCTAATTTATGTATAGCTCATCTCATTCTATTAGATCACTTTGTAATCATATTTAATTTAGATTTATTCCCAACAGTTCAGGCTGGCTCCAGGCATTTAATTAAATTCTGCCTTCTCAAGCCACTTAGTCAGTCTAGATTTCAAATATGATGTGGTTTCTCTTTGGACAGCTCTTTTCTATCCTTAACTTTTGAATTGGCAATTGGGACAGTTGCATCTTACGTTAATGTTTGCACGATCTCCTACAGAGCCTGGCTTTGGTGCTCGCAGTGCTTGTCGGAGGAGCCTGAAATTGCAAGCATTGCCCTGCATTGCATTGCACCAACCGTGGTAGAAAGAGTAAGGTCAAAAAATCAGGACTGTAAAGTTAATAAACAGCATTTTTAAATTACAAGTTGTGCTTGGTCTTGAACGAAACCGAGAATTGAAAGCTAAGCATTTCACAAAAATTTGAGAGGGAAAACATTGGCTGGCAATTCAGRGAGCATGATTAGCATGTATGTGAATGATGGTTTTTATCCAGCTCTCATAAGGTAATTGCCTTTCAGGAGAGGGACTGAGGCTTGCCAAAAACACGAAATATATAACCGTGAATGTGCAACTATTTAGAAAAGAATAAAAATACATAACTCAAAATAAAGGTTAAAAAATAACTTTAAATATTGTATTATTGACTAGATTGCTTTTATTCCTYGCTTTTTATTAACAGGCATAAAGGACTCTTGCTGGTGTCCTACAAATTCTCTCTTGCTGACTACTAGAATCACCTCTCCATTTCTCCTGTTATTGCCTATTTACAGTTTTTCAGAGAACACACTTAAAGCTCCCTTTTGCCTTTTTGTCTTCCCTTTGCTCCTCACASTTGAGCACAAACCTTCAAGCCTTTACACACTCTCCCCCCTATTCCAAATTCTCCCTGCTAATTTTTCCCTACTACTCTTTCAAATTGGACATCATCAAAACGCAGACAGCATTTCACTTCCTAACAGCTGCATTTGGTTGCATTTTGGAGCCCCTAAAGCACTTAGACCAGCTGCCTGCTTCTCTCTTGTTCATGTTCATGAAGGTCCTGCATGGCAAAGAGCACTAGAGAGAGAGTCTAATCATAATGCAAATCCACTGAAAAGATAGTCACTTAAATTCCACTAATATATCTTAATTTTTCACATAGAAAATGATATATGGTTCCAACGTTATTCAATCTTTTTAAATCTTCCATGAGCTAAATAAATCATCTTGGGTTAGAGTCCTTCAACCCTCAGACTTTACCACACCCAGAGACCTACCTCGAGTGGAAGAAGGGCAAATGTTACATTGCATATTATTAATTTTAAGGAATTTAAAGCCAAGTAAAAACAGAGCCTAGGAATGAGGCCTCATATTGATGGACAACTGCAGTCCACTTCTTACAGCCATCGTTTCTCTGTGTATATTACTAGTTAAGAAGGAGATTCAAAAAAGCTTTCACTAAGGATGACCAGTTGCTCAAAGGCATTTTTCCCAAACTGATTTCTGCAAGATTAAAGAGGGATGATTCCTGCACAGTCGTGCTCAAGACTTTGGTACAGCACTGAGTTTGACTGACCTGGTGAATGACARCAGTGCAAAACTCCTTCTCCTTGCTCTTTTTGGAGTGGATGGAGGAGGGCAAATGCACAAGGCATATGAACAAATACCCAGCATTATAAGCCCAGACCGCACCATGAGGCTTTGCATGTACAAGTGTTATTGTTAGTAGAGGAGTCTTTCATATATATCAACTTTCATAGTGGTAACTCTATTTTTAGGAATTATGCAKTTAGATGATTCCTCTTTTATGTTCCATATAATAGCATTTTGTTATTGTAAAAAGATAGGAATCAAGAAAAATGTATTTCATTTATTTACTTTCCATTTTTTCTCCCTATCAGAGGTCATTTTGCTATAGAATAGAGGCCTGTGATATAGCTGCTCTTTATCATTTTCCTTYCACCATTTATTTTTAAGGCAACTCCATAAACTTTCCATCAATGCATTACTAATAATCTCAGCAGCCTTTTGTCAAGGGAAAGCAGAGCTTTCCATTGTCAAGAGGCCTTTCTCTGAACTTCAAGCATTGACATGTTTTTTGACAATTTATCTAAAGTCAATTGCCTTCTATTGACTTTTTTCAGCTGCTTCCAGGATGACGACACTTTTTAGGCCTGACAGTTCATCTGGCTGCTTATACTCTCTCTCCATCTCTGCCTTTCTCTCTTTTCTTTCTCTCTACTATACATAAATCTTGACAAAAACACTGTACCTTGCTAACAATCTCTCTCTTAAAATGCAATTCTGTATCTTTCTTTCAATCTCCAATTCTATTTCTCTCCTGGCCATAAAAAACAAGAATTGACAAAAAAACAGCTTTGAAATGCTTTTGGTGTCTGACTTTGTCTTCCAGCCTAGGTGGGTTTTCAGTGTTTTAACTCTAACCCTAGTGACAGGATCTGCTCTTACCTCCCCTTGGGACTCACTAGGTGTTCGTGCAGCAGTGAACCCTAAAAGATGCTGAGGTTGGCACACGAGCCACGGCCCCATCATTCCTGCTGAAGCTGAGGAGAAGTGATGGTTCCCTTGGGCATCCTCAGGCCCTTTCATACGATTCCCCAGTCTCCTGCTGCCCTGGGATCCAGCTCTGCGCTTTCTTTGCCACTAACTTATTACAAACTCCCCTCCTGCTCAGCAAAGCAAGTGAGATAAAAGCACCATTTTCAGGCTTTGCTGAACTGTAAAATAATCTCCTATTTCCCTCCTCAATTTTGCACTTTGTTTCACTTCTTGGATGCTCCCGGAACACTTCACCTTCCCTGCAATTGCATGCCATGGATTTCTGCCCACCAACAGTGGCCATATATACGCTCATAAGAAATCCCTCTCCTATAAAAGAGTCTTTAACGATGACTAGCAGTTGCTAATTTTAAATTCATAGTCTGTCAACATTAAAAAGCCTTCTTCAGCAACTTCTTCCACATATAGTCATAGCTTTTACATCAAATCCTCCTCTGCTACATAAGAAGAGAACAAATAAATTCTAATCACATGCACAAATCTCCTTCCAATATTTGCTAAGCACTAAATCAACTCTTTATCTTTTCTCTTATTATTTCCCAGAATACTTTTTAAGCTCAAGAGAGTCAGAAAATGAGAGGAAAAGTGCAGAGTGTGCTAAAAGAAATATGGGGGAGAAGTATTTTTGAGTTAAGGGAGAAATCAGGGGTTTGAGCGATGCCTGACARCCCAGGAGTTGCTTAAGATGAGAGGCCCGACACTAGATTTGAGCCTCACAAAAGCCTGAAGCTGATAACTAGACCAGAGCCTTGAGAAAACTCCTGGGTAAAAAAGTTTATTATTCTTAAAACAGGGCTTGTGAAGAAACTTTATGTAAGAGACATAATAAAAAGGAAAAAAAATGCCTTTTCTTCACATAGCTCTGCCTGCCAGATGCTGGCACAGTCTCTTTCTATTATGATTTCTCCTAGGTTTTCATTTAATTTATTTATGGCATGCTCACAGCCTAAAAATAATCCCGATCCCAATGCAGAGCGGGATTTGTCTATCCTTCTAAATGACTTTGGACCATATGTCCCTCTGCCTTTCATTGGCAATGGTGTTGCKAAGCATGTGTGAAATTCACCTCTAGCTAGAGCAAGTTTTTGGGGACCTGGCTATTAAAACCAACCAGTTCAGCACAAAAAGAGCAGTGTGGGCCAGTAACACCCTCACACACTCCAAGCCCGCACATCCCATCAGGTGTTTCCAGAAGAAATCAAACCAGAAATGAAGAATGTGGGATGTCACTCTTACTCCTTTCCTTCCAAACATGAACCCTCCAAATATGAATCTGGATATTCAAATATATTGCTATAAATCACATGCAAAGCTACAAGAAGTATGTAAAGCTACAAAGAGACTTTTTCACCTTGTTTTATCTGAACTGTTCCTCACAGTTTTCATAGTTCCTGCAAATGAGTCATTCTGGCACTTTGCATTTCATCAGGATTAACAAAGCTGGGGCATTCTCTGGATTCCCAGAAATTATGGTTTGAAAAAAAAAAAAAAAAGGCACATATAAAGAAGTGTTCTACCTTCCTTTGAGGAGAAAGCAGAGGAGAAGCTGATGGGAAGACCTCCTCTGTCTTTATAATTTTATAATTGTGTCAGAAACCTCTCGAGTCCCACTCCCTGCTCCAGCCAGGACCTGAAAATCTATGCWGATTCCTTGAGTGGCCAATACATTACACTTCTTTCATTTATTATTTTTTGGTCTTTAAATTTGTATTTCACGTAAGTTTGCTCACAGCATATGCAAAAGCAARAGTGTTTCCTCTGGAGAGCCAAACATGCAAAATCCTGCTAATACCTTCTAATAACAGAGATATCATTGCAAGTTGCTGAAGCTAAAGAAATTATCGAGCAAACAAGCAAATAAGCTAAACTGCAAAGGAAAGCCTCCCGAGCTACTCCTCCTTTCCCAGGGCTGCTACATTTTACCAGCTTGGAACTCAACCAGTACCTGTTTGTGCAAAACAAATGGGGGTGGCATTGCAAGGGCTAGGATGGTGCACGAGGCTCCTGTGGCTTTTATTTTTGCACACTCATGCACCTAAAAGACTAGGAAGATGCTGAGAAATACTTGGCATTGACTTGCAATAGGGGAGAGGGGCAGCCCTGCCCCATGCTCCATTTCTGGTCTCGTGCCACGTGACGCAGCTCCCCCTGCAATGCTCTCGCCGGAGGACACCTCTCTTCATCGCTCCTTTCTTTACGGTTGCACTTAAAACACAATATAAATGTTAATCTACATTAATGCAAATCCATTTCCATAAAAATGCTGCTTGCTGCTCTCTGCTTCAAAGGAAACCTTTTTGTCTCATTCTGCTGCTGCAAATCACCAAACCACAAACCCCCGAAGTGACAACCATTGCCTTGGGGCCACCGTGGTTGCTGGGGCCACACAGGCATGACACCCAAAACCAGACAGACAGATCAGGAAGAGGTGCAGGTGCTGCTAGCACCTCCCTGCGCTCCTGGGACACCCTCGAGGTCCTGCCCTGTGCGAGGGAACCCAGGAGGAAGAGCTGAGCTAAGGGGAGGACTTCCTCGTTTAGTCAAGGCTTTTTCTGTCAAGGGAAGAAATTGTACCTCGATATATTTTTTAAGCATTAGGATTCAATCACACGAGTCTAAAAGTTGCAAAAAGTGCTCAAGCAAGCAAGTGCTCAGGTCAGCAGATGAGATGGTAAGAACCCCTGCTTTGACCTCCACCCAGTGACACATTGCAAAGCTCCTTCCTGATCCCACGTTGTCCATTCTGCGGAGCCAGGCCAGCTTTTGCCAAGGGTAAGTCTGGCCCTAAAGGTCCAGGAAGGGACTGGGGTTTCATGCTAGTTCTTTCCGCCAGGGTTGGAGGAGGAATAGAGGCAGATTGGGTTCTATGGATGTATACGGATATATGAGCCCTATTTTTATTTAAAGCCTCTTGGATTAACAAAAGGCTGAAACCAACTCAAAATCTCTGACATTTCCCCAAAAATGTGTCTGATAAGAGGTGAGAAGCAATTTCCTGCCTTCTTTCCAACTTACTGCACTGAATGAGGGGCGGTATCAGCCTTGGTCCTCTGCAAAAATGGACATCATTTCACTTACAGATGTGCTTTGCTCGCTTACCATATTTATCCAGCCCGTGACAATTTTTTCTATCCAAATGCTATTATGATGTTATGCTAAGATGATATTATGTCAATAAGGACAGTAAATACAAGGAGTCTGTGCTTAAATAATTCTTATTCAAGATTGATCTGKTTTTACTGCCTTCTGGAAACCTTGCATGAGTCTTCTCCCTCCTTCCGCTCTCATTCTAGCACCACAACTAAACAACAAGGGCAAATTCAAGTATTGCTTAGACAAAGAAATATTAGAGCATCAAACATCAACCAACAGAAAGGGTAGGACAGATGTATGGGGGAGGAAGAAAAATTACTTATAGCAAAAAATTACCTATTTGCGGTGAAAGGAGTTAGATAGACGAGGGGAATCATTGAGGGATGCCTGGGAAGCTGACAGAGGAGTGAACTCGTTAGTCAAAAAACACTTTGCTTCAGCTAAAGGGATGTCAGTACCGTAGCTCCTGTAATTGAAATGCAACCCTTGGCTAATGTGAATTAGTGCTGGATTATAAAGCAGCATCCTGATAAGCAGCTTAGAAATATTTCAAACAGATTTGGAAAGTTGTTCTCCTTTAGATTATAAATAATATTAACAGATATTAAAAAAGAAAAAAAGGAAGCTCGCTTTAAAGGAGATCTTCTGGTCATCGTATGCTCGAGGAGCTGAAGGYACCCGATTTACTAACCCAAATTCCCAAGCACAAAGCAAATCATGTCTGTCTAAATCTATCAGTGATTATTCCTTAAGTTATTAATTTAAGTGACTAACTTACTTTTCATCAATGATAAAATATTAGCTGGATGCGATACAGAATAAAACATGTCAAGCTGTTAGCCGTAAACATTAGAGGCCTTCAGAGACCCCAGGAAAAGTTGCTCAGAAGCACCAGGTTGGTCCTGGAGGAGCAGGGCAGGAGCAGGGGTGGGCAGTCACACAATTACTTTTAGGTTAAACTCATTCAAAGAGATTTGATCATAAAACACTCCTTGGACAGGCAGTTTTTACTAAAGACTTTTGCTGAGTTTCAGAGGCTGCTCAGCATTGCTGGGGCAAGAAAAGGGGTTTGCTGACTTATTTTTACCCTGAGACTAAAAATAACCCTGTAGATCAAGTGGCTCTGTATTTAGACCAACTATCTTGTCCCTGATAACAGAGATTCCCACAAGTGCTTCCCTAGATGGACAACCCTGGAATAAGCCCTACCTCCTTGCAAGCACAAACCCATTTCTCCAAACCTGATGCATGGACAACTTGCCTCTTGATTGCTACAAATCTCCCATATAAACCCCGTAACAAGTACAACACATTTATGGCACTTCTCACCTTTATGACACTCCATCTGGGTCRGTTTTATTACCTGCACCAGACAAAGCACATTCCCCATCGTCCACCAGCACAGAGATTTTTCCCAGAGCAGCTTTCAGCCCAACCACTTCTAACTATGTAGTTAAGATATATACACATTTTTCCCTATTAGAGTAACTGATGGAAAAACTTGGAGCYGAGTGCAGCATGTTTCTGTCTCTTTTCCCAGCTAGCCCAACACATCATCCTGAAAACGCTCTTTTTTATGGTACTGTAGTCCTTGTTACCACCAACCCTGTGGTGCTCCCTCCGGGGCCACGCTGGGATGAAAGGGCCCGTGAGATCAGAGCTGCTGCTGGTTTGGCTGGAGGGGACACAGAAAATGCATCTCTGCTTCACTGCATCGGCTCATTCCCAAGGTTATAAACTGCTCCAGTGTCGTGTTTGCAGGGGCTGCTGGTTTAATGCTATTGTGAGAAGCTGACTTACTCATGGACAACTTCAATGGGTAACACTCTGCTCCCATTCAGTAAAAYATTAACAGGACATGTTGAAGGGGACCCCAAGAAACAGCTATTTCAGGGCTCTGAAGCAGAGTGGCCCTGCTCTGCCATCCAAGATGCTTCCCCATCAGTTGGATCATGCCCCATGCTGTTCCTGTGGCCAACTGTTGACACACAACACATTAATTGGACACATCAGTGTGGGCTGCGAATCCCATGTAGGTATTTAGGTGCTGCTGGAAGGTGTTAGCATGGAGGCAAGATGCTTTCAGCCCATGCCTTACAGGCATTGCTGTGTGGYACTTTACTCAAATTCCCATTCAGCTCTCCAGATTTTCCACAGTTCCTTTCTCCTGCATTGGMAAGACATTCGTGCAAAACACAGAASACTTTCTCTAGGAAGGTTGGCATCCCCTCCTCCAAAGACAAGGTCTAGCGGCACTACATTCGCTTTCATGGTCCCCAAACACTCAAGATTTAAATTATTTGTCAAGCGCTTGGAAATATCTTAAATCTGAAGGGTGCTCTATGAAAAACGGCTGCTGTGCTATCTGTCATCCCGCAGGTTTCCTGCCACCCCTGGTTGATCTTGATACACACCATGGTCCCTTCAGCTCTTACTCATGGGAATAAGACTGGTTTCTGGCCTGCTAAAWGGACCCAACACCCACAGTCCAATGACAGAGCCCAAGCGACGTGGRGAAGCAGCATCCCACTGTGGTCACTCATTTGCCCTCCTACAGAGGGGCAACGTCACCATTGCCGCCCACACCCACTGCATTAGTCACCGGCCCATAAGTAAACGTGATTTTCCCCCACACTGCATTAATCTCGATCCTATAAATAAACACCTAAAGCGAGGCCATGRCTCGCCAGGCCCCCCCGCACCGCGTGCCTCTGAGCACAGGACTGCTGCAGCGGCTGCCAGCGAGGATGCCGCCGCGTTGTGATAGATGGGTTATTTAAAGGGAGAAAGGCTGGCTGTGTTTGGGAAGGACGGGGGAGCCTTTGTGCTGTAATCCTGGCTTTTTGCATCGCCTACCTTTAAGGATTTGCACCGATGCCGACAGCCTAGGGTAAGGACTATWTGATAAAGCAAGCTAAATAAAATTCACTGTTGTGCCCAGCGCTTCACGGACTGGATTGTGCAGCACGACTTCCCCTTGCAGGATGGGGGATATAACATCACCTTGCACTCGCACCCCAGCCCCTCCGCGGCCTCGTGGACCAAATGAGCCAGGCTGTTTCCCAAGCTGAACACGCATAGGAAGCACTTTGATGGTCACAGAAGGACAGTCTGTGCTTAACTGAAGCCCAGCCTAGGATGGGGAGCAGCATTTGCAAATGAAATGAAACAAGGAGAGAATTAGATCTAGGAAGAGGGAAAGGAAAAGCTAACACGGATTCATATTTAACATAAGGCACAGTTTTGTTAGCAGTGTCTTATTCAGGTGCATAGTTTTAGGCCAAACCCTACCCCTTCCTATGGTTACCACAAGTAACGTCTATATTCAGGTGCACGATGAGCCCAGCATCGAGAGCAATTGCAGGTCTTGGGGTCGGCACCTGCCTGCGCCCACAGCCCAGGGGGTAACTGTGAACATGATCAGAAGGCCGCAGCTGAGAAGCACTGAGCACTGCTCAGATAATGGGTAAATACTAGCCTTTTTAATCCATTTTTGCATGGAGATTTGGCCATTTGTATAGAGCAAAATGAAAGGCATAGAATGTGCACGATTCCCAACAACAAACAAAGCTGGCTCTGTTCCCACCTCTCCTTCTCAGGAGGTACAACTGAAGGAARTCTAATACGCTGTGATGGAAAACACCTCTACCATGGGCACATCATATTTCAGCTTAGGAGTCTCCCTGTTGTGACTGTTGTGTTTGGCATATGTTACCTTATATTCATCATTAATGAGCTTCATTTTGGTACRAGAGTGCTGGAAACCATAGCAGAGAACGACCTTCTATCCAGAGCATCTGCTCTCTTTCTCCAAGGAGATGCCAGTGCTTAAATTGGACCAGATTTTCCACAGGTACCAAGGTGAATGGAGCAGGGCTAGGGAGGCCCAGAGGCTCAACCCGGAATCATCCGTTCAATTAATTTCATTGCCTCATGCACAGGAAGTGGAAGTAATGTTCTTCCAATAAATTGTATTAATGTGCCAAGAGATTTTCTGCTTCAGATGCTCCAAAATCATACACACGCCAGTGGAGAGGTTAATATCAGCCATCACCTAAGGATTAGGACTCATCATCTCAGACTGCAGTGAGTCTTAACCCAGGCCCTTCCCTTTGGCAGCATGGCAGTCAGCAATTCAGACACATCCTTGCTGTCCCCTAAACTGCACAAATTTTAGGGTTTTGGAAGGGAACTCTAGGGCTAAACCCTGGATCTGCCAGTCTGCTCTGCCTGGATCRTATTGCTGGTGTTAGATTTTCCTTGCAAACATGCTCAAAACGTTTTGCGAGCACTTAATCCACCCAAAACACCTACCACAAAGTACCAAAGCAGCAGGAACCTCAACCGAGTTTTAGAAAACCATAAATAGGGCCCATCTCCAATGCTGTACTACTAACAACACACTACCATTAAATGCAACATGCAAACCTGCCCACAGTGCACAAAAGTGTAACACACCAAAATCACATTGGTTGAGACATTTCTTAAACTCGGTAGATTCAGAGGAAAGGAGAAAAAAGAATTAGTGTTGCTGCTGGCCAGAGGTGGGATGTGCAGAACTGAAYGCTGTTGAATCCAGGTGCCAACAGGCAACCCACTGCCCTGGCAAGGTGACACCCTGCTCACCATCAGCTTCCCGTAACTCGCTTCTGGTACCAGGTTTTATTCCAAGCAGCAACCCAGACAACAATCCCCAGGCCTCGTTTGATGTTTATCACACACCATCCCCTTGCTTTACTGTGTTTTGAGTCTTTTGTCTTCAGCATTTCCTATGCAAAATGCTTTTCTTCCGTGTTTATGTTCATTTGCTAGAGGTGCAAGTCATCAAARGCAGATACAGATGAATACTCCACTGCACATTGTGGGCTTTTATTCTTTTTTTTCTCCCTCCTTTTTAATACTGACAACACATAACAAGCCAGCTTGAGAGATGTATGTTTATAACCAGTCAACCAGATGGGTGCAAAAATCTGATTTGCTATAAAAAGCTTATAGCTGCTGAAAATCTTGAGGATTTGTTGGAAGATCTCAGCTGAAACAAATCATGCCAGGGCACTAAAAAGACTGACGGTGCCTTGGCCAGCTGTTCTCCCAGCATTAGGTTTCCTACAGCTGTGCCAAGACCAGAGCCAAGGGAGGGCAATGAGAGGGGATCCACCCAGAGTGCAACGGGTGCTGGGATCCCGTGTCCAAAGCAGGAGATTCCCATTTCCTAATCATGATTATGGGAGGAGGGGAAGACAGACATGATGTTTTTCCTGCACGCCCAGGGTGTCCTCTGCTCTGAAGGCCACATGGGCTGCACACAGGGATCCAGYGACCCCCAGAGCCCCATTTCCACTCCCTCATCCATCCACCACCACACGCTGCAGCCTGAGAGCAGCAAATCACTTTTTTTTTTAATTCTTTATGCTTTTTTGAAAGGCAGTTTTCATATTTTGAGCTCTTTCTGGATCTCCAGGAGCCAGGATCAAAACACAGGATCAGGACGCTGCAGTAAGGACAACCTGCCAGCTCACTACAATCTGAAAACAAGAAATACCTGCTAAGAAACGGCAAAAATAAGCAGCTGTGCAGGTTCACCCTGGCATGTCGTGTATCATCTGACAGATCTGCTTAACCGTGCTACAGAAGCGGCTTCCCCTGCCTCAAGCACTTGCTAGATGCTGCCCCTCGGTGCACGTCAGGGTGCCTGCTGAGCCTCAGGCGCCCAAGTTTGCACCCAGGGTCTCTCATGTTGCCCATGGGGAGCGGTGCCACCTGCTTCCCCAGGGCCACAAAAGGGCAGCGTCACCAAGACACACGTTCTGCTGCCTCCAGTCACGATGCCTGGAGGCCAGAAGCCAGGGTGGTGTTTTCAGACCCGTGGGACTCCAAGCATCACCAGATTTGGGGGTTACAAAAATAAATAAATAAATAAATAAATAAATAAATAAATAAATAAATAAATAAAAGCAGCTTCTGCTGTCTTGCACACAGCGAGTCCAAGGGGATAGCTCCAGGCTCACCGCAGCTCTTGAGCTGACAAAAAGAGAAAACTTCACCCAAAGAAGAGCAGGGCAGGGCTGCCTGCCAGGGCCTGTGTCTRATGTGGAACTGCCATCAACAACCTSCTTAGCTGTGSAGAGCCCCGTCTTTTAGTTTAGYTGCATTTYWAGAACCTCAGTTTAAATTCGTAGGGAAGAAAAGTCCCAATAACTGTTAGAAATGTGCCAGAAACTTCCACCTTGCTCCAGTTGAATTTCCAAGCACATTAAGGCCCAAATCCTTATAATTCTGGTTAATTTAGTGTCATCCTGGTCACTCTTGTTTCGAGCTCTAGGCAGGTGGTTCCAAGCAGTTKCTACACTTTTCAGCCCAAAGTTTTGCCCTGTTTGGAAGCTGGATTGGGCTCCTCTCCCTCTGCACCCAGAGCCCCCTCCTCCTCTTTGACATTCTACATCAGCTTGYGTGGATATTAAAGCAGATGAAGGGAGGGAGGCAGAGCCGACTGCAGAGGGCTAGGGCTCTTCCCAGCACATTCCAGAGCTAGGGCTGGTGACACAGGCTGTCAAACAGCCCTGAGAGCAAAGGCAAAGCCTACCTACCAGGGCAGTCAAAACACCCGAGAGAAATGTTTCTGCTCTTAATTTCTGCTCATGCCAGGAGATGCCATGGAGCAATTGCGACTGCAGGCCAACACAAACCCAGCAGAGCCAGGATCTCACCCCACMTTTGCAAGAAAAATGTTTTTAGCCCTTGTGTAGGAATAAATCCATACTGAGGTTCTGCAGACTTGCTACACATTTCAAGCAAGCTGGTGCATGCAGGGAGGTTAAAGAGGCAACAAGAGTATTGAGACAGACTTTCACTCCAAACAAACTCTATGAGGCCACACAGAGCCAAAAGGGAGCCCTGAAAAGGGGCTGAAATAAATAGTAGAGCATCTTAACCAGAACTCCCATAAAATGGGCAGCAAACAATCGGCATTCGGTAAGTATTAGACAAGGATGAGCATTGTCAGCAGCTTATCTGAATAACTGATAGGTTTTCAGAGGACCAAAACCCTCTTCTACCCTGTCTGCACAAACAACAGCCACCCAATCACTTACCAACCAAATTTTCCTTACTAAACTCCTACCACGATCAGCTGCCACACAGATCCATCTGACAGCAGCAATTTAATTTTATGCATCAAAAAAATTGTTTAGATAATACAATTTCATAAGACACTCTTATTTGACAAGTGCTTGATTTCTACCAGCCTGCTATTAATTATAAAGTATTTATGTTTCAAATCCATTCTAGCCTCCAGTATGAGACTCTTTTAGGGTCCTTCACTGCAATATTGATGCCATCTTGTGGTGGAAAAAAACTCCATCTCTCTCCTGGTAGCTTTAATGGCCAAGATCACCCTTCACTAACCCCAAATCACAATCTACACTCTGTGCTGCATCTCTCCTCGAAATCCCCCACCTATAGGGCTGTATTTCTATTTACCACAAGAAAGTTCTTCCAGCACCGTGGTGTTTCCACAGATAGAACCCACAAAGCCACCCTGCTATTCCCCAGTTTCACATTTTCTGCTAAAAATTCCGTTTCTGCAGAGTTTTTCATTTACAAAGTCATTCCTTTCCAACATATCTACTTTTGCCCTGCTTTTGCTCTTTCTTCCGCTGTAGATAAGTCTTAGACTGACTTAGACTCTGAGCAATGCCTTCTCCTCCTTTCTATTGACCACCTGCCTGGAGATGCCTCATAAGCTTCTAGTTGTTCTCGTATTTTTTTCAAGCTGTTTCCAGCATCCCAGTCTCATTCCCTTCATCTCCACGTGGTCTCCTCTCCATGTGGTGCACAAACCCATCCCTACTCACAAGGGACATGAGCTGGTGTCTCCAGCTCCTGGGCATCTAGACGGTGAGCATGGAACAACCCCAGGTATATTTGGGGCATATTAGGGGCAATTTGGTGTCAATGTCATCTGCTGGAAGGAYCATGACAGTCCAGCATAGACTAGGTAGCAAAAGTGCCAGGAAAATAAYAGTGATAAAATTGCCTCATTCCTAAGCCCTGCTTCTTAAGGAGGTTTCCAGATGTGGGCCAAGAATACAAATAACAACAGGATGCTGTTTTGCAACGCTTCTTGCCAGAGCATCAAAGTCAAGTTGCTGTCTGCAGAGACCTTTCAGGCTTGCACCAGCCCCGGGAGCCTCCCCTGCCTTCCCTCAGCTCATTTATTCTCCCTTTCAGTTTGCAGCAGCACCAGGCATTCCAAATACAGCTAACACTCTACCTGTTTTGCAAAAAAATATAAGGGAAGAGGGACAAAACAACCTCTTTATATTTTACTTTCCTCTAACTTAATTTGCCGCTGCTTTATTAAGTGTTGGATTTTGTTTTATATAAAGGTAAACAATGTTATCAGACAACTCTTAATCTCATGATTGCAGCCTCACTCGAATTACTTGATGATTAGCCTCCAGGCACAACACACATCTCATTCAGTTCTACCTTCATTATCATCAGATTCATTAATTTCATCCTGTGCACTAAGACACTGCATAGTTAAAGGCAACATTTAGCAATATGCTGAATATTGGCAAGGTTTCACACGCTCGGCTTAGAGCTTGTCAAAGCAGCATTACACCCAACAGGAGCAAGAAGTCAATTTTTCATTTAAATCCTTCTTGTGCTGAGGTAATATTGCAGATAAAAGTTAACATGATATAATTATTTAATTTTAGTAATGTAGAATTTCTGYGCACTCTGATGATGATGGGAGCTGGTCTGACCCATGGCAGGATGGGCAACCCTACAGACCAGGTCTACGTGAGCATCCACTTCCATGCCAGCCAGAGGCTGGTTGTTCTCGGCCAAGTTAGATGTAATTCCGCCGTATTCCAGTTCCATTGTTGTCTTTTCTCCATAAATCCTGCTGGATGATCATGCACTAACACAGCAACCAAGTGAAAAAAGGAAAGCAGCCTCCAGGGTTACCAGCTTGAGAACTTGCCTCCGAGGGACAAAGTGAGGAACAGGGACACGGCAATGCCACCAAATCAAGTCCAGTGTCTTGTCACCAAGCAYCTCAGGCTAAGCTTATCAAGCTACCCTCCTATCCTGGGATGCCAATTCACACCACTACAGGACGTGTTGTTGCTCCCTGCCATTGCAGGCAACCAAAACACGACTTACTRAAACATCTATGGCTAATCCAGTTGGAAACACAATGATCAGAACAGCCAACAAGCACGGCACTTTCCCCACACACATGCTGCATCACTAAAATGTATTTTGGATTATAAATATGGCATTTCRGCTTCTTAGCAAATCCATATTTTTGGCACAGAGACTGATGCAAGCTTACGTGCAGGTGAGAAGTAATAGAGCTAATCTGCAATACAGCAAACTGCATTAAACTCTCGTCTAATGGGCTGAATTAAGAGGTACAAGGAAGAAATTAAATTAATACAGGTATAAATGTGTTTGAGTCTCTTTAATAGAGGCTTTAGCACTTGGCTGTGAGCATTCGTATGGCTTATGCACTTATACCCTGCACCTCTCTGGACAAATACAACCTGCATTAGAGTAGCAGGAGGAATTATTTTTTCTGGTTTGTCTGTAATTTGAAGCCTAGGTTTGATATAAGATGTAAAGTGGAACTCAGTAGATATTTATCACATTTTACCTGCTCTTAATGACTCTTGTGAGTAAACAACAGCAGCCTCTGTCCCTGGCACTGCCTGCAGCAGGGATGTGGACATGAGTTTGGCTCCAGATTTCATMCGTGCAGAATCATGCCTGGAAAATTAAATTAAATTAAATTACATTGAAGCTGGTGACCACGTAGGGACCATTAAARTGTCAGTTAATTAAAGCTAGATTTACCAAAGGCTCCGAGATGAATTGTCAGCTGTTAATCTGTCAAAATCTCTTTGAAAGCTGAGCACGACGAGCAATTTAGAGGATATTTAAAAGTGATCAGATAGTAGAGCAACTTATTCTTTGATTTTTACCTTTGATTTGCCTACGTAAATCACCCTAGCTTTCACAGAAGAAAGAGGAGCTTCAAGAAGGTGATAAGAAGCCCAAAATAAGACCAAGCTCCACTAATAATCCCAGCCACAAATGGTGAAATATAGGCAATAGAATTGTCACTTCAGAAAATTAAAAACATCGCGGAAAATATTCAATTAAAAAGGTTCCATTTGTTCTAARCTAGGTCACCATAGAAGTCATTGTGTATGAAGCCTTGATTTTACCTTTTTTTTTTGCRTTTACTTAGAATCCAATCCAGCCAGCCTCTCATTAAAAGCAACGATCTGCAAATCACTTGCTGYTTCCATAAGGCAGTTTCCTCCCATTTACATGTTAAAACAAGAAATTTCCAAGCACTGGGTTTATCATCACTAATATGGCTTTTGGACAGTACTTTTTGGGGTAAATATTCTATCATTTTCTGATATAACAAGAGGAAGCTTCAAAGAAGCCTTCTGGCACATTGCAATCCAAACCTCATCCTCTGTCRGCCTAGAGACCTCACGTGAATGAAGACCTCATCCCATAAAAGCTGAGTTAATGGAGCTCTGTGGGACAGGGAAGAGTTGGAAAAATGGGTTGAGGAAAGCTCTGTAGCCTCGGAGGTAACTGCACTGTCTTGCTACAAATCCCACCCTCACCAATTACTGTGCTTGGTGATCCCTTCCCTTGGTGTTCCCTGTGACAAAAATCCTGCCTACAAAMTCTAACAGCTTCATATTCCTACACGCTGGCCCTGGGCTCTGGAAGACTTTGTGCAGATAAGTTATATGACAGGAAGAAGTTACCCCCACAAAAATGTGCCCAGATCAAGTGGTCCCTTGCAAACCCAGGAGAAGCAGAGATTTTTCTCCCCATACACATAAAATGCACATTTTGCAGCATCACTTCCATTCCAAATAAACTCTCCTTGTTCTCATTGATGGAGTCATACAATTTGGTGTTAATTGCTCTGTAGATGTAAACACATAATCTCCAAAGTGTAATCTGGATATGAATCCCTGAAATTCAGAGCGTTGGACTCATAGTGCTGCAGGAACCGGGGACAAATTTGGGATGCAGATTTCTCCAAAGTCAGGAGGTCTGCGATTCACATCTCTGCTCATCTTCAACAAGATGATAAACTGAGCAGGAAACCCTAGAATATGAGCAAGGCAAAATGCAGCTATGATTCAGAACTGCAGAGCTAAAGCACAAATAATATCACATAAAGGAGATGCTGCTCGGCACAGCCACAGGACCACCTGTTACCAATCTTGCTTTTAGGAACATCAGCTGTTAGCAGCTCTATGAAGCTGGATCTGATTCTCCCTTTCGGTGGAAATGCAGCAGCTTTGATTTTAACAGCTTTTTTGACCTTTGTATACGTGTCACAACATTCACGTTGCGATCTCWGAGACTTGGGGATAACAATTAGTTGAGAACTGAACTGTAAAGCGAGGTAACGAGACCCCGAAGAGTTCACAGAGAGTCAATATTAGCTTAACTAAAAACACAATCCTCCCATACTTGCTTCAGGGCACTGCTCCCAGTCCCATCAGGTACACTACACTATTAAAAAAACCCAATAATGTATAAATAAGGAGATCACCAAAACTCTGGCTTCTTGACAGCAAGAGATTTCTAGCAGAGCACCCTATCTGTCACCAAATGATGGACCCACATACTATTAGGCTGGGAAACAGAGTAGGAAAGACTATATTCCAGCACTTTTGATCCCAATATATATGCAAAACACAGCGCATGCGTTACATGGCTTCTGTGAACGCGAAGGAAAGCGCACCCGTGTGCCTTCAAACGCTGCAGAACGGMGGACACAGCGCACCGCAAAGGGCTTTAGCCAGCCAGGCTCGTGCTCATTTGYGCGGCTGTGCTGACCCCCAGAGCCGGGCCAGCCGCATGGCACAGGCTGGCGCTGAAGCCACCAGGTCCCCAACGGCGGCCGCTGGCTCCCGGGGTCTGGTCGCACTGATTGCGCCCTGACGAAGCGCTAGAACACAGACGTTTACTCAGCAATGACTCATATTCACTGTGTRCGTGAGGAACTGCAGACTCAACTAAATAAGGAGAAAAACCACATCGAATTTCAATGAGCTCGTGTGCAGAAGCTTGAGGGGAATCAGTGTGGTTGTACCTAATAGCTCCAGTCACACAACTGGCAAAACCCAAATTACCTTTAGATAGACACCAGCTGCCACAGAAGGGAACCCCTTTTGTCTGCTTCTCTAGCCCATTACYAAATAGTCAGTTACTATTTTTCCCGTTTTATTTTCTATTGTACATTGCTAGGACTTCCCATTTTTTTTCCTGAAAGCGCAGTTTACCATATTAATAGTTATCAGACATATTCACTTATTAATAATCATTAAACACATTGAAAACACTGAGTTRGGTAATTTTGGTTCATTATCCTTTAGTAACAGGTAAAGAGAAATTAATGCTGAGCCCATAGCTGCGATGCTAACACTGCTGTGACAAACAAGATATGATAAATACTAGAACCAGTTAAACATAAAATAGGTGCTCCAGCAACCATCCAGATCCAAGGGCAGCTCCGGCAAATAGAAACCCTGGGATTTTCTATCCTTAATCCATCATCTCCTCGTAAGGGTGCTGAAATAAGGGACCCACGAGGGACCCTTACTTCTTTCAATATGRAGTATCAGAGGCCCAAAGGACAAGTTATCTCTTCTCCGCTTGCTCGAAGGCCACACAGCCCCATGCCCAGACCTTGTGTCCCTCTTGTACTCACCACTTCTTCATACTCTTGTGCCAACCACCCTGGAGTCCCCTCAAACACAGAGCCTTTTCTGCAGAAGCAGCATCCAGACAGGATACAAGGCCATCCCCAAGGTACCAAGAAAAAGCAGAAGAGAGAAAAATGAACCAATTCTCCCTGGAAAAATGGCAAGAGAAGGCAGCTGAGAGATGCAAATATGTGAGACATTGACACCCACAGCTTGAACCAATTGATCATAATTAAGAGCTAAAGTATCAAACAGGTGTCCCTGATCAACCAATGTACTTTCATGGGGCTCTGCACAGATATTTTTAAGGTAGCTCCCAATCAAAGCAGCCACAGCTGCTGCTCCCTCCCTTTAGCTATAAGGCTTCATTAAAGCTATAGTCCTTTTAGTAAATAAGTTATCAACAGTCCTATCCCTCCATGTTCACATACCTCTCCAAAATGATGGATGATTCATCTCACAGGGATGACACGGCCATTTGCACTTGTAATTTGTGTCTGTCTATCTCTAAATAAAAGCTAGATTTAAACAAGACCATACAAGCAACCGCTTGATTTTTTTTTTAAATGTATTAAACCCGAGATGTTCTAAGTAGCTCCGTATTCTTTCCAGAGAGGTAGTTCCTCATTAAAATAGAGATATTAAAAAAGAACATGTGCAATGATAAACAGGCCTAAGTCTTAAGACATTTTCTTAAGGAGGATCACACTTCTTCAGAACACACAGTCCCTGGAGCTGTTGGCCCTCTCGGCATCYGCTGCATCCCCTGGATACAGGATTTAGCCTCCAGCCCCAGCTCTCTCCAACTCTTGGCTTGGGCTCTTGGGCACTTCTTTGAGAAGTGCTGCAGAGTGACACCACGGGTGACATCTCACGTGACAGCCTGGTGGCCGATGGGCATTTTGGCCAACGGGTCGCCAGCTCCGAAGCACATTGGTGGTGCAAGCGGGTGCAGGGCAGAACCAGGTGCAGGATGCACAAGGATGCCCATTCCCAGGGTAAGAAGCACAAGGCTGACAGCGGTCACATCCACAAACTGTGGCACACAACCAGCGTGGCGCCAATTAAATCTCACCCGATTTGCTGAACACAACCATTAATGTGCATCGCTTCAGCAAATTTCTTTGGCATAGTTTGCATCGCTAGGTCGTTACATGATTTGGGAGCTCGCTTATGGTGTGGTGTTGAATTGTATAAGGCCAAATCTCTGCCAGTGCCTCTGCAGTGCTCCTGTATGCTGTCTTTTTATGGAAATGCCCAGCGGATTKTGTTTTCTTTTAATTTGCCATTTCCCAGGCTGAGCTTTTCTCCAACAGAGAAAAGAGTCAGGAAAAATCGCCCTAGGCTCCTGGAGCAGCCCTGCACYAGTGGGGTGCCAGGGACAAGAGAGGGGAGCTAATGCCACACGGGATGCATCCGGGGCACAGACCATCCCAAAGGATCAGAGGGTTAGGTGCAAAAAGAGCAAGAATTTTGAAATTAAATGAGGAATATTTCCAAGTCACCCAACTCCACAGTGCAACCAATGGATGTTACTCCAGCAAGGAAATCCCAGGTCCCATGCAGCAAACCAGGCGGCCAAAGGTCACTATGAGCTTTAATTAAAGAAGAAAAATAATCCCATGCAGACTCTTGCAAATGTCACCACCAGAAGCTGAAGAAACCAAAACAGAGTCAGGGGAATTTCATTAGTCCAATTTTTATTCAAATTAAAAGTCCCGGGAACTACAAGGTGATTTTTCTGTTATAATATTGACTACGCCAGTGAAGACTGCTCCTTGAGTGAAAAATCTGTTGCAATGGACAACACAGCTGTCAAGAGAATTACTTTGCAACGGCCTTGATCCTTCATGCTCATGCAAAATAAAATAAAATAATCAAAACCTGGGCTTAAACGGTCGACCAAATCATTATGTTATGCTGTCAGCTAGTCTATCAAAGTCTGTTTTATGAAAACAAATAATTTCACATTCAGGTAAATTGYTTCACAATCTTCCATTATTCTTAAAGTGTTTCTTTATACATAAAATATACAAATTAACATTCTCAATACTTCTTTATTGTCACCATAGAGGAAAATAATTTAATAATCCCATGAATAAAGACAAGAACAGAGGAAAAAAAGGAAAAGTGAAATCATTCAATTCCAGGATATAACGTCTAACATACTCCCAACCACCAGCTTTGAGCAACCACATAGTTTTATGAGGAAAGGCTTTTCAGGTATGGTGTTAAGCCAAGGGGGCACCTGTCCTGTCACTACACTTGATCAGCAATGAATCCCACAGGTTAAGCACAAGGTGCATTTACCTGTTGAACCATCGTATTAGTTTGATGAAAGGAACTCCCACATCACATCAAGGATTTGGGTCTCTAGACATGAAGAGAGTTTCAGGCTTTCGTGGKGCTGTCATGCAAATGCTGGCAAGTGGATTTATGGTAATTACAGTGTGCTGCACATCCAGCCAGAAGTGGTATTTAGATAAACTCAATGAAAAGAAAATTGGTTTTAATCACTCTCAATTTATCCATTAGGCGCAAATGGGAAAGATGGACTTGATTCAGACTTGCTCTAACAACAAGCTGCTCGATGCAAACGCACGCTGCGGTGCACGCGCTGCCCTCCGGTGCCAACTGCCACGTTCACAACCGGCACCGCGAGGAACCAGCCCCAAAGGCTTTAAAGCTTTGAGAAAACCTCCCACAAAGCCACAATTCGGGGCGATTTGAGGGGTTCTGTACAGGTGCCTGGCATTGCATGCGCCATCACGCCCAGAAAGCTTGYTCACCAAACGAAACGCAAAGCAAACGAGCAGCACACGAAAACTAAATTGGAGAAAATCAGTTTTTCAATTATTTCAGAAAAACGCAAGAGTGTGCTGGTGACTGAGGTAATGGATTTCAACCTATTCCCCGATGTTCAGCCCACTGCTGTCCCACCTGGCATACGCTAGGATCAACCCAAGAGCCACCCCAGATCTTAGTTGGAATATTTAATTTCCTGCACAGAAAACATACAAGTTATTCACAACTACAGCACGGCCAGCAAGAACTGCACTGGAGTGTAAGAATTAGATCAAGATTTTAACGTGTCATTGACAACAATAAAAAGCAATCCCAAAAAATTCTTTTAAATTGTCTTATAAAAATATTTACAGTAAAATYCGTTAGCGCTAACGCGATGTTTTCAGTCCTAGAAAAAGGCAATCTTGAAAGGATCTGGCTCAGGTGCTCCGAATCAGTAACAGAGACATGAAATCACACGCCAAGGACAGACAAATCCAAAAAGCCATTTGAAAGGGGGGGAAAATACAGCTGGTTTGTCATGTGTTACTGTTGTTCATATTGCATAGCTGGAAAASGAGGTCACTTGACTTGCATAACACTGCGACGGGAGAGGAGGGGAGACRGGGCCGGGCAGAAGCAGCGGCTGCAGCCGGGGCAGGTCTGCGAGCCCGGCRGGCGAGGGGAGCCCGAGCCCTGTCCGGCAAGCCCATGGCTGTGCAAAATGCCATTTTACAAAAGCAGAAAAAAAATCACCAAAAAATCCAATTTCCTTCAAAGCAAGGAAGGTTTAAAGAGAGATGTGTATTCCTGTGAGAAAAGCAGATACAGSAGTGGAAAAAAATAAACCAGTTTTCAGGCATACTCACCCTTCAGGACATAACCTGCAAACTCCTAGGTTGCATCTCTCTAGCACYGTTTGCTTTTCTTCCAAATCCACAGAAACTATTAATCTCGCACCAATATTTGCCTTAGCTCCAGCGACGCTCCCTGCCATGGCAGAGCAGCTTTGCCAGCAACTGCTCCCAATGCTTATTTAGCTCCTGGCCTAATGAGGGGTCAGGAGGGAGACTTAAGCTTGGCCCATCCCATTTCATCCTGTATCTGCAAGGACCATAGGAAGGGGCTCCCCTGTGGAGCGGCCTCAGGAATGCTGAACTGGGTGTCCATCCGGACCAAGGCACCACCTGGCAGCAGAAAGATGCACCTCTGGACTCAGACACCCTCCCTATTTTGGTAGGTTTCAGTGGAGACCAGAAAACCCAAAGCAAGACGCTTCAAGGGTATTACAGAAAAGACTCTTTTTTTGGAGACCTCTCACCTGTCATACACCAGCAGGGGAGATATCCAGACGACCACTGCCATTTCTGCAGTTGCCTTTGCTCCTGGAAACAAGAGCATCCCGGAGGAACGAGCAGGACTGAAGACTCCTCGGGATGGCCAACCCTGCCCCAGGCAAGGCAGAGCAGAGGAGCGCCCCTCGGTCACCCCACACTGACCAGGTACCGGCTCCTATGTGAAAAACCAACTTGTGTTGAGAAGGGTGCCACGGCTTGCAGGAGTAGAGTCAAAAGCAAGTCCAACACCCTTTTACACAGAAAGCTTTAAGGGTCTGGGATGCAAGACAGCTGCTCCCCAGCTGGATCCCATTCAGCTGTTTCCTTGTGTTTTGAGCAATCTTACCAATTCTTCATCCTGATGGAAGAGCGCATTCAGCACAAGAAAAATTTAAATAATTACAATGACACTAATTAGCAAGATCTCCCCATACATGGGAGGCAWTAAGACACTGGAGGTATTTTATCTGTGTTATTAACCCCTGCTTGGGTGACCTAGGGTTCTGGTGGCACCGTRTCTCCATTAACGGCACCATCAGGTATTTCTTTCGATACCTGAACGCTCTCTTATGAAATGGCACCGAAATGTCGGACAGAGCTAGAATGGGGGCTTTGAGCACAGCACGGAAAGCACACGGGGGAGGAATAAGGAATACTTCCTATCCAAGCAGTAGCTGTTTGATGGGAGCAACAGCCCCCTGGAGCAGCAGAGTCCTCCGAGGTCGCGGCGTGCAGCAGCGTCGAGGTGCCGAGGCTCCGGCCTGGACGAGGCACTGCCCAGCAGCTCCCACCCACGCAGGGAATGGCACTGATGACAGAGAGAGAGATGACACCACATTCATCTCCCACCGCACGACGAGCGTCCCGGGAACACATACAGTAGTCCAGTGGCAAAGACAAACGCATGACCACGGTGACATTGTCCGAGCACCCTGCTCCAGCYCGCGCCTGCTCTTGGTCCTTCCAAGTCTCCACTGTCAGTAGTAACGTTCACSCTTCAGGCACAGTAAGTCCAACCAATAATGCATACGGAGCATCAGTAGTGATGAAATCCCAAAGTGTCCATTTTTACCCACACGTCCGAAAATAGCAGTTTTGTTTCCCATGAGAAATTCAGTGCTCAAGGTCCAAGCACAGYGTTCACCCACCTACCCGCGGAGAGGAACAGTTGATGGCACCGCAGACAACAAGCAACACCTCGTGCCCAGCAWGGACCCCGTCCCCAGAGGGATCTGCAAAGGACACCACCGAGCAGACGGCGCTTGTGACGTGTCACCTGCCACGCCAAGAGTTCGACAGCGATGAGATGGGTCAAGGCGTAGGTGGGTCCCCTTCCCAAGGCCACCTAACTGCATCCACTTGGCTTGTGCTCCTCGCACCGCCTCGGCTGGGTGTCACAAGGGCTTGTGAATCACAGCCACACCTGTCATGAGAAGGGACAGACAGAGACACACATGCGCAAGGTCAGAGCAGCGTCTGGGTTGCAATGCAGCTAAAAACATTGCAAGGCCAAGGACTAGCAATGGGTTAGGAGACAGCGAGCTGTCTTTGCTATCTCTGTCAAGGGTTCCCCTACTACATTAAACAAAATGAAAGCTGCATTAAATGCATGAAAAGGTAAAACCGAAGCATCAGGAGGCACACTCTGCAGGTTCATGAGCGAAGCCAGGCGCTATCGTGGCTGTGGGGTGTTTGTTAGGCAGACCGACCGCCACGTGCTCTGCCACCAGTACTCACCCCCCGTATTTACCTGCATAACTTCTCCCAGTGCTCATGCTGGTCGGTAACAACGTCCACTTGTCGGTGATGGGGTTGTAGTACTCCACAGAGGCCAAGTTACAGGAGCCATCGTCTCCCCCGACCACGTAGAGGAGCCCATTCACGGCGCACACACCTCCAAAGAAGAGCATGGACGGTCAGATCCAGGCCAACCCGCCCTCCATCGCCTCTCCCCCATGACTCATTTGCCTGCCACACTCACACTCATTGCACAGAGGTTAATATGCACCTTTTCACCACTAAATACTTGCACATTAGCAGCATTAGACATGCTGCTAATGCTAGTGGACCCATGGACAAGAACCACCAAGCCGCACGAGAGCACACGCGGTGGTTACCTGCGTTTCTCCTACACATGTTCATGTCCGCCACTTGCTTCCAGGTGTTTGTCCCCGGGTCGTAGACTTCCACGCTCTTCCGCACCAGGGGCCCGTCRTGGCCGCCGGTAGCGTACAACAGCCCGCTGAGAACGCCAACACCTGCAGAACAGCGTGCGGCATCAGCCCAACACACACGGAGAGGGGCTCCTAACCCCTGGTGCCTGGGTTCCTCCAAGGCCTTTCCAAAACCCRGAGCAGAGGCCTCCAGTGTCCCCTCTCGCCTGGTGACCAGGGCAGGTTTGGCAGGAAGGAGGGACGACACCCTGCCCGTGCAGCCCTTGGATGCTCGCTAGATGTCAGCACCGGGATGCGGATAAGCGAGCACTCCGAGTGCGCTCATCCCTGCGCCCAGCGCGCTCATCCCGGTGCCACACAATGGCACCTCCTGCAGCAGGACCCCTCTGAGGGCTGGTCAGGCTGCCGGGTGGGAACGCGCCATGTGTGAGCTCGGATGACGCCTGGGAAGGGAAGCTTGCAGGGCTGCCTTGCAGACGGCTAAGGACGCTCACACTAAGGCCCTAGCAAGTGCTCAGAGCAGCGCTTGAAAGAAGGAAAATAATCACTAAAATCAGTGTTCACTGCAGATGGGTTCACTTTCWTGCTGCATTTTCACGTGCTACCAACACCAAGATCCTCATTTGCTGCTCCCAYATGGCTGCACTGGGAGAGCTTTAAGCATCACGCAGGTGTGAAAAGCTTCTTCAACTGCAARGCAACTGCGTGCACCCCTGCAGTTTTACTGCAGCCAGTCTGGCGCAGGGAGGATCCCCGGCACATGTTAAGCTACAGGACCAATATTCACTTCCTCCCCCTCATCTTAGGATGATTTTTAATATGGCAACAAAGAGCTTTTAGGGAGAAACTGGCTCAGCAGGGGCAGGCAGAGATGAATATTGCTACCTTAGGATGATCTGCAAGTCATCCAACGGGGAAGTGCTTTGAACTAGAGACGCGAGGCCGCGCGCGGGGCGATACCTGCGCCGCTGCGCCGCGTGCTCATGTCGGCCACGTAGCTCCACTCGTTCGTGGCCGGGTTGTACTGCTCCACGGTGCTCAGGCACTGGCGGGACGCTCCATCGTAGCCCCCCACGGCGTAGAGTTTGCCTGYGGGAGATGCCGTCAGCGTTACAAAGGATCTACGTTACCATCAAACCAGGAGGTCCCACGTGAGGAGACGTCCCGGCTGCAGGTGGACCTGGGAGACCTGCTGGGGCATCTGGGGAAGCTCCCACCGGGAGCATCTGAAGCAGATTCAGAAAGAAGCCTGTTCTTTCTAAGCAGTTATGCTGTCGGCTTAGCCAAGGAAACGTCACAAGACCTCAGTGAGGAGCCAAAACTCCTTGGGGATTTCCCCATGACTTGCTGGCCTGGGACAAGAGATAAAAATCAGAGCGCGCTCTGCTRATCTAGCGTGTCCTTGACAGATCACATTGGTGAGCACAAAGGTTGACACWGTCCATTAGCTACAAGATCACACAAGCAACAAATAGGCCACAACCTCCYATGTCAATGCAATACCTGCCTGCAAACCTAGGCTCAGTTTTGGAGAATCTGGGTCACACCAAAATGAAGCAATGCTGCAAACACAAGTTCCCTTGCACCAAGCGACCACAGCATGGAAGCTCTCAAGGGAGGTATCAACACCATCTGCCAACCTCAGYTGAATGGAATTGAACATTCCATTCCAACTGAACATTGAGCATGACACGGTGCCCACCCTACCTGGCATTCATTGACTGTCCAAGCACCTCCCAACTTGTCACCATCACCCTATTGCCTCYGGAAAGCCTCGTGTGCCACCTCTCYCCTTGCACCAGCAGTTCAAGCTATCTGCAAATGGTGCTAGTTCTTCCAAAGATAAATATTATGAAGTCACCCATAGGAAGATGCTCTTCTCTTTACTGGTCCCGGTGGACGTTTGAGAGCAARATTTTGGAGTGGTTTTGTTTGTTTGTTTTGCTTTTTTTGCATTTCTGTACAGGCATAAACAATTTCATCCACATTTTCTTATCTCCATGAATATTTCAAACGCTTCTTCCTGCTCCTGCTTCAAGCCCCCTAGTACAACTCAAGGAACCGCAGCAAGAGCACCAGCACCAAAGCATGACGAGGGAAAGCTCCTTGGCCTCCATCCATCACTAGATACTTTGAGTACCCACAGACTTCCTGCGGTGAGATGAGCCCTATGGATTAACTACAGGCTATGGATTAACTACAGCCTGCAGCTTGTTCCCTACACCAATGCAATCAGCTCCTCACATCCATATACAATCATTCACATGCAGTTTTTTTCCAGTCGGACACTCCAACAGGTGAAATATTCCTTTGTTTTTTCAAGCAAAGCTATGGAAGAAGATTTTTTTTATGCCTCCTGTAGGAAACCTCTCCACAGAAATGCATCCCACAGGTACATATTTAATTTTTTTTAATCATTCAAGTGATAGACTCACTTTAGCAAAGCCCCATGGCTATTGATAGAAGTTCACAAGCATGGGCCGATTATAGAGGAGATGCTTCTTAAACGAGCATGTAAATTTAGCAGAACAGTCAATATTTATTCTTAATCCATCTCTCACAAACCCCTTTCATGTACTTCACACGGGTTGAAATAAGGCACTTCAAAGTGTTTGTAACAAGGATTGTGCCCTCGACTGCTACCTACTGCACTAATGGGAAATTGCTACACTAAAAATGAGACAAATAAAATTCTTCCAGTTGCTTTAGGAATGATTTTGCAAAAGTTGGAAAAAAAAAAAGATCAAAGATCCTGCCTAAATTGATCGTGCTCCTAGATATAGGAGAAATGCATCCTCTCACAGTGTCTGCTGATGGCCACCACACGCACTGCCTTCCTGCACTGGCCAGAGACCTCCCAGACCTCAGCACTCCAAGCAGCCCCAGAAGAATTGCAGTGCAAACCTGCAGACCCTCACTTGCATTTAGGAGGGTCAGGTAGGTGCAAAATGGGTCAGAGGCTCCTGAGACCATGCACAGACCTTTTCATCAAAATAGAGAGGAGAATGRAAAAAGCCACAGCCATTAAGTCATATAAAAAATCCTCACCAACTAAAGGTAGTTCACAAGGAACAGTCCCTGCCATTCCTTCCTATTGCACTTCGCTGCTGAGGCTTCTGCTCGGATCAGTAGCATTTACTAGGTGGAAACAACTGTTGATTTTCTTACCCTCTACAACTCCAACGCCAACACTGCTTCTTCTTGTGTTCATGGGAGCCACAAAAAACCACTCATTGGTTTTATAGCTATAGGCCTCAACTGATGCCAGACCTAGTTAAAAAGGGGATACACAGGTTTTTCTAATTAAAAAAAAAGAGAAGAGAAAAAGATTGGTGTTGCACTTTTCATCTGCCTTCCACCTCCTCCCAAGCCCATAATTCCCCCCACGTTCCTGCACCACAGGAATTCCCTTTCCTTCCCATCCAGACATGGCCCAGGCCACCAACCCCACCGCTTTGGCAGCAGGACAGTGSGTACCACAAAGTCCCTGTCCTGGGATGGCTGCACCACCGATGTGCTGGGAACAGCAAGGGGAACAATTCCATGTAAACGTTTAAAAAATCATCTGGGCATCCTAACACTCCACCCATCAGCTGCTGAAAGAGGGAGCTCAGGGCTCCCAATACACACTCCCCATAAGATGCCTTGTTTGCATTCGATTCCTGCTGCCACACAAGAAATCCCAGGAAAACCAAGAAACTGCTCTTTTTAGCCCTGAATATGCCTAATAGTCTGTAGGATAGGACTGCAAGAACTAAAATAAAGAAGCAAATAGGGCATGCACTGTGTGGTTACTGAGGAGTCAAGAATGTGGCTAGTTACAGCACACAATAAACCAAATCTCGGGCTCATTCCCTATAAAAATCCTAGCTGAAGGGAGCTGCACTCTCCCTAATGGCACTAGCAAAGCTCCGCAATCTTTGCGGCTGGCTCTGAAATATTCTTTGCAGCTTTTCCACCCAGGCACCTACCGGTGCTGCCGTCAAATCCGCCCACGGCGTARAGGAGGTCGTTGAGCACGGCGGCGCCCAGCGTGCTGCGCCTCTCCTGCATGCTGGCGATGGACGTCCACTGGTCCTTCACGCCGTCGTACACGTCCACCGTGCGCACCCGCAGCGAGCCGTTAAAGCCCCCGACAGCATAAACGTTGCCGGCCATAAACACCACGCCTAATAACAGAGAAGGGAGGTTTTTAAGGCGCTCTGGCAAACAGCTGGGAGACCTGCAAGTCGAGCAGTCGCTTGGAAAAGGAGCGTCATCGGCTGCYGCTCGGTGCGTGCAGGACAGGAGGGGAGAGCAGCATGCAGTCTTGAGCGTTTCCTGTGAGTTAAGAGTATCAGAGCCAAGAAAAACAAAGCATTCGCACCCTATGGAAGGCGAAATGCACCTCACAAGCACACAGCAGTGTAAAGCACAGACTGACTTCAGACTAGAATAAATTTCTGAGTCACAGAGGAGACAACAAATGGGCATCCACACTGCCATCTGTCTCTAGATGACAACTCTAGACTTGCAAATCTGCTCTCCATCAGCCCTCAGGACCAGGAGGGTCTGGTTGAGCTCCTTTCATTTTCACTAGGAAAGTAGTCAGGACAATTGGATTCCTACAGGCTRCTGAGGATTGGGGACAGAGGGGAAGACACTGAGAGAAGAGCAGCCCCCAAGACAGCTTATGAACTGGAGATGGTGGCTATGGAAGGCAACGGGCATGCAGAAAGCTCCTTTGGAGAGCAGGGCATCCATCYGAACCTGAAGGATGCACACTTCTTGGGGTAAAAAAGAAAGAACAGCAAGARAGCAGGCTGCTGGAGGGTAGGCACACAAAGAAAGGTTGAAGGGATGACCAAGGACCTTCTGTCCAGCCCTTAAGAGCTGGATCCATAAGAAGGTCACCCAAGTGATCCTATTACCTGCTCGGCATCTCCGGGAAGGAAGCTCAGCCACCTGATCCCATCGCTCCTCCTCAAAATCGTAGCACTCCACGCTGCGGATGGCTTTGGGTGCTTGCCCGCCCACCACGATCATCACCTGGACAGGGAAAAAGGGAGCTACAAAACCACCATCCCACATGCAGCAGCTGCAAAGGATCCAGTGGCACAACCCAGCCAAGAGCAGTGCCCAAGGGCACCATCAACAGCCCCAGAAACCATGACCTTTAGGTGGTGAAGGTCTACCAACAGCCTCTGCAAAGGGTTATTTCACCTATTACAGGAAAGATTAAAACCCTGCACACAGTTATGGCCATTTAAATCACACATCATCTTTTCTAATGTGGGCAACCCACCCCCTTTCCCTGCGAAAACCAGAATTACTTTGCAGCATGACCCRCAGAGACACTTTTAAGTGCAGAGGATTCCAACCTGTTTCCCATAGGCGCCCTGCTGTTCAGTCATTATCTCTGTGGCTGTGCTAAAAATAATCGATGCTGCTTTAGTAAATAAGACCTGACAGCTGCATTGCCACCTGCAGGGACGGTGGCACTCAGGGAAGTCRCCAGAACTATTAGAAATCCAGGGGTGCTGGGCTGGGGGCAGATGGCAGAAGGGAGCAATTTGTCACCTTCATTAAGATCTCATTAAGGAGACCAATTCTCCTTCCCCACGCACTGGCTGACTGTCCCCCTCTCCTCACACCCTGCAGCTTTCCAGGTGCCAGCTCAGTTCAGCCCGTAGCTGCTGAGCTCCAGTTGAGCACTATGAGCCACCACCACCTGTGCACAAATCACTTGCGATGCCTTCACCGAGAAGCGGCTCAATTTGCAGTTTCTTCTCCCTACGTTTGTTTTTACCCATCATGGCCATCACGAGGAAGAGCCTATTCTCCTCCCCATAGCACTACAAATCAGCAGGAGCAAGCACTGTCCCGGACCACTTGATCTCTGCATGGCCAAGGAGCTGGTAGAAGGTAATTGGCTTTAAACACACTCCAAGAGCAGCTGGGAATCTCCCGCTTTAGTCTCTGCAAGGCAGCTGTGCTTAGCTGAGAGGATRAAACTGTCACTCCAGGTCACAGTTCGACTCCACCACGGTTGCTTTAGAGGTATGAACGTGGTGGAAGACTGAACCGATGGAAATGTTTGATCCACAAAGATGAAAACGAGACATTAGAAAGCAATCTGAATCTAAACCAGCAGCCTGACCACTGCTTATATAACTGTCCCTCACGGAAAGCTGCAGAGAGCCACACGATTAAAGAATTAAGTGATTTCAGAGCAGAACGTAATCCTGTCTCAGCAGCACCGGCAGACGGGAGGAAAGTTTCTCAGTAACAGGATCACTGTAAGTTCATCATCCTCTCCTTTCTTTGCACTTCAAAAGAAGGGAGAACTGACCCRCGGGAGGTTTGGCTCTGAGCTTGCAGGTCATGGTACAGCAAACGCTCTCCGAGAACCTCCAAACTACCTGACTCACTGCTCATTTTCACCTTTAACTTATACAGTCCTTTAATAAGGGCCAAGCCAGCCCAAAAGCTACATTCAACCAATCTCTGTAAAGCAACAGCAGGTGGGAGGCATGCCGTGCATGTGGAACAGTGCTCTGCAAAACTGAATTTCACAAGAAATTTCACAAGTCTAATATCTAAACACCTCGATATTCCCCTACAGCCCAAGTCTGATTCGCAGCCTCAGCATAATATCCTTGCTATGATTTACAGCACGCCTTATACTAATGAAAGGTAATAGCCTGTGGTTTTGACATGCTGCATCTCTGAAGTGTTCATTAATAACTTCCGTGACAGTTTGTCAAGAGACGTGCCARCTGCCTCTCTCTGCTGTGCACGAGGAACTATTTGCTGTTGTCACAGTTTGCCCTGCGCTCGCTAATCAAGTTGAGGCCAGAGCATCACATGCCTCCGGGATAAACGCAGGGAATAACGAGGTTTATTTATTCAGGAGCTGCTTAGTCTACGGAAACCTGCTTCAGTCTTCTCTTTCATGCCTGGCGCACGGCTGCTTCCTGCCCTCTCATGGCACTCGCTGGTCTCCAGATACCACTAGTTTTAAGGCACATTCTCCACGCAGTTCCACTCCTCAGCGCTGCTCACACAAAGGCAACATCAAAGGCTGGTCACAACATATAGGAAATATAGCACCCAGGCCTCCCTTCAACCATTGAAATGCAAATCAGCCAGGAGCTGGTATGAAGCAACGCGTAGGAAACGGCACCAGAAATATTGTGTCAGATGATACAAAGGCACCCTTTCCCCCTCTTTTCGGAGGGGGAACGGCCTTACCTTGGGCAGGCTGACCGGTGTCCTTGGCTTGGTTCTAGGATTCTTTATCAGCTGCCTCTGATCCAGCGGAAGCAARTGATACTTCATGGCCTCGATGAGGAAGTCTTTGCACGTGTTGTTATTCTTGATTAGAGCTTCTTCTTCGACTGTCTGAGGACACACAAAGCAAAGATCACTTGAAGCGAAGAACTTGATGCTGCTGTTCAGAGCTTTGAGGAAAGCATACAAAAYTGGAATTACCCCCCCAAGTACCAATATAAAATAGAGAGGACAGACACCGTAATTCCAGCTCTTTCCAAACACAGGCACGCATTAACATCCAAGCTCACTTTACTCTGGGATAACTAAGAGTGCAGGATAATTGCAGCTCTCTGAAGCCTTAAGAGCAAATATCTCCAAGGAGGAACATTCACCAGGATGGAATTTTGGAATGAAATAAGTTTTCTAAATCAGAAGGCACAGCTGAGGGGAACAAAAAAATAGCATGGGTTCATCTTGTGTATATCAATCTTACTACAATTATAGCCCTTTTTTAGATATATGATAAAAAAACCACCTTGACAAGAACAACCCGCAGAGCTGGCTTCACTGAAAGACACTTCTTGTGCCCACATTAATACCCGGGGCAGGTTTCCCCCAGTCTCAGCTTAGCTGTGCAGCAGCAAAACAACTGCACAACCCTGGGACAGCATCACCTGGGTATTTTTCCTGCAAAAGTGGGAAAGTGCAAGTAGGAATTACCCATTTTCCAACTAACCTGTACCAAGTAGT
The DNA here is from genome assembly GCA_003342815.1 of Eudromia elegans. Taxonomy (NCBI): domain Eukaryota; kingdom Metazoa; phylum Chordata; class Aves; order Tinamiformes; family Tinamidae; genus Eudromia; species Eudromia elegans. The sequence goes on along the minus strand of PTEX01000016.1, from coordinate 4,674,507 downwards.
CTCTRGGCAAAAGGGGCAGGCGAACATGCTCCATCAGCTTAGCCATGTGCTCTAAGCGAGACTCCTTCTCATAATTTATCCAAGAGATAACAGCTTCAAACACCTACACAGATAAAGCACAGTTAATGGCAGGAAGAGACCGGATTTGCAGAGTGGCCTCCCGAAATTAGAGGCATCGTGACTGGCGATATCTCCGGAGGGAAATGCAAGATCTCTATTACAAGAGATGAAAACCCTCAGAGCAGCRGGCACAGTGCCTGGCAGCTCAGCTCACCAGGCACATTAATAAGCAGCGTCACATCCACATGAGCTGTTCCAGCCCCAGAGCTAAGCATGGGTCCTGGACAACTCGACACCGCTGCTCTTTTAGCGGTGGGAAGCAGCCAGGAAATGTCATTTGCTCTCCTGGAATCTGCACAAAACCAGCTCAGGCACTTGAAGTCGCAAACCCCTCGCGTGCCCACCAAGGCACAGCGTCCCCAAGGACAAACCCTCCACTCCAAACAACTCTGRGGGTCACCACACGTCCAGGCCAACCCACAAGGAGTTGTTTGTTTTTCCCTATTCCCCTCCCCATCCCGCCTGCCGCTCCCCAGGAGACCATTTTGTTCCACCCATGCTCGGCCGCTTCCTAAGAACTGATGGAGTCGAGGGCACCATCGCGTGGTCCCCAAGTGGGGACAGCCAAGGCACTTGCAGCAGGGGTTGGCGTTGCTTCCTTGCACAAGGCAGAGGTAGATGGGATGGGGATTCCTCCTTCTGGAGGAACTATATGCTTAAAAAATTAAAAAAGGGGGAAAAAAGACAAGGAACAAGCAGTAAAGTGAGGGCCTCATTCCCAATGCCAGCAAAGACTCCTGCCGCCGAGCTGTTTGGAATTCAGGAAGCAGCAAGGAGGATTTAAGCAAAGCAACAGGGAGCCGCGTAATCAAATCATAGCAAGCATGAAGGAAAATAGTTACTGCAAAATCTTCACTTTTTTCCCCCCTTCAAATAAAAAAAAAACCCACGCTATTTCACTTTAGGCACAAAACTTTAAAAAAATAGGAAAAAATATTGGTAGTTCTGAGATTTTTAGTTGCAAATGAGCATGGAAGGAGGGAAAAAACAATGCTCAGGACACTGGGCTGGGACAGATCCTACTACAGTTCAGGATGATAGAGAATGAGTCTTAAAGGAAGGCAAAGGAGGGCGAGGGAGAAACCACCTCTGTCTGGGCACACGTGCCTGACCTAAAAGCTATATATTAAATATACAGCAGCAATACTTCCCTCAGTGGGTCTGCTCCTTCTGGCTCTGCTAGGACTCAGCTCGGATACTGCCAGCTGCTCTGAGAGATGGAATTACCCCGGGTCACTGGCTGCATTATACACAGGAGCCGCAGTAAGTGCAGGAACCACAAAGCATCTCGCAAACTCTGGTTGTCACAACTTAGCCCTTGGCTGGTCCCAATATTTGCCTACTTGCTCTGGCAGATTTTTTAGGAATAAATTCCTATCTGTTGCATGCAAATACAAGTGTATCTACTTAAATATTAAGCAAAAAGTAAGCACAGAATCAGAAAAAACTCCTCGTCCTCCCACAGACCCACATGCTCAACTTTAAAGCGGCTGCAGCCGTGCTGGTTTGCATTGCACAGAGCTGCGACGAGGGAGCGAGCCCTTTGATTTCCCCAGGCACCAGGCCAAGAAAAGCTCCCTAACAATGCTGCCCAGGCCTGGAAAAAAATTGGTTACTGAAATCGCCCTTCCCCTGCGAGCTGCTTGGCTCATGCAAAGCGATTSCGACACGAATTTGCACCGTTTGTTTTCCTTTGCACAGGCACCCGCAGCCCATCAGGGCCACGCAGGACGGATGCACTTGGTCTGAGGCCCAGCATATCTTCAATAGGGTCCTAAGCTCCAAAGCCAGGTAACCCTGCAGCCTCCCCAAAGGTCCATCTGCCCGTACAGCAGAGGAGCTCGAGGACCCTCCAGAGGAACAAGCTTCTTTCCCCAAACCTGTTACAGGTCATGCAAGAAGCCCCACACCAAGGCAAGCGACCTACAGCTCACCAAGCACCATGACATCTGGGCTGTCCTCAATGTCTCATTCTTTCATTTGAAACCTCAGAGAACATTATAAACCACAGAACAACATCAAACAATGTCTTTTATTCCCTTTCATTAAAAGCACCAATGATACTAGAAAAACATTTCCTGCCTTTTTGGCGGTGGACCTCCTTCAGTTGTTCTGTCCCAAGGTGCAGGACAAGGCAAAAACTCCTCCCCAACCAAGGGAAAGTGAGTTTTGAATTATTTTTTTCAGGCAAGTAACAGGAGCTTTATGCCAATGGAAGTTTCCTGGCCTTCCAGGATGGAATTCAGCTCTGCCCCTCAGGGTTTGGGGCAAAGATATGGATCTGAGAACTGTTACTTCTTATAAAGAACAACCAAGTGAAGGTCATTTGTATGTGCTTTAAGGATTCTCATTACTTTTATTTTCCCTTTCCATGCAAGGTCTGTTGGAAAATGGCCCCTAAATAGCAGGGCACAAGAACAGTTTCCAGAATAAGATCCAGACACGTTCCAGCACTCTTACATTTACTGTTGCTGCGTAATTTACAGTACCTTTTCTTCAGAGGAGACCGTGAGCTTGTCACTCGATATTAAACTGCAAACCTGGTCCAGACTAAGGCTAAGAAATTCTTCTCCCAGCATCACCTCGGGAAAATGCTGCTCTGTTCAACAAACAAAAAGGTGGAACAGAAAATTATAACGAAAATCCAGGCTTGAGATCAACGGAGGGACTAGAGCACTTAGAGACCATCACCGTAAGAGCTCAGAGCGGCCCAGGCAAATGCTGCACCGAACATAAACTAGTCCCAGAGCTGGTTTTAAGCGAACGTGGTATTGAATTGGAGGCAACTTCATCTCTGCCCCCCTCGAGGCTCTCAGCATCTCCCTGCCACGTTCCCAAGCCCCCTCGCCTCTCTCTGACTTTACAGTTTTCTGCTCACGCCTTCTTGTCTCCAAACGTTCCCCTCCTGCTGCAACTCTAGGATCTGCTTAGAAACTAAATACAGCAGCTTGTACCACTGGTTATAGCTGCAGACTGGAAGGTTTGGGCTCATGGCCGTATGGATCCAAAAGGCATCATCCAATCTGTTCTGCATTACAGAAAGGAAATAATTAACAATTTGTAGGACAAACTGGCCACCAGCCGGTTACCAAGAATTTCACAAGCATTTGTTAAAAATATGTGCCCACTTAATCTCACCTACACCTTTTATTTTCACCTCTACAAGGTATTTTGCTGGCCAAAAAGCAGCACTAGAGAGGCTCAGGTAGGCAGAACGTCTGGATGGCACCTCAGAGATCCCAACCAGACAACTCCTCACCAGCACCAGCACTCAGGGACACTTGTGCTTCCCCTGCTACGGACCCCACTGAGCTTCCCGGGGACTGGAACTAAGCCAAGATTCTTGACTAAAAATAGCGGTATCTGGATAAGGCTTCATGATCTGTGTTATGCTGCAAGGCAAGCACAAGTTCTAATGAACTGGTCTTAAATATTTGTGAAAAAGGAAACGCTGCTGACACAGGAATCTGTATGTTCTCTGACTTCTGGACACAATCTCCTATTCATTCTGGACTGGCGTTTTGGCAGTAGAAACATATTTCAGCTCTTCTTATTTGTTGGAAGCAAGTAAAATATTTACTGATTTGAGTAGGAACTTGTGCCTTCCTGGGTCAGGAAGGCCCCTCCACCTCCAGCAGTTACCCAGTGGCTGAACTGAGCGTTTCCCAAGAAACTGAGCTCATATACTCAGGGACTCTCGAGCCTGTGGACCTCTGTCTCCGCTTAATGCTCATTACATAAACAACATAGTGAAAAGAATTTTAATGGCATTTTTATTAATGGCATTTCATTAACATTACATGGGCTATTGTACTAACTGGGACACACGAAGGCCAAAGAAACAACAAAGCAGACCTTCTAATTGCCAAACAACCAAATAAACATACAGTGAATGCACTGCTTGTTGGGTTAAAGATTAAACAGGGCCTAGAAGCAAGGATAATGAGATATTGCAAGCAAGCCTTTTCACAATTAACCATTCCTTCCAAGGTACCTTTTCCTCCAGGGGATAATACAGCCAGGGCAGCTGGAAAGGTTTTGCTTTAATTTGCAGGAGGAGAGGGGAGGACTTTGTGGGCACAGTTTTATTCCACAGAGCCTAACTAGAGTCCAGTTAAAGAAAATAATGGAGCAAGAAAAACGCTGCAGGACAGAGCAGGTGGCTCCAGGAGACAGCAGGTGTATTTTGCTTATACAGACAGACAGAATCGAGTAGAAAAATKATCAGCTTCTCCCATGAAGATATCAAGGGCTCCTTGCCTGGAGAAGGCTGGAAAGTGCAGGGAAGAGTGTGGCCCCACTTGCAGCAGTTTTACCTATATTCCCTAGAATAGAGATGCAGAAAGCAGCTGCCTGAACCCGCTTCTTGCGGCCGAGCACGTGCACTGTCAAGGGAGCAAACGCTGCAGAGGCAGCAAGGAGGACTCCCACCCACGGAGCTATTGGTATGCTGATCAGAGGCTCACATTTTATGACAATTTGTTTTAGCTGACTGTTCCTGCTCCCACTGAGATTTAATATTGCCTAGTGCCAATTATCCCTAGTGGTCACAACCATATCTTCCTGCTGTCATGGGCCAGTGTCCAAGAGGAAGACACGAGCACACCAGCGTGGCTTGTGCTGGTGAGCAGGCAGCCAAAGAGCTTCTTAGGAATAATACCCTGGTGAAGCATTTTGTAGACTGGCAGCCAAAGAATCCTTTTCATCTCCAAGGTTTTCTTTGCAACCAAATTCAATTCCTCAATTTGCAACGTCACAAAAAAGTTACTAGCCTGCAATCTGACAAAGCAATCCATTCCATGTTCTTTCCATCAGGATAAAGAGCTTCACCGGGATAGGGAGATCACACTCAACACAGCAGCCAACACGACGTGGAAACAGGCTGCACTGCCCAAACAGAGGACCCCTTGCTCACCTGCGTAGGCGTTGGCCTGCTGCAGAAGCTCGGTGCACGCGTGCACGTCCGCAAAGGCTCGAATGCCCAGGCAGTTCGTGGGATGCAGCTGGGACTGAAGAAAGTCACAGCAGTTCTTTCTAACATCCATCAGCTGCAAGAGACTGGCAGCTGGCAACAAAACCTGAGAAGACAAGAAAGGGGAACCGAGAGTTAGCAACAGAGAAAGGCTGACTCGCAACTTCAGCGAGGCCCAATTCCTCCTTGCACAGGGCCACGTCACTGCGAGATGCAAAAAGGTGTATGAACGTTTTAGCACTGTCTAAATGTGGAAGCTCCCACTCTGTGCCCTGAGAGATGGAAATAGCTTCACCACGAGGATCTAGCGGAGCTCTTCTGCTCACGTCTGCTCTCCTGAAGGACCTCAAGGCAAGCAAGGGGAGGACAAGACAGCAGCAACTCTAGATGCATCTACTTTCTGGTTTTGCTCCAGGCAGATCCAAGCAGAGTTCTTTTTCCTCTGTGTCTACAAGTGTCCTATCACATTCAAAGCTGCAGCAAGCCCCTTGCTTTGTCATCCTCAAAACCTTGAAGCCTAGAGTATTTCCAACAAAACTCTCAGCTCACGAGCAGGGGAGTCAAATGCCATTTTTATAGAGGGATTTCTCAGCAATGTCCAGGAGGACTTAGGTACAGCAAGGCTCGTGGGAAAGATGGGGTGAACTCTGGACGTCTCAGTCCTGTGATTCACAACTGCACCTGAAAATGAACCGATTCCCTTGCACCCACCGTATGCAAGTGTAAAAAAGCAAGATAGAATCCTATGAGGAATGTGACATCTGCTGGAAAGAACATCTTTGAGGCCAGCAACTGAGCACAGGAAGTAAAAAACACAATCAGCCTGGATGTTACAGCTCATGACATCAGTGATTTCCTCTCCTATGATCTTACAGCAACTGCAGGCGTTTCTTATTCCAGCTCTTCCACAGCCCTGGCTGGTTCACACATGTCCTAACCAGGCATCTGTGCTCGCCATCTGAGCACAGATTTCCGGAAAATTATTTTCAAACGAAAGAACAAGCAGCTGTTAAACAAAACAAACAGGTTAAGAGTCCTCACCACCGTCAGCTCAGCACGGAGGGAAGGGGAAATGAAGCTCTCCTGCTGCCCCTCACCTCCTCCCTGGCACTCGGGCCCATCACAACCTTCCCCCAGGTGTTTCCTACACCCCCAGCACATTCCAAAATCCACCTTGATAGGTAACAGTAAAGAAATCAATTAACCTACGTGTCCACGTTGGCCCCAATATCTTGATGCCTGGAGGAGATTAGTTGGCGCTTTTAATTAAATCAAGACTTGCATAAGAAGTTGGATCCCTGTAAACCTTCTGTGGCAATGCACGAGCCCAGGCTTCCTCCTGGGCGACCTGCATGCGGACACAAGCACGTTGACTGGCCCAAATATTTGGGGATATTGCCTCTAAGAGGGACTCTTCTCACTGCCATCACTGGCCAGCTGCCCAGGACAGCCTCTCGGACACGAGGACAGTGTTATGCTTGCTCTACAGGTCAGAGCAGAAGGTGTCCTACTCCACTGTAATTGACAAGAAAGGGGCACTTTCATCTAATACTTTTTAAAAGAATATAAATAGCCTGCCAACAAATCAGTGGATGTTCCGTTTCATTTCCCAGCTGAACATCTCACCATTGGCTTTGTTTTTAACCAGGGAGGGTGAAAAGCAAGCAGAGGATATCCGCTAGCATGAGCTCCGTTTCCTTCAGCAATAACAAGAGGAAATGCCCTGCCTAATACACAGCAGAACCAAGCTCCAGCTCCACTAAAATCCAGGCAAGTTACTTCATTTGGGCCTGGATTTGGCTCTTCATCCTTGAATCCCAACCACCAGGAACAGTTTGGAGAAAACACATACAGGTGTGCTGGCCTCTCTACCAAATCAACCTCCTTAACAAAACCTAACGGCCATTGAAACTATATCAATTAATTATTGAATCTGAATTCTTTCCGATATAAATTATACAGTAAACTCATTTGTAGTGCTAAACAGCAATAATAATCTGATTAACTAGAACTGGTCTATCTCTGTATATAAAACTATTTCATAGAACATTGTCCCTGCAGTCAAACACTTTTATAAACCTTTGAACTAGAGGTCTCTTTCAACCAAACGAGCTGGGTTGCTGTAAGGGTTGGGCAGTTTGTCAACCTGCTCACACTGGCCATCAAAGAAGGATTTAGATGCAAAGCCAAGCAGCACATCCAYGACCAGAGCTGGGCTGAATATCCGCACAAACAGCAAGATGCTTTTCCAGAGCTTCCTGGAAAAACAGTGACCAGAGGAACATGTGGATCTCACACCATCAAGGCAGGTTAAATATGGCCTCGGAATGAGATGGCTCCGAGCTGCCATCGATGTTGCCTGCTCATCCCTAATCTACCTTCTCCAGCTGCACTGCCYAAGCACAGCTGTAACTCCTGCAATACATAATAACAGGCACAACTGCTGCTGAGAGCGCTCATACTGCTCCAGCAACAGATCCAAGGCAAGGGTCTTTCACAGAAGGAAGAAAATAGCCCCAATTTGTTACAAGCTCCTAAAGCTGAGCTGAGTCAGGCTTCGCCCTTGGTTTTTACTTTCTGTAGCTACAGCTTTCAGAGAGAACCAGAGGAGAAAGATGAAGAATCCCACTTATCATCCCTTTATTTTAGAAAAATCAAAGTGGTGCCTGTGCTGGATACATTCCCGCCTYGGTTTTGAAGTCCTACATCTTCCAGGTAACCTGAGGTACTGCTGAAGAGGAAATTATTATTATGTCTGCAAAGATGACAGTTCCAACATCCAGTCCCCCCAGGAAGCTGATTTCCAGGCACATTTTCCATTTTCTTTCTGTGTGAATCAGCCTATGGCTCGTCTAGAAGGCACGTGGGATCCTGCACTTCATTAGTAGGAGCTCAGCTGTGAAACCAGGTTAATCACGACTTTTCCCAGGGAGTCATTACAACCCTAACAGTAATGACTTTCTCGCCCGGGACCGCAAGGCTCAGGCTGCCCGCAGGTAATTAAGTGCCACCAGCGAGGAGGACCTGTGCCCACCGCCGTGTGAACAGGGACCGCATCCACAGTCTACAGCAAGAGGCCTGGGGTCTTCACTGGAGCTCAGAGGATGATGAGGGGCCTCCCTCACATCTCTCCTGGCTCACCAGCACCACAGGTCGCATCACACAAACCACAGGCTTCAGCATCATTTCTTTTCTGACATAAATGCCCCAAAAAGCTTGTGCCCAGAGACAGACAGGAGACGCAACACAGGAGTTCTCCATGCAGGGCTGCCTGGTTTCTGGATGGGTTTGGTCTAAAACGGGAACCCAAAGGAATCCTTTCCACATCTCCTTGCTCTCCTGGCTTCYTTAACTGGCTCTGCAAAAGCAAAACGTTTAGCAGAGGCCCAGGAGAACAACTTGTCCCTGGAGAGCAACTCTGCACACACAACTCCYCCCATTCCTGGGTCATTCAGTCCCRACTTATTTTTCAGTAAGAGCTGTTGAATTTTGTCACCATTTTTCTCTGCCTTTGTCTGTCATAGTTGCACATGGATGAAAAGCCTTATTTTTACAGACCARCTAAAATCCACCCCCCTGAATGACAGCCGCGCTCAGCCTACACCCCACCAGCAGTTCAACATCAGCCCGTTGTGCTTCAGCGCTGCTGGCACAAGAGATCTCGTGCTCCTATTCACTGCAATGCATCTTCTGCCAAACACCCAGAAAACCACATGACAAGGACACAGAGAGCAAGCAAAAGCAGCCAGCCATTCACCCGCTTCAGAAACACAGTAGCATCAACACCTCAAAGCCTTCAAAGACGTGGCAAAATCATTTTCTAGCATGCTCTAGGTGAGCTCTGCCCGCTCACTAAACATCAGCCACAGCATAACAGCTTGGGGTCCACCACCGTGTCCAGGTCAATGCTCTACAAGGTCAAGCAGCTCTGCAGAGGAGCTGGTGGCACTTGAACTCCCCACCCGGGGCTGCACTTCGGCTCTGCTCAGGAAAGTCACATCCAGCCTATTCCAAATTGCTGGACTTGGCTCCCATTACCCTTCACCCTCCATCACACCTTATGCTCAGGTTTGAACACAAGGGGTGAAAAACAAGCAGCAATGCCACTCTTTCAGCTTCCAAACCAGAACTTAAGTGAAAAATAGAATGTTAAAACTGTTAAAACAGACAGCTTTTACATAGACTCATAGTACCAGGCCATAAGCATATGGTTTCCACTGAAGSCAGCCAGGGCTCCAAGTCGTTCACTTCAGTGTTTCTAACTTTTACCAAAACTGCACGGTAACATTTTCTTTCCAATAAATTTATCCAGATCCATCTTCACATTAGACCCTTCTGTCACGCGTAAGCAGCAGTTGTCTTCACAGCTACCCTGATATGTGGGCCACAGAGGAAAAGTAGAAGACAGTGGGTCTGGCCATTYCCAAACGGGTTTTCTTCAGACTAGTCCATGACTGCCACAAAAGCAGAAATCCTTCCTCTGTTCCATGCCTTCCAACCAAGCTGAAATACCAAACAGAGGCAAAACACCTCTCAGCATAGAGCCTTTCAACCTTCCATCATCCCTGAACCATTTGCCTTGAAATCCCTCTCTAAAAAGCAGGTCCTTGGAATCACAGATTTTCTTCTGTCAACTCTTTTCTACAGCCACACAAAACCCCCTGCAGTAGATATTAACCTCTTTCTTCTGCTTTGGTCAGTGCCAAAAATATCTGGAGATGGGACGGAGGCTTCTTTTCAAACCTTCTATCGATTGGTTTCTTCACCCAATTAGATTTAATTCCACAAAACACTTTCGATGTGGATATTTTTAAACACACAGTAAAGCCTAAAGTCGTCACTTAATCTTGTTTTAGACTGGCTTCATTTCCTAGCTCTCATGAATTATCCTACCTCTATCCCAAAGAGTTATTCACAGAGCATTTATTTAAATTAATCATGTAGAGAAAGGGCTTCCTTTATTAGATTAGGAAAAAAATCCATTCCCAGACCTCAGTATTCATCAGAGTCCTATTTTTTATATGATTATCAGCGAGATGGGAGACAGAATAAGAAAATAAGGCTCCTTCCCTCAGCTCTCTGCAAGCCCTAGGCCACCAAATCCAGCTTCCTGAGCTGTCTATGTGCAGGTGTAGCCAGAGCTGAGCACTGAAACACTCACACAGGGGAAAGCTGGGCCATGCCAGTGACTGAAAACACGYCTCATTCACTGGAGACCAAGGGCATCCAGAAGAGCAGATGGCATCCCGAGCTCCACGCTTCCCACGCGCCGAGCGGGTGCTTCTGAGCCAGCTGGGAACCAGCAGGGGAGAAGGAAAGCACGTCCCAGACAAGACACGGATAGAGTCTCCACGTGCCCTATCRAAAGGAAAAACTCCTTGACCGTGTGATGAGGGGCATTTTTCCTTCCGCAATGGAAGATCCTAGAGGTCCAAGGAACTCAACTCCTAGCAGCATGCCAGGGTGATGGGAGCGAGGCACCATTCCCAGCTCCCTATGAGCCTGCATATGCACCGTAACTAAAGGTAACTGAAGGGCTACACACTGGGGAGCCAGCCCAGGTGACCTCTTGCTGTAGGAACAAGCTCAGTGTGTCCTCCCCACGCAGGCAGCAAAGGGTTAAAACATTGAAGACTGTTGATACCCTGTCCCATACCCAACCCAAAGAGGAAGGCGACAAACTGCAGACAAACCCAGGGAGCAAGTGAAGAGCCTGTCTGCACACAAGCACCCAGCACCCTCAGCAAAGGTGCAGCAAATAAGTGCACAGCTGCTCTCCTACAGTCAATACAGCCAAACAAAAAGCCTTGCCAGCTTATACATGGTCACAGTCTTGCAACAYAGGCAACAAGACACTGTCACGAGCATCCTGATTTATCCATAGACTCCCTTTGAAATACTCTTTCCACTTTTAGACAAATATTCACCTCAAAGRAAAACAAAAAAAGGAAAAATGCTTTCATTTTAACAATATATTCCACTCAAAGCTCTGCCAAACAACTCATACGCCCCAGAAGARTTTAAAAACCTAACAGCCAGATTCTTCTGTTGTGACCTCAAAACAGCTATTTGACTTGCTGCTTGTTCGAGTGTATTCTGACCTTCGACAGACTGACCCACAAGTYATCACGGCTTCGTGGAAGGCAAATGCCTAATCTCATTATAAGAGCATGATGTGAAAGCTAAATGCAACATGACTTAAGTGCAGGGGAAGCAGCAAAATGCCTCAAGACTAACCAGCGAATGGAAGTAGCTCTTTTCAAGCTCAACCTTTTGCTTTCTACAGCCTCAAGAGATCCCTCGCCCTCAAAGTACCCCGTACCTTTGAGTTGCCAGGTTTTCACTTCAGCTCCCAAGGAAGAGGTCGAATCTGCCTTACCTGCACGTTCTCTTCCGTGACCTCTATCTCGGCAGTGTAGATGTAATCAATCAGCTTCCTCAGCGTCTGCCCATCGACATCTTTTATTTCAATCTTCTTGGCTTTACTTTCAGACATGTCTCCTGCAATTCGTTGCAAAAGGAGGGTTAGAGTTTGCTTTGAAAGGTGTCTTYCCAGGCCCTCGCTCCCCAAGCATCAGCACATAGGTATCTCACCAAGACACTGTCTTGTGCTATGACTAAGGGCAACAGCGGAGATTCTCAYAAGCCTCTTAATGCCACCTAAAAACTCTCTCCTACATTTACAGGCAGCAGGGAATTCAATAAACTCCACAAATTGACTCTGAGGAAGGCAGCTAAATACTACTCTGGCCAAATTAAAGCAAAGGTCTGCCTGCATTTAGCCCATCTATCCCGCACTGCAACCTCTCCTCTTGCATATACACACAGATGAGAGAGTTGTCGCAGCTAAATTAGGCAGCTTGGTGGTACACCCTGCARCAAATGCAATGTAGTGCCATCCTTTCCCTCTAGAAACTACCTCAAACCTTCGGAGGAAGTCAAACGTACACATCAGCAGTTGCACACCATCTGCTGCAAGTTTCTCCCCMAAAATTATCCCACTGTAACCTGTTCACACAGTTATGCCTTATGGAAGGCATCTGTGCCATAGACACGCTGCTCAACCACCTCCTTCCCAGTCTCACGCCTCAGAATAAGTCTTTGCAACCAAACCTTATCCCATCTCCAAATACCATGCTCAGATCCCCCAAAAGAAACAAAAAAAATACACCCTAGAAGTATGCAAGCAAAAGCCATATCTATCTAAGAGCCTGTGCATGAGCCTCATGCTTTATGCTCATTTTCCCCATCCCCATTACAATCAGCATGGAGCCTAACAYGGTGCAGGACCCACTGCAGGTACCCTGCACATACTGGGAGTACCTGGCAATAACAAACTCCTGCTRCTGGGAGGACACTAAACGCTCCCAGGACCCCCTCTTAACATCCACACGCAGCAACCACGGTTCCCTGGATCATGAGTGGATGTTAAAATGTTAAAAGCAGAGCAGAGTCTCGAGGAATGAGAGAAAAGGAAGAACAAACGCCAAAACGGAAGAAAACAATAAACAGAAATATAAAGCTAAACAAAGGAAAGATTGAAAAAATGTCAGTTCTTAGACCAAGGAATGAATAAGCACTACTTTAAGAAACCTGGTGATTCAGTGTTGCTGAGGGATTAAGAGGAAAAACAGGTCCSGCAGCCCCTGCTAGAGGTAATGAGGTAATTACAGCGCCCACCCCCGTGCAGCGCGGCAGGACCCGGCCGGGCTCGTAAGTGCACAGGGCACTTAGTGCCTATTAACGTGGCTGCTAGAGGGGGACYAGGCTGAGCATAACCTGCATCCTGGGGATTCAACTTTCCTACCTTCACTTATGCCAGTAAAAAGGTTAATAACAGGAGTGGAATCAGTTCATAAGTATCCAAAGAGCCAACAGCATCTTAGAGGAAATGTGGGAGGAAATAGCATTTGTTCCAAAATCATTTTTAAGATGAAATAATGCAGCTTTAACCTGAGAAGTACATGAACACAAATGCACAAGTACAAAGGGATAACTGGCCTACATTTGGGAAGCCTTCAAAGGAGACAGGACRTTTAGCAGATAGAATAAACATCGTCTCCCGCGCGCCTCCTCCCCAGACCAAGATGAGAGGGGGATTCTGAAAGCGGCTGCTCGGATGGAGCTTGGAGCTGCTTTAAGGTGTCTCCAGACAAAGCCCTGCCTCAATTGTGCATCCAAGAAGCAGAGCAGGGGTAGCACCCGAACTGAAGCTGGGGGGGAGACCCACAGCACGTGCACAGGGATCCATCGAGAAACAGCTCGGAGGGACCGATGCGGTAACGCCATGTGTCTCTGTGGCACATGCGGCACAGCCAGCAAAAATAAAGGCTGCGTGGGCCGCTCTGCCCACCAGCAGCTGCCAGCCCCGCGCAGCAGCATCCCGCACACCCGCCAGCCCGCTAAAGCGCCCACAGAGACCACCCTCCAAAGCGATGGAGGGGACACGGAGCTGGGAACCACCTCCTCTAGACTCCCTTTGGTACTGCAAGGCAGAAACGAGAGCGGTGCCTACTCACTSCAGGTCTCCCCAAGGTTGGCTTCAAAAGAAACGCCTAAGCAGAGGGCACAGGATGGCACAGGAGAGATGCCAAGGGCATCACAAGGTCTTTCATTAATTAAAGCCAGGCTGGGCCGCAGAGCACAGCGAGCAGAGCAAGGCTTGCTGGTCTCAGCCTGGTTCCTGCCGTCCACGGCTTTACACGAGCCACGGGCTGCTCTGCTCCCTCCTGTCCTTGCTCACGGGTGCCAGCAGCATCACTCGGGCATTTGACAACATCCCCTCCCCAGGCAACGCAACACACAGCGGGAGGAGATGCAGCATCAACCCCCACATCAGCAAGACCCAGACCTCCAAAACTGGGCACAAAAGGGCACCAAGGAGCAGCCTCCGCGCGACCCAGCGCGTGGCGTAAAGGTGAGGGGAAGACGGGAGCTGCCGGAGCTGCTCCGGAGCCAGAGGCAGCCGGAGCGGCAGCCGCATGACCGCGGTGCCCGATTACTGTTTAACCGGCAGCACGAAGCATTACCAGGCCCAGAGAAATCCAGCACAGACAGAGCAGCACGGCCGCCCGGATCACCGATCCGTCCCGCCTGGACGACCTCCAAGCACGAGAGGGCTTTTCCAAGAAGTTCTGTTTATCAGGAGCGAGCATCACAGGGACTAGCAAATCCACTGCCAAAGCCCAGTCCCAGGATGCAGTTCCAGCTGCCTGGAAAACAACAGGGCCTTCAAARTCTCACCAAGCTTGTAAAGGCATCGCTGCAAACCTCAGATCTCGCCTGACGTTCAGACACCTGTTTATGCCGGGGCTTTAGAGGCTTGTGCAGATTTCAGTGTCCTAATTGCATCCTCTTTTCGCAGTCAAAACACTATTCTTTCTGCCTCTCTCCATTACAGAGTGTGGGGGGGAAATGACTTCCAAACGTCAAGCTTTCTCCTGAAAAATGTTGCATTCTGCTCCCAGGGAAGCCAATCAAACCAGGCCTAACCCCAAGGCTTCTAAAGGAAGAAGCATCCGCACAGCTCCCGAGTCTCTTTGCAAGGGGCTCCCTCCATCTCTCGGTCACACTGACCCACAGATGTGAAATCAGACTAAAATCTTATTGATGCCCAGCGATGCACCAGGCTGGAGCTGAGGGACCACAACAGCCATTCCCTGGAAGGCACAGTCTTATTCCTTGTACCTGGTTTCATCAGTTCCCCTCCTTGGAAGGAGGGCAAGCAAAAGGACAGGAAGTCACAGAGCTGCCAAGCAGACCAAGTTTGCTCGGGCAGCTCCAGTGCATTGGTCATTCCTTGGTACCAACACTGCTTTTTTGACCACACGGCATCTAAGTGCATCCCCAATAGGGACCACGCGATCAGAAAAYGTGTCTTGTCCTCCTCTTCCCTTCACACCAGGGCTGCGTCTGGCACAAGCACACAGAGGGCTGTAAGAAAGGKAGAGCTGGAAACACTCAGTGGGACCAAGAGCAGAGCTACTGCAGGCAGAAGCAAAAAGAAAAAGTGCTGTTGGAGATCAAAGACCCGTGATGGTGAAYAAGCATCCACGGGACTGAGCCTCAAAACTGCAGCTCCTGCGCTGGGGACTTTCCTAATGTGCACCATGAGCATCTAGGGCACGGCACACGTGCTTGATATTAACAACTACGGGTTTCCCTGAGTTTGCATTCTCTTTAAAGAAAGAAAAAAAAAAGAGAGATAAGAAAGAAGTAAGGACCAGCAAGTCTCATAGTTGTCCTAAGTCCTGTGACCCACATGCTACAACGCCCTCATCCCTGTAACAGCCTATCTACTGGCACTGTCTCGAGGAAATAAGTCAAAAGACAACCAAGATCATCCATCAAGCAAAATAAACCGCAAACCCCACTGAACTTCCTCACGTCCACGTAAATCCTCTCTAGAGGCCCCTGCTACACCCCCTGCTGCAGGTGCTTCCACAGGGATGCAGCCAGCAGCCTCCCAATCCCGCTCAGCCCGGGCACAGTGAGGGCCGTAGGGAAGAGTACCTGTAAACATGGCACAGAAATAGGGGCTGCAGGCCGCAAGGACCACGCGGTGCGCTTCCATCTCCACGGCTTCRGCCACTATCACCACGTCACAGAGGAGCCGCTTGCTGCAAAAACACCAGAAAGGACAAAGCGTCACTTCAGAACTCCTGGTGGTGCAAAAAGTTGTCAGMAAACCCTGAGAGCAGCCCCCAAACCCAGCGAGGCCAGAGCAGGCAGCCGAGCCATGATCAGGCAGWGCAGCTCCTGCCGATCCCCGTGGAAGGTCCTCTTCTCCTTCAGCTGGCCACAGGGCAAACCCTGCATCCTCCCAGCACAGCAGCCCTGCTTGCTGCTGGCCTCCAGCTGTTCCGATTCAACGCAAAACATCTGGAAGCTGAACTAGACACACAGGCTGCCCCAAGAGCAGAGGCTGGGAAAGGCTCTCCCTCCATCTCTAAAAGATCGGTGCAGAAAAGCCAAGAGCCTTGGGTATCACCTCGAGGCAGTCCTGGTAGAGCTCTAGAACAAGATACAGCTGGTGATGCAAGGGAAGAAACAGTGCTTTGATCTTTACACAGTGTTTGGAAAGGCACAGCAGAAACAGAAGGGCTCTTGGAGCTTTCTTCTCAGTCAAGCTTGGTAGAGAAAGAAGCATTTGCCCCGTGAGCTCCGGAATTTCCTTGTGTCCCATCTGGCACAAAGGGCTTCCCCATCGTCCTGGCCACAAGCAGCAGCCAAGCACTAGAGTTTATCAGAGGTCCTGATGCAACTTTAGTACATGAATCGGGCTGGGATTAAGAGCCACCAAGATAAAATGAGGAGTTCCCGACAGAAACCAAAACCCTCCTGAGCTCCCCCACGGACCCACGGCTCGGCTTGGGCAAAGCCACTTCATTAATCAGTGACCTTTTCCAGCAGCCCCGTGTATGTCCTTTGAGGATTCATTAGTTAATGTTTGCACAGCACTGCTGAGATGCGGGCGGCTACAAGTGCTCAGCCTCCCAATAAGTTGGTTTAAGATCTCTGAGCACACAAATGCAAAGTGAGGGTGTTTTCATTTCAAATGTCAAGCCTGAAAAAAGAAAAAGATCAGAGGCAACAAATCGAGATGTTGCCTTCCCTTTAGGATTGCTTATCGCAAGGCTGCAGTTTTTCTTCAGGAAACCGTATGAAATAAATCCGCACAGAGCTTTGGAGAGACGAGGTATGTCTCCCTGCTCTCCTCCACGCATTGAAATATACATACAGAATTGTTTGTGAAACAAAAGGCTACGGTCRGAAAATAGGGGAAAAAAATAAGCAGGAGGTCTGTGCTCTGCACTTACCCAGCAGGGGACGGAGGGTGGAAGTAGGGGAGTTTTTCAATGGTCTCTTAATGGAGGCCTTCTCGTTCCCTCCAGCTTATCTATATTCATCTGAAGTGCTTTTCATGAAAAATAATTTGATTTATATTTGGAAGTCAAACACCTCAAGCGACCAGCCTACAGCAAGCCTTTAGCAAGATTTTTCCAGACCTTCTGAAGGCATTAAATGGAGGCACGGTTATTCAAGGTAGCTATTAACACTGATTGCTGGCAGCTTAGCTGATTGCCAGGCTCAGTGCACAATGCACGCGGATGTGGGAACTGCGTATTCCCAAAGAGCAGCRGAGGCTGAGAAAAGAGGAGCACCCAGGGCAGGGGGAAAAAATAACCCAAAACCTAACAATAAACAGGTGCTCTAGGGCAGCTTCAACCTTATGCATTTCAGCGTTGCACAAGAACAAGCGAAATACACACTGCCAGGCCCCAGCTACTCCCACTGCGCTTCAATTAACAACGGAATAACGGCAGCACAATGGATTTCTGAATTAGCTGGAGAAACCTCTTKTCAGATCTTTCGCTGTCAGTACAAAGAGAGGACCAGAGGGAAGCCATGAAGAAAACACTCAGTTTCATGGGATTGCTACAGAGGAAGGACCCCTCCATTTTCTGCTCCTTATGCACCACCTGAGAACTGCTGACAAACACGTGCATGGGGAGATGTTTCTAATCCCACCCTACGCTGCAGGAGGTGCCTATCCTCAAATCCTTACCCACAGGAGAGAGGTGGCTCTTGGAGCATCTTCCAAGCGCTTATGGCATGCAGGAAAGAGCAAAACGCTTTACCTGCTTTCACCGTAACACCTGCATAGTGAGCAGCACCTGCATGATACTGGGAATATAGGGACTCCTTTAAAAATGGGGTTGAATCTCTGTTGCAGTGGCAAAGGGCTCAAACAAACRGGTTGGAAAATAGTTCACTAGACATCTCCGTGGCTCAAGGGATAAGAGCTGTGGAACAGCTTGGGTTTAACCACTACCACCCCAGCAACRGTTACTTACTGCATTCGTGGGGATTTTGCCAGCCTTCCTTCTCCACGTGCCCACACCGTCATGCAAGGACACTCCAGGGCTCCCCTCGAGCCCAAATGTTGCATTTTCACCATCCCTTCCTAACGCCTGGTGGYAACCCCCATGCAGCCACCAGCTGGGACAGGGGCAGCCTGGGTCCCCCTTGGGCACGTGCCTACCTCCGTAACTCGTTCATGACCTTGAACGCCTTCCTCATGTGCGAGGGGTTGACCGTCACCGCGCGCGGCTCCTTCTCCTCTTCGGCCCCCTCGGAGGACCGCGAGCTCTGCTTGAYGCTGAGGAAGGGGCAAGAGAGAAAAAGGAAATTAAAGAGAGAGCAGAAAGTTAATTCAATAATGCTAAAATAAAAGGAATCATAAAAGCGCCATGAGAGGTTTAGCTCTCACATCCCCACCCACAAAATGCAAGYGTACAAATGCAGGACTTGCATCTTCTTCTGCAGAGGCGAATCCAAAAAGGACCTTTAAAAGCAAATCCAAAAAGGACTTTTAAAGGCACCCGCACGGCTGCCAGGGCATCTGCTTTGCCGGGGCTCCAACGCATTTCCCAGCTAGAAATAGGCCTATTTAATGTCACTGAAACACACAGAAAGAATTACTAAGCGAGCCTTTGCACCAGGGCCGCCACTCTATAGGTGAAGCAAAATCCGATGCACCCAATTATTAAGGGCGGCGTTAACGAGGCCAGCGGGTGCCCGAGGCGCAGAGCGTCCCCGCCGCACTGTGCCYGGCTCTGCATCCCGCGCTGCCGCCGGCTCCAGCATCCTCCAGCACGAGGAAACGCGCCCCCCAAAGCACAAGCAGCTCCCCCCAGCCCTCYATGTGCACAGCTGAAACCCTGCAGGAAGGCGGCAAAAATAATAAATGAATAAAAGAGTGCAAGCAGAAGAGGGAGGCTGCAGACACGTGCGCACAGGGCTGGGGGGGGCAGCAACCCGCTGCGTTCCCTCCCCTTCCAAGACGGCCCTCACAGGATCCCAAAACAACGGGTGCAAACAAATAAATAATGTGAGGCTTCTCAAATAAGCCCAGGATATATTTATGTATTAGCATTCCAGCACCAGGGACCAAAGATGTGTATTTTCAGCTKTTTCAACTGGCAGTTCAAAAGACTCAGATAGTTTCACCAAATACCAAGAGAAAATGTCAGATCCAGCAGCCTTTATAAATCTCCATGACAAAATTCCGATCAATATTCATCCAGACGCTTTAAAGGCTAAAATATTGCTTGGGATTTTTAAGGAAGATGGATTGATACCAAWGAGCACAAGGAGTGACTTTACCTAAAGAGCATCCAAAAAGACCCTCTCACTCTCACTAGCAAGGGTGGGTTTAAGTCTTTACTAAGTACCTAAATGCTTCCCATAAAGTTCTCCGTGTCATCTAGAAYGTAACTTGATTCAAAAAAAATCAGGGTCGGCTACTAAAAGCTTTTCCAATTGACTCACGAAAAAAATACCTTTTGAAAGAAAACAAAGTCCCGTAATTCATCTTTCAGACCACCTCAGCTTCCCTAGATTTTTGTCCCATCGRAGCGGCGAGGACGGCTTCATCGAGAAGAGGGATTTCACACCAGCAACCACGCGCCCTCCTCCACCACCAACACGTTTCCACCACAAGAACGCTAGGACCTAAACGATTCAAGGAAAAGCAATCTGCTGCAAAGCAAAAGCTGCCCCCACCCCCGAGAAGATGGAAATAATTCATTGCACAACACGTTTCTGAGCTTTTTCCCCTACAACACTGGGAATTGTTCTGCTTAGGAATTACTCCRTTATTTTCCTAAAGGAATAAAGAGAAAGAAAGGACACGACTCTACTCAAAGACATGGCCAGGAACACCAGGACACACAAGGTCCCCATGMTCTGCAGCTGGGGACACACTTGCCCCTGTGCATCTTCACACTGGAGCAGTGATGTCCCCTGCCCCTCYGCTTGCTTCCCAGGTGTCAGCAGCAATTTGTCCTGTTCTGGGGCCACCTGAGGCCACGTGCTGAGCAAAGGGACAAACCATTGAGTGTCCCTGGGCCACGTTAACAATCTTATTAGGGGCACCATGGGGTTCTCCTGAGATAAGGCAGGTGGCAGAGGGTCAGCCCGTCACCAGCACCTCCTCCTGCACTGTCCTCCTTCCATCCCAGCTCCAACATCGGCAGCTCTGGCCAGGCACCAACATGCAGGAAGGTATCTGCAGACCCCATAACCCACCACAGTTATGCACAAACCATACCGTTGGGTTGCCTTAGTTACCAGCAGTAATTACAGATGTCTTTGCAGATTATGAGGAAGAACAGAAGCCTTCCTTAAAGCTGAACGGTCCCGTCGGAAGATGATTGCCATGCAGAGAGCAGGTAACCCCAGGAATGGACATCATGGCTCTGCCAAGCACAGGTTCCAAGCCTGATGCTCATCTAGAAGATACAGGAGATTTCACAGGAGCCCTCCTGCAGTGGAGGCTCCATGGGCTTCTGCCCACACTTTTGGGAGAACCTCCTCAGGACTCAGCTCCTGGCCTTCATGGGGACACCACAAGCATCTCCTGCCACGGCTCTTGCATTGGAGYTCCTTGCACCATGTGGGCAGCAGGCAGCAAGCCCAGGCAGGGCCACCAAGGCTGGAGCTGCTGGGACATCTCAGGACTTCACCCTCAGCTTCCCATGGGACTCRTGGGGTCGGATAGTTCCAGCACTAGTGTCCAGAACCACAGGAGGGGAGTGGGAGCGCGGCCCAAGCACGAGGAACAGGGTGCCTGGCCCCCTCCGAGCACCAGGACTCCTGAAGCACGGAACCACAGGAGCATTTTCCTCAGCACACGTCACCAAAAAGGGCCCAGGCTGGAGAAATGGGTAGACACGTGTGCTGCTTTCCAAGGTCTCCAGCAACCTGGTAATAAAGGATTGGGAAATCTGGCAAACTACCACAACCTGCAGAAAAAGAGAGTGGCGACACGCAGCAGTCACCTCCCTGCATGGACGTGAGCAGGCACGGAGCGGGCAGAGCCAGGGCTACTCGGGCATCCCGAACGGGCCCTTCAGAGCTTCGGACCAGTGTAAAACCAGGACTATGAAAGTCCTAAGCCTGCAATGCTTCTACCAAGATAAAGGAAGACCAAAACAGTAGTTTAGTCTGAACAAAAAATGGGAAAAAACCCCCAGCAAGTCTTACTTTAACTGGAGTAACTTCTCCCTGTGGAATCACAAAGTAAAATCAAAAGCATATTACGTCTCATGATCCCGTCCCTCTGCTCAGACATAGAAACGAAACAAGAGGAGGATGGCAGCAGTGCCTTTACAAAAACCCAGTCTCCAGARTTTTCTTTGGGCATACATAAAGATGTTAAAAAACGCGACTGAAGGAGCTGAGCTCTCCAGACAGACGGATTTGAAAGGATTGYGGAGCAACATATCATTATTGAAATACACCAGGGAGGGAGCACAATAGAAATGGTTTTTTGTTTTCTTAATATTTACATACTACTTAGTTAAAGGCTTTGGGGTCTTTTTTTCAGTGCCTGCATCAATATTGAGGCACTGCTTTGGTAAACGATGTAATTGGCACACAGCAGACACCCAAAAGATCATTCCCACCAAAGGAGATCTCRGGAGAAATGCAGCCAGAGGAAATTAACACGGAAAAAAGGCAGTAATGGAACCAACACAAAATAATTCAAATATAACAAGACCATCACTTGCTTTCTAAGGCAAATATTGTATTTCTCAGACAAACACTATGAAGAAGCGGGCACCATTTAAAGACRTATTTCACGCTACAAGTTTTTAGAGTTCTTTAACCAAAAACCAGCATTCCTTTCCAWTTTTCCCTTTCTGAACTCAACCTCATCTCGGTGTTGGAGACCTGCACGCCGAGGAGGGCGGCACACGCAGCCCATCACCCGCATCGCGGCGGCGCTCCTGCAACCACGGCCCCCAGCAGAAGCCGTAAGGGCGAATTACGGCTCCAAAATCATCTCTTGCCAAACGTTTACGACCTGCAGAACGGGAAAAGCAAGGTCATCAAAATCCAGGGGGAATCCTGCCACGCTAAGCAAGCGCTCGGAAGCCGGAKCCGCACGACACATTCCCCTGGGAATGCTCGACCAAAGGACACSAAGGAGAAAGCGCAGAGCACAACCAGGCTCTCCCCAAATAAGATGAGATGACAAAACGATCTGGTTCCCTTGCAGGTGACTATTCCACCACTGTAACCACAGCAAGGGGCCCCAATTCAAAGCAGGGCCTTTGCTGGACATCGTTAGAGGTCACAAGTGTAATAAGCACAAGGAGCGTCAATGATGGTAACAGCTCTAGATTATAAAACTGCTCCTCTCCACTCCCCCAGACACTAGATTCACTTTTATATGTGCATATATATGTATTTGTATTTATATTTTTATATAAATATATATACATACACAGATTCACACATATATGTGCAGATGCAGCTCTCCAAAAATCCAGAAGCAGGTTCCACAAACACAAGTCCAATGGGACAAGGTCAGGGCTGGAGGCTCCCCGGCTACAGACACCCATGGGACAACGCGAGGCCTGTGCGTGTCCCCAAAGGCAGCCGAGAGGCGCAAGCTGAGCTCTGCACTCGAGCAGTAACTGGGACTCTTGAGCCATTTGCGGGTCAAAAGCTGCTCCTCAGAGCCTGGGAAAACAACTCCTACAGGGCTACGGGAGTGTTCTCCCTCTGCAAAGGGAAAATTCCCAGAATTGGGGTTTGACCCTCACTTAATTTTGCCAATTTATCACGTTCAAACAAAGCTCCTGCCAAGCCCTGGCCATCAGCACTATCAGCAGGTCAAGCCCTCCCTCTGATCCCCCGCCTCCAGCAAGGTCGCCAGCAAAAGGAAGCACTCAGCATATCCTGCTAAAACAAACAAGAAAAGCCAAAAAAAAMCAGAAAGAAAAMCAGCSTAATGTTTAGTTTCCAGCAGCCCAAGAGYGTTTCTGGTGCACGAAAGGCGCCCRGGCAGCCGGGAAGCAGAACRGACGCAGAGAAGGCAGAAGGGAGGCACAGAAGGGGCCACCGAACATCTCCCCGGCATCCGTGAAGCCCCAGGCAGCAGCAACGTCCCTGCAGGCGTCCGACAGACACGGAGTTGACTCTTTACGGGGGTTTGCACGAGGGTTTTGGGGTAAAAGTGGCTGYCTTGGAGGAAATACAGCACAGGTGGCTGTGCTTGTGCTCCGCCTGTCCTCATACACCTGAGCACAGGTGAACCCAGAGGCTTCACTGGCCTTAGGGGTTTCCCTTCCCCAAAGTATCCGGGAAATCACTGGATCCCGGCAGGCAGCACCTAAAAACATGAATTCCAAAGGCAACTGCCGGAGGTTCAAGAACTAGGAGAGGCCAAGGTGGTGTTTGGGGAGCTCATCCCAGCTGGCCAGGCTGCCCCGCCAGCTCACCTGCTCCCCTGGCACGGCTGGGCTCCACACATAGAAACAAAAATAATAATAATTAAAAAGATTTTAAAAAAAATCGAGTTCGAATTGCCTCTTGATTCATCGGCGAGAAACGCATCCATCCCGCTGAGCGACACTTAAAGTGTCGTCGGGGAAGCACCATGACACTGCAACATCGCGGATGCCACCGCGGAGGGGACGGGGCCGCGCGGGGACCCGGCTCGCCGCGGGGCAAGTTGGCGCCGTGGGCTCCGCCAGGCGGGGTGGCGGGTCGTCCGGATCTCATGGGCAGGACCAAAACGTAAAAAAAATAAAGGGGGGAAATGGGGAGGAAAATATAGGGGAAAGGGGGTAGGAAAAGAAATGGGGGGAAAGGAGATGGAGGGGGAAAAAAAAAGAGGGAGAACAAAAGGCGGCGGCACCAACCTCTCCTCCTCCATGGCGCGGAGCGGCGCGGGGCGGGCTCAGCGGCGCGGGCCCGGCATGGCCGCGGAGCGGGCTCCGTGCGCGCCCCGCCGCCCCTGCTGCTGCTGCCGCTGCTGCAGCGGCGCCGCTTCCTCCCCGCCTCCTCCTCCTCCTCCGCCCCTGCGCGCTCGCTGCGCGGTCGCCGAGCAACCGCAGCGCCGCCCCCGCGCAGCGCACGGGGCTGGCACAGCGCGCGGTGCGGAGCGCCGAGGGGAGCCGCGTGTTCCCCTCGGGAGCCCCGGCTCCATCCCGAGCCCCGCGCGCATCCCAAACATCCCCCCGCTCGTGGCGCGCGGGGTGCGAAAACCCCCGGGCTGGAGCCGGAGCCTGAAACCAGGAGCAATTCGTCTGAAAAACACGGCTTTTACCATAAAATCCCGCACTTCAGTCAACCTAGCACTATAAAAATCTTATTTTTGGACTTTCTCCTCTTTAGCTTTTATAGATTGCTGCCTTGGAAAGGGGGCTCATTAAAAGGAATTGTTAGCGCTTGGTGACTTTTTTTCCCCCCAACTTGTTTCAAAACTCCAAGCACTGGGAATTTAGGGCTGCTCAGGTGTCCCGTCTGCTCTCAGGCACATAATAGACACCCAGTTTAGGTAAGTCCACTGACAACTCACTCCGATCAGACCCCAAAAGCTTCCTAGATTCCTGGGGGGGAACCTGCACATTTACAGTAGCAGAGCAAAACCACAGCACTAGCAGGGAGAGGTTAGGAGAGATCAAAGCATGGCGAGTATCCCAGGGATTGCTCCCATAAAAACGCCAGGAAAGCAGGGAATACAAACAGYCCCTGCCCCTCGGATCCAAAATTCCCAGGCTTTAACCCCGGCTTTGCCAGCAGGGCTCGGGGGGCGTGTGCRGGTTCAGTTCTGCAAATAGCACCAGTGCACCCAGCAGCCCATGAGCATCCAAAGGTTTCTGCTTTTGACAGGAGCCAAAGTTTCCCAAAACATAATGAAAAGCAAGGATCAAGGAGGAAAAAAAAAGAAAAAAATAAAAATAAAAACCAATAAACCCTCCAAATTTCTGGCCCTGCAAGAGCTACAAATCACAGGATTTCTTTTCTTTTTTTTCAAATCTTTGTCCAAGAGAGCAACCTGATCTAACTTGGACCTTGGCCTGCYTGGAGTGCGTGTTGGGGGTTGGACTGGGTAAACCCACCCCAGGTTCCTTCCAACCAAAACTATCCTGTGATTTTAACTCAGTGCATTCAGGGTTTGTTGAGATAGCTCCGAATTTAGACTGTAGGGTTTCTGGAAAAGGGGCAATGAAGAAAAATAATGTAAGAAAAATGAGGAAAGGTACCGACCTGAGCTCGAGGCCTCAGTGTTTCAGGGCTGAATCAAAGTTACCTGGAGCTGGTGCTGGCTCCCAGTGCAATTGCGAGTGCCAGGCACTTTGGAAGTCCCAAGGGTGTCTATCTGCTTTCAAATATATACATATATACACACACACACACATATATATAAAGCAAAGTTGTTCTTTTTAACCGGATTATTCCTGGGAGCTGGGAGGGGAGTCCCGCTTCCCAAGCGGAGCGGCCGCCAATCCCGATTTCCAGCCTCTGAGGCTGGTTGCCCTCTGCCGGTAGCTGCTCCATCTCTGCGCTCCCCTTTTCCCAGCCAGCCATGGCATTATGGAACATGTTTCCCGTAAAACTCGACAACGGAGCATCATGCATAGAAAAACGCTGGATTTACTCTGACAGCTCCGCGGTGACCCGAGAGACTCGAGGCTGGGCCCCGGGGCTGGGATTGCTGGGGCAGGAGTAACCGTCCCGCTCACAACCGGCGCCTGGGGCTGCTCTTCCTGCTCCCCCTCTTACTTTTTCCTGTAACACAAGCAGCCCACGTCACGGGCGGCCCAGGCTTCCTGCCCYGTAGTCGTGTTACACGTGCACAAGGAACGGGCCGGGAGGTTGGCAGATAGAGCTCACGGMGCAGGATGGAGAGCTCAAAAAACGACCCGTCAGGAAGAAAGCTGTAAAAACAGCTTGGTCGTCTCTTTTTTTCTCTCTAAATTTTACTTAAATATTAAAATGTCATTTTAATGTGTTTTTTTTTTTAATGCAGCCCCTAATGTTTCCACTGTTGCAACCTGTAATAAGAATCTATCCATATACTTTATGAAGATGCTGTATGGCTTAAKTCATATTTGTACACTGTAACTCAGAGACACTAATATGAACACATCTATATGAATGAATTCAAGATCTATATGCATACTCRTTGCCTAATTTTTTTTAAACGTTTCTTTTTTGTTCTTGGTAAAAGATAACAAGCACAGTCCATCACCCTAATGGTGCACACAGTACAATTCAACATTAATATGAATGAACTACACTGATGCCACACATGAAAGTTTAGGTAGGAACGTTCCCCATGAGCATATTACGTTGTCTGATCAAAAAATAGAGCCACACACAGCACGTCCGCAGACAGGCAMGGCAATGCCCTTAGTTATCCCGCTGTTTTCTGGAGAGCTCCCTGCTCGGTTTACGCCGTGGTGGTGACACGGCAGGGGTGCGGGTGACGCTGGGGCAGCGTTGAGTTTCCACTCACCCAGCCTCGGTGGTGTGATTTCCAGGGCTCAGCTTTCCCCTCCTCTCTCTCCACGCAGAGATGCTCTCTGCAAGAGAAAGAAAATGCACTTTAAGTAGGCACTAGATAAMCCAGGGCTCCAGCCCTCTGCAACGCTTCTGGCAGTAAGATGAGCCCAGTGCTGCCTTCCCAGCTGCCCTTCCACAAGGACATTTCTCCACTCTCTCTCAGCTTGGGAAACAAGAGCTTCCCACTGGCACCAGCTCCACGTGAGCCCAGCAGAACCGGTGCTGCTGCTGCTGCAAAGAGGCTCTAAAAGCAATGGGATAGGGCAGAACATGGCACAGAGTGGAGCTGGTGCTGGTCAAGTAAGGGAAAACCCAGCAACAGCCATAGGAGAGAATTACAGAAGAGCTTCCCTATCCTGCAAACTGTAGACACAGGGACCTAGAGGGCAAATGGCACTGCAGCTCACTATATTAGCGCTGGAACTGCAGCCCTCCAGTAACGAGTGAAGACGTCCTGAACCCACAACCAGGCAGGACTCGAGGAGTTTCCCTTCAGTAACGGGAGCTTTATCCTAGCGGCAGCAGGGACCCAGTTCAGCCAGCACCAGTGAAAATACACAGTGAAAATCACGCAGAGAGAGCTGCAAAACTGAGCTCAAAAGCCTTGCAAGCCGCTGCAACCCTGCCCAGGCRGAGCGCAGCCGGAGAGGACAGGGCTCTCCTGAAACGCTGCGGACCGCGGGCAGAGGGAGGATTTAACAGCACAGGGCTCAACTTGGAGGCACCCACACAAAATCTGCCGTTCTTCATGAAGAAGCTTCCCAAGAGACTCATCCCGCAYGCAGAGCGGTCGATAAGGAACATGAAGGAGCTCCACGGATCATATTTATTTTTCAGCCCCTTTTATGGGGCAGCCATATAGCCCAATAACCCAAATTTAGGCACCATCCGGACTCAAAGAGTGAAACCCAAGCAGATCCATTTTAAGGGGAAGTGGGAACAAGCAGCTTCAAGGAGCTGCAGTGGGACAGCGAGATGGGCACAGGCTCCCCGGGCCACGCACCGTCCCCGTGCAGCAGCGCGGGGCTGCGCGGAAGGCGGCTGCCACTCGAGCCCTGCRAGGGGGCGAGCAGGGAGAGAGCCATGGAAGGAGTGGGAACCTCCAGCCCCAAAGCCCACCCGTGTGTTTCGGCCACACTGGAATAACGACTGGTCCCACTGAGCTTTCCCCCTCCAAACRGCTGCCTGCAGGTTCAGGCTCACACTTCCTCTCTGCAGGACTTTCCAGAAAGCAGAATTTCTTACAAAATAGAAGGACAGACTTAAGACTGCAGAAAGCAGCAGAAGTTACAGTGACTGAAGCGTTACTCATCTCAAACTGCCTGGATTACAGATCAGCCACASGTTTTTAAGATTTAGCTTTGCACTTCAATTCAAAACAGTATTTCCAGTGAGCCCAGGACTTCTGTGAGACATGAAACAAGTTTATTGAATGGAAAATACCATTCAAGCAGAGAAAGCATCAGATTTATCAACTGACTCTGCTTCCGAGGGTTTTTTCCACAGTGTCGTTCAGTGATTTGTACCTTGGTGACATGGAGTAAACGTGCTGGGTTCACAGCTAGAAATGCAACCCCTTTCTAAATTGGAATCAATTCCTCACCGCATTACACATGAAAAAAGATATTTAGTTTAAGAAATACAGTTTGTATCCAAATTGTACCCAGATTGACCTATTATAGGTTAATCTGTTTGGGAGGAGGGGGTGAAGGGGAGGGAAGCAGTTAGCACATTTATGCATTTTCCATTTGTGAAAGCATCCAGGAATGAAATTACATGCATCRCACTAGAAAGGTTAATATCCAGCTCTCTCGGGCAGATGGCATTATTAATCTAACTGGGCTCAACATCAGGTTTTCAGAATTAAGGAGCTTTGTTGACTTRGATAACTGACAATCTGAGAATATCCAGGGCTCTAAGGTTGGTATTTTCTGCAAAAGCAATAGCCAATATTACAGACTTACAGAACAGACTGTTAATAAAAGAATTTACATCAAAATCAACCACGGAGAATATTTATCAACAAAATGTTGTTGCAGCTTTTTGAGTGCAGAGAAGGCAGGAAAATTAAGATTGGGATTTTTCAAAGGGACATCAAGCAGGAAAACAGCCAGGTCCATGAGTTCCTTTGAAAGTCCTAGCATGCAACAAGCAATAGAAATAYAGGTTAAAATGTATTGCACAAAGCCTCTCCTTTTGCTTTATAAGTACTATAGGCTAGTTTTAGATATGTAGTACTTTATTGCAAAAGGAATTAATAGTCATCCTAGATAAGCAGAGGAGATGGGTGCAYACCCACGTGCATACCAAAAATAAGAAAAAAAAAGGTAATTCTTAGTAGGAAATCATCAACAAAACCAAACTTTTTCCCCAGCCCCAGACTGGTTCAAAGCTCCTTTTTTAAAAACTAAGCACAGATGTACCCGTTTCATCCATACAGGAAATACAAAAATAAGCAGAAAATGTCTCCAAGAGAGATAGATTCATCAGATAATGGAATTAATTACAAAAAAAAAAAGCCCATTTTATGAACTGAAGCTATGGTTAAGGTGAAGGATGGACTTTTTAAGGTTACATTTTAAATCATTATTAATCCAAGGTATTTTTTAAATACATACTTTAATAAACATACTGGAAAGTCCTTATTCCTATTGGTAGCTTAGACAGCACAGGCCCRTATCAAAATTTACACAACAAATACGGTACAAGCCGTTCAATATATGGTAAACCTTAACCCATCAGAACAACCACAGGACCAGCAATCCCATTTGAACTCCAGCAACCCGCTTCCTATTAGCAAATCAGGCATCTCTCAGGCTGTAGTAGCAAAAATCCCATTTTTACAAAAAACATATTTTCACCTATCACGTACCCATCAGAAATACAGCCTTAAGTTTGGAGGTTGGGGATTCCCAATTTAAACGAAACTTTTACATTTTTCAAAAGCACGTTCTGAGGTACATTGGCAAAGAGAGGCTGCTCTATTTCCCAACTTGAACGGGAGCAGCATTCGGCATTTAGCCCTTCCRCAGCAAGGCCGTGTCACTATATTGTGACAATAGCACCAGCTGACAGGGCAGGATAATAAACCAGCGCTGGGACCTGCACTTGCCAATTAGATCTTTGAAAAAAAATGAGAGCAAGATTTGCTTCACAGAAGTAATCCAATTTGAGAGGGGGGAAAGAGCACAGCAAAGCAGTTACCATCCGCAATCTACACTACTCTCTGAAACGTTTCAGCTTCACTCATTTTATGGGCACTGTTCATCCATCCAAGGCCCTCTCTCATTGCTGTGCCCTGGTCCCTGGATGTCCCAGCACAGGGCTGGGAGGGCAGGAGCGGACGCTGCAGCCGGCAGCGATTTCAGAACAGCACCCGCAGGAAAGGCCACTCAGTCCCTGCGGGAAACATCATCCCTAGGCAGATTACACCAACACCAAGGGCAAGCTGCAGTTTTTTTATCTTTGACATCTACCAGGATGGTAGCAGAGTCAGCAATCCACAGTTTGAGTGTGATCAAAGCAGTTTCAGCTGTTGCTCCTGTTCTAAACTACCTTTGTATCACCTAATATTAAACAATGAGACCTTCCATTGATTTGCACAATTACCACTTTCTGCACTTTTGCTTTCTTTACTAAGCCTGAAAAATAAACTAATTCTAATTCTCACAGGTGAGAGTAACATCACTTTGCCTGCTACTGAGCAGGAGACCATTAAACTTTTTAACTGACTTCAGACATCTACGTTCCAGTAAAAACTACAAAATAAAGAGCTCCAAAAGCAAACTGCAGTTTACCAAACTAAAGCTACATTATTTCTATCTCCATATGATCACCCCAGAAGGATTTTGCCATCTGAAACTTACTTACATGTCAGCTACAGACCTCACATAAGACTAACTCCTTCACACAGCCCCACAGAGACAAGACCAACTAGGAGTGAGAAAGCTGTGAAACATCATTAACCATGTAAACAAAATCTAGCAACTGTCCCACAAACAACCATATATATTCATAGAGATTTATACCATTGCCATTTTAATATCCTATACAGATTTGCCTTTTTCTATTTCATGGTACAGCCTCTAACTACTGCCTCATATTGAACAATCATTTACACAAACCTCTGAAAAGGTACCTGCACTGTCACCAAAAAAAAGTTATTTTTCTTTCCCTTGGGAGACAAGCAGAGCCAATCCCAGTTTCCTGGCCACTTGCCACAGGGCACTTCAGAGCAAGCCTTAGAAAGTTAACACACAGGACAAACTTTAAAGATATAAATTAGATGACATACCCCTCAAATACAGATGCAGTTTCTGGGATCCACTCTTTATTCTGTAAGATTGCAGTCCTACAAGAGGATTGTTACGTACAGGTGATCCAAAAGCATTCTTTAGTTTAACAAATCTCAAAACAAAGCAATAACTTGGCAAAACAGGCAGGAGTTCACACATCAAGTCTGATTTGTGTGCAGTCCTTTTCCTCAAATGAAAAGTCATATTGCAGAAGTGACTTTAGCTGCATTTTTCACAACCAGGTTGTTCCTTGATAAGGCAAGCTATCCATGCAAGGAGCTGAATCAAATGCCTAAACCAATACCTGACCTGGGACCAAGGAGGTGTTTGAACTACAGAACGGAAAGCTGTGCCTTGCTCCAGGGTTCACGTATGGACCATCCAGCATGYCTTTAAATTGCAAATATAACACAGACTTCTAGTTCAATGATCTGAAGTCAAATACCTGAAGCTCCCCACTCATGAGAGCTGGTAGTTTCACAAATTCTTCTTTGAAGCGACTTGCACTTTCCACAAGTTATCAGTGACACTGGTTCACAACAGAGGGTAACAAATCATTAGATAAAAAAATACAATAAAATTTCAATCAGCAAGTTACTTGGAAACTTTTTACAAAAGCCAGGCCAGAGAACCAGTTTCACTATTTAAGAGCCCCGATTTATCACAATCAGGAGGACACTCGGCCCTCACAGCTCAAATCTCGAAGATACCAAGACACTGCCCCTGTTTAAGCTCAAGCAGGTGAATTTACTTGACAATAGCTTTACTCCCAATACAACAACAAAAACCACCTCATTTCAGCTAAAATCAATGTCAAGTTAGACTTGCATAAAAGGCTGAAAATATACATAAGTTCAATGTGAAACCATATAGCCCAGAGGCACAAAGCCACAAAGACATTCACTTCCCACTAACATCAGTGGGAGTTACATGCCTGGGATCTTGCCTATCTGGACCACAGATCAGCTTTTAGAACAAAGTCACATAAAGCATCAGCATTAAAAACTAAGTGTTCACAAACCTGCTGTCGAAATAACTTTGTGCTTTTTAATCCATGCCCCATAGCATACATACTCTCACTCGAACATATAAGGAATTCAATTCTTTATTTGATATCCATAAACCCATAAACGTTGCTATTCTATATTTCTATGCAGGAAGGCAGTTTTCCCCTAAAACATTATGCTTTTTAATAAACAACAAACTTTAATTCTATTGCGTGAAAGGGCTACAAATATACATTTGTTAATCAAGCAGACTACACAGATACTTTACACAGATGCTTTACAACTGGCACCTATGTTACTGGTACACTTAGCTGGCCCATTTATCATAGCACTTTGCCCAAAAAGTTTAGATTAT
Organism: Eudromia elegans; assembly: GCA_003342815.1. NCBI lineage: Eukaryota > Metazoa > Chordata > Aves > Tinamiformes > Tinamidae > Eudromia > Eudromia elegans. The sequence continues at coordinate 4,642,389 of PTEX01000016.1, read as the reverse complement.
CACTTTTTGAAATATGGGCAACTGCAATTATTAAAAAACAAAAAAATGTGCTGAGACAGGTATTGCAAATCCATTCCTTCTTTCAGTCAGTGCTCATGGAGCCCATCTTTGTTCATACGCAGATTTCATTCCATTCTATACCAGTCATCTAACTGTATTAGGAAAAAAAAAATCCAAAATCTAGTACAATTGTTAGCAAATCAGTTTTACTTTGCTGTTATAAAGCCTAGTGATGTTCCTGCCCTCCTGCCAGTAGATGGTGCTGCAAGAGATTTTCGGGGAACTTTAACGGAGGACAATCGTTAGAGTGAAGTCTGTTAACCCAGTACTATGAAAACAAATATGCATTTAATAGAAGGGATAAACGTCAACCCTTTCCTGTAAGGAATCGTGTACAGACAAACCAATAAGAGGACTTGAAACTAAGCAATTGGAAATTCGGAACATTTTATATGAATGAAGCACATGCTTAACACAAACTATTTCTCCAAAACTACACAGTACATACGTTGATGGAAAAGTCCCATAGAAAAAATTGACCAACCATGTCAGCACGTCAAACTGCCTAGTACAAGATGGTGGATGCACACAAACTGCTAAAGTGAGAACGAATATTTTAAAAACAGGCCACATCAACAGATAAGTACTTCAAAAATTTCTGTCAAGTGTTTGAAAACTAACAAACCCACTGAGGGGGGTAGCGAAAAAAGTCAGTTAGGACCTTTACTGGCAATAAAATATTTACTCTAAATACATATAAATTTTAAAGCACAGGAACACTTGTTTCAAACCCAGAAAAGCCTTTAACCGTACGGAATGGATCCTAGGAAAAAAAATAGACATGTAAAGGTCAATGAACACAATGATTTATTTAAAAAATAAAAAAAATGTAAAAACGATTTTTCCTCCTTTACAGAAATGTTAATTTCAGGCATGGGATCCRAGTAGATTTTGTAGAAAAAAATGTAGTAGCCAGGTATCGAGTCCTTACAACAAAGAAAAAAAATCCCCCAGAACCCTCCCCACTTTTTACTCCAGATCAGCAAGACACTTCCCCACCCTGCATACCCCCAAAAAAACAAATTAAAACAAGACTTTTTTTTGTTGCTAGTATAAAAACGACCAAGGTCCAAGTAATAATAAAAAAATAGAGTCCATCAATGACTGTAACACAAAGTATGTGTGTGTGAGGCCCAGTCCATCTTCAGAGAGAAAGAAGTGGCACGGGCAGCAGAGGCGACCCCCAAGGGACATTTAGGAGCTGCTCCCACCGCGGGGAGGCATTTAAAAGGAGCTGCCCTTGGGCGCGTGAGGGAAGGAAAACCATTTAGAAGCTGCCCCGGATCAAAGGGAGGGCTCTCCGTGCCACTCCCGGCGGTATGGGCGCTGCGACTTAGAAAGAGCCGCCCCCATAACCTCCCCCGCCGTAGCCTCCTCTGTACGGTCCACTGTTACTGCGGCCCCCCCAGTTGCCGCCCCCTCCGCCACCTCCTCCGCCGCTCTTCATGGGGCCGTACGAGGACTGGTGCTGGCTGTAGCTGCCGAACCCGCCGTACCCGTTGCCGTAGTCGCCGCCGCCTCCTCCGCCACCTCCTCCGTAGGAGCCGCCGCCGCCGCCGTAGGAACCGTAACCGCCGCCGCCTCCCCCACCGTAGCCGCCGTAGCTGTTGTAGCCGCCGCCGCCTTTGGAAAGGCCGTTGTGGTCCCGGTTACCGGAGCCGCCGCCGCCCCGGCCCCTTCCTCCGCCCCTGCCGCCCCGGGAGGGCCTGGAGCCGCCGCCTCCCCCTCCCGACTGGATGTCCTCCTTGGGCACGGCCTTCTTCACCTCCACGCGGTGGCCCTGGATCGGGTGGAACTTGACCACGGCGGCCTTGTCGGCCGCGTCGTGGTTCTGGAAGTAGACGAAGCCAAAGCCGCGCTTCTTGCCGCTCTGCTTGTCGGCGATGATCTCGGCCTTCTCCACRGGGCCGAACTGGCTGAAGTGCTGCACGAGGTCCCCTTCGCCCACGTCCCCCTTGAGGCCGCCCACAAAGAGCTTCTTCACCTTCGCGTGGGCGCCGGGCTTAGCCGAGTCCTCGCGGGACACGGCCCGCTTGAGCTCCACCGCGTTGCCGTCCACGGCGTGCGGGGAGGCGGCCATGGCGGCGTCGGCCTCCTCCACCGCCGAGTAGGTGACGAAGCCGAAGCAGCGGGAGCGCTTGGTCTGCGGGTTGAGCACCACCACGCAGTCGGTGAGGGTGCCGTAGGCCGCGAAGTGCTCCCGCAGCCCGGCCTCCGTGGTCTGCACATTGAGGCCGCCGATGAAGAGCTTGCAGAGCTGCGAGTTCTCCATGCCGCCGCCGGGGCTGCGCCTGGGCCTGGCGCCGAGACTCCTCCTCCTGTTGGGGGGCAGCGCTGAAGCTTTTCCTCTCCCCCCCTGCTCCGTCGGCGGCCGCCTCGTCTTCCCCCCCKCTCTCGCCGCGAGCAGCGCGACTTCGGGGCAGCCGGGAGCCGCCAGCGATGGCGCCCTCGGCCTGTCCCAAAGCCTGCGCCGCTCCTCGCCTTACCCGCCGCGGCGATAGGGCGTCCCGGCTGCTGCTGCTCCCGCCAAACGGGGGGGGCGGGGGGAAAACACAGACACGCACAAAATGGCGGCGGCACCTCCTCAGCAGCTCGCCCGGCGACTGGTGCCCACACAAAGGGGACGCCGGGAGCCCCGCCCGCCGCGCCGCCCGCAGATCCCGCCCCCCCACCGCGCGCCCGGCCAATGGCGGCCGCCCACTCTTTGCCGCCCGCGACTCGCCTCGCGGGAGGCGGTGCCGCGGCGCTGATGGACGCGCGCGGCGCCCAATGGGAGGGCGCTGTCTCGGCCGCGCGTACGCTAAACGCGTGGGAGGGGGAGGGACCCAGGCGGTAACTGACGTCCTGACTGACCAATAGAATCGCCCGGTAGCGACCGGCGAAGTGACCGCCCCGTTCACACCCCCCCGCCGGGGCGGAGGGAAGRGGGCGTGGCCAGGGCCGGTTGCGCCAATGCGTCAGCGCGGCGGGCGCGAGCCAATGGGCGCCGCGCTGGGCAACGCGCGCTTTCCCCGCGGCGGCCCCGCCCCCGCGGCCGGGGCTCTGCGGGCGGCTCGCGCGGGAGCGTTTGAAACGTGACCGTTACGGGCCGCCCCGCCCCGCGCCTCACGGGGCGAGCGCCATGGCGCCCGCGCGCCCTCCCCTCCGCTGGTCCCGGGAGGGTCCCTCTCCCACGGGCTTCCACGCAACATGGAAAGAATATTTAGTGGCTCGGGGGTGACACCCTCTTCAGATTTGTTTCCCTCCCCCTTCCGTTTTAATCTGTTCCTATCTCCTTCTCTTCCCACTTTTGTGTTGTCTGCCCATTCCAGCGCTCCTCCAGTACCTGTTRCCTCCTGCAGCTTGGCTTTGCTTTTCCTGCCAGACCTCCAGTGCTCTGTGCACCCCATCACTCCAGCATCTTCTCACCCGCAACTCTCTCCTTAGCTCCGTTGTTTTCTAAGACAAATACTCAGAACTGAAAGGTGTGCAAGAACACCGGCACCAAACCTTTCAAACACACKGCTATTATCGCCCTCTTTTTCCAGCTTCACAGCAACAACAGAGATGCAGGGGTGCTGTGCCTGCTCCAAGGAACTAGTTCAAGTCTTCCCTCCGGTTCCGATCCTGGGAGCCTTTACGGAGGTGCACTTAGAGCACACGCTGCGGTGCTCCCGGGCGGCAGGTACAGGTTTGTACTGGGAATCGTGTCAGGATACCCTTGCCCAGGGCTCTGAACTGACCCGTATTTGGGCTAAAGCTGAACCTGCGGCTCCACGATCCTGCTTCCTCCTCTGTCAACGCTTGGTGCAAACCATCGCGCAGGGATCCCGTCACAGACAACAGCAACCTTGCAAGGAAGCAGAGCTCCGTTTCCAGCCGCCCGGGCGCTCCGAAGGGGCTGGCGGCGCCATCTCACGAGTGCCAGCGCCGGCACAGGGAGGAAGCACAACCGCAGCATCCCTCCGTGGGTGATCCGGGATGCTGTGGGAACGCGCCCGGCGAGACCTGCGGATAAACGTGGAACGCGACCTCAATAGGAGGCGAGTCCGCTACGGCCCCAAGCAAACCCAAAAAGGCGGAAAATTTCAGCACAAAGTAAACCGTGGATCTTCCCGATTCCTCTGATGACCTCAGCTCCAAAGATGAATTCTATAACTCTCTTAATAAAATTCTATTCACATTTCCATCCATGGGCCAAGTTTTCATCCTTCCTCATCCTCAAAGGAGTCACGTTTTGCTATATTGTGAAGAATAAGTTTTAGTTATAACAGAAATATTAGTTTGTCCTTGATGACCACTGACAAGGAAAGAGGACGTTTATTTAAATCCCAGAGCATGAACAAATACAATCGTTTTATCTAGTTTTTAGTAAAGAGAAGGTGCTCATAATGTCCCTGAAAGAGCCATAGCTTAAAAAACACATAAATCACACTATTCTCTTTAAATAAAGAAACCTTTTCTCCTCAGGAGCTGTGTGAAAGTTCTACAAAAAATGTATTTTGTCTGCCCCTCATTGTAAAAACCATGTAGCACTGCCCARGATGCATTAATATCTGCTTTGTGTATAAAACACTTGATAGACCTTCAATAATTTATGGTGAAAGAGGAAGAAAAATTAAGAGGMGCTAATTACAGCCCCAGTGGATCACAAAGAGACAGGGTGCTCGTTTTCAGGGCGAGACAGCCATAACCGAGAGAGACAAACAGACCACGGAGGAGACGAAAGAAAGAAATCACCTCTAGCAGGAGGAAAAGATAAGGCGTCGTTACGAAGGAGGCAAGCAAATCACGAGGCAAAAGCAGGAGCTGACACAGATACGGCGCGAATGCTTCCTCTTCATGTGCACATTGCACTGCTTTTGATGGGTGGTTGATTGATGAGGGGAAAACAGAGAAGGAAAATGCCTTTAAATTATACGTGTATATATGTGTGTGTGTATCGTTGCTCTAAATCATGTTTGCAGAACTCACRCCCTGCATCCAAAGGGCCAGGGGCTCTGTAATGTCCAAGACAAGGGCATTCCTAGCAACACATCAGTTGCTCCTGCACGTCGCACGTGTTTGGATGATCTTCTCACCGCCCAGGGCATCGGAACCACAGCAGAGGCTCCAGGCAGAGCCCCGGGCTCCTGCGGGACTCGTGTGTGGGGTCCAGGATCCCACCGTGCGCTAAGCGGGGCAGGTCACACGCTATCGGCATTCCCACGTGCTCCACTCCTGAAAGGTGCTTTCATTTCCTTCCAGCTGTGGTTAACTATATCAGGGTCTCGTATAATATACTCAGGTAAAAAAGCAGCCAGAGATGAGGATCTCACTGCACACGTGACATGTGGCAAGGCTACTAGAACAGACATCCCAGCACCTACAGCAGTTCCTCTACTATCTTATTTTTAAATTATTTTAACTACATATAAGTAAACACATCTTATTGCCCTATGGATTCGAAAGTTCTTAGGCAGACTTCATTAGAATGAAACATGCACATCTCCCCCTGGTCTCCACAGGGCGAGCACAGCATTAAACCAGCGCTGGCAGCATCCTACATACTGAAAATGTGGTTTGTAAAGAGCTTAAGTTTTTCTAACAGCGGCACATACCCCACCTTTAGCACCACCCGAAGAAAATGTGCATCCCAAACCAGAGACATTGGCCAAACATTGCACAAATAATGCAATATTTAATATCTTCATATAATAGAAAAGRGTGTTAGAATGTTAGAAGGAAGAAAATAATTACAATGTTTTAAGGCAATAAGAAAAAAATCCTGTTCTACTAGAAAACATGCTACCTACAGACCACAGGAGGGCATCACAGCTTAAGAGATCATAAACTAGTGCAAGCTGGACAATTCTTTTCCAACACCAGACTTCGTATATTACCATATATCCTTAGTAAAAGTCAGTGGAAACAAAAAGAAAACCTTTAAAGAGATTAGTAGACTCATTTTGGTAATTTGTAAAACAGAGATACCTCTGTCATGCTGTGTCATRGGCTCAAACATCTAAGATGAGAATGTTATAGTTTTGGAGAAGAGCATCAGGAGCAATAGGACATTAAGAATTCAAAAATAGCCCTTAAAAAGTTTTCASTTATTTAAAATGGCATAGAAGCACAAAGTCACATCCTTCTAATCCATTTCAGTCCCTTTAATCTAGTTTTTATGGGTGCTGTTGGCTTCTGTAATCAACAGATATAGTTTATACGACCATTATTGGGGTCATTTTCACGTTTAAGTAAACCTGTTTTGTTGGTATAATGCAGGCTCCACATTTAGGTCTGTTTTTACCTTGCAGTGGACAAAATCCCCAGAGAAACCTACAGGATTCCTCCGTGCAGACTGTTTGCAGAGCGCCTTCCCTACTGACAGGCTCCTTCAAGGTGGCAATAAGGTCCTTTTAATGCCTCCTGGCTGCGTGTGGATTTTATCTTGCTGTTTTTATTCCGTGTAAAACTAACTTGGCTGACCCAAAGCTGCTGACCTTCCAGCCAGAGAGTGCATCAATCCTCACTCCAATTGTGTGTCAATTGAATAAGGTCCAGAAATCAGCTGAAAGTTCACAGCACGATTTCACTCTGGAAATGAATTTGCCTTTATAAGTAACTCTCTTGAAGGTACAACAGATTTTAAAACAGTTGACTTTTATTCTAGGCATGACCTAATTGAGAGGTGAGAACTAGAATGAAAAATCTAGAATATTCCCAATGCTTTTTTTGTGAAAATACACAAAAAAAAGACAGTAAGATTCTAGCTAGTATACTTGAGTGATTTCTGTGATAATTCTTCCCAACTAGGAAAAAAATATATGTCAATATTTCAACTGACTCATACACATCAATCTATCTCTGCACGATCACAGGTGGTGGGTAGCTGAGAGCAAAGTCCATCTCCAAACTCMTATCAACCACCATCAAAACTCCCACAAGTTCTGGAGTTAAAGCAGAAACTCCAAAGGACCTTGGAAAKACTTTCTTAATAGTATTTTTGACACAGTTAAAATCAGCATGTGCTAGAAATATTTTAGAAAAGTATATTCACACGGTTCACTAAAAGCATTTGGGTTAAAATTTCAGAGCTCACTGACTGTGCTCAAGCATAAAGCAAAGGGCTTAAACTAAAATGAGGGCAACTCAGGAAGGAAGCATTCAGAAAATCTTCCTAACGGTAAATTAGGCACTAGACATAATCTAGGATTGCCACTGATGTTTAAAAAGGAGCTAAAYACATCAAGAACAGGTATAAGTATCAGAAGCAGGAGGATTGGCTGATCTCAGAGAGTTCTTCCACTCCCGTTTGCTACAAATAGGACAGCATTACAGTTAACARTATTTTCAGATGATTAGCTTTATCCAGATACTGTAGGGGTAGCAGTAAGACAGACACCAGGACTCTYTCAGATGTATTGTGTGAAGTTTCCACTCTCTAATTCATCGCTCCCTCATTTATCTAACTTACCTACTTTTCCCAAGTCTGTCCCCATGCAAACACACCCAAACTGGACACTTTCCTGTTACCTTGGTGTTTCTCACACTGAAGAGTCCCAGGATGGTTCAGCATGAGAGACAGATCCTGGGGAGCAAAGGGAAGCATGTAGGAATTTAAAAACCAATGGACCAGGCAGCACATCCCAGAAAAGGCCAGTCACTTTCCAGTCCCATAAACATCTCCACCTCATTCCTTAATAGACAAATATATTTCATGMTTATGAACAAGTCATTAAAAAAGGCACTGGGAAAAAATGGCAATAATAAAAAAAAAACTTTTCAGCACATGCTAGTAAAATATGCCATGATTTTTATAGCTCTGCAGTAAAAGCTAAAATACCAAGTTATAGTGGAAATATCAGGAACTTAACTGCAATATAGCAAAGGACGACACTTAACAGGATGTGCTTGCTCTTTCTAAGCAGCTTACTGTATTTTCATATCTCCCCCACTTGATACAGCAATAAGCCCTCTGCAGATGTTTACACGAATGAAAYTCAACACGGGTTCTTAGGAAAACATTTGCACTCCAGAACAGATAAGATAATTGCAACCGCAATTGGAAGCTGATGTGTTTGAYGGGGCGGAGGGAAGCAAAGCCCATCCCCGCGACTACTGGTCCTCTCCCCACCCTGCTCACTGCTGTTTGCCTCCTCTGGGCTTCCAGAGCTTGTTTTCTTCCTCAGCAGCCTTTCCACAGCCTGGTGGCTTCAGTCACGGTTGGAGATTGTGGAACTGTGGCTTGTTTCAGATAGAGAAGAAAGGAGAGTTTAAATATAGCTTGAGCAGCAGATGGTTCTGGTTTGGATTCTGTTATACACAAAGAAGATGTGTTTGCTGGCTTCATAATTAGCTCAAAAAGGGGAAAGGAAAATTTGTTAAGGACAGAGTATGGATATGACTTCAACTTTATCAGGTAAGAAGTCACAATCTGTAAACCTGAAAGAAAAAGTTATTGAAATATATCTTTTGAAGGACATTTTATACTGAACATCCTACATTTAAAATTGGATGGAAACTTTCATCAGATTCCGAAGTATTCTATGCAATACTTCGGAACTTAATTCACAGACSATGCTTTCAGCCAGAACATCTGGTCATTTCGAAGGGAGGGGGACGTCTATTTTTAGAATAGGTAAGAACGAACTCAGGGAAAGAGTMTTTTCAAAACTAATTTGATTTTAGACTGTGCTTTTAACTTTCTTTTGCTTCTACACGATTCTGTAATATTTCTGCATCTAGAGGAATGAAACCACTAAATTAACTGCCTGATAATTTCTTATACTGGTAAACTCTCACTGTTTATAATAGAGAATCTTTCTTAAAATGCATGGATTAGGGATGGAAAGGAATAGAGACGTTAGYTCTCACCTTAACCACTTCAGCGCAATTTTGACATGAGCTGCAGTCGCAGTTCAAGGATGCTCATCCCRTTAATATTTATGAATCTCAGTTCCTAAATAGGTTTTTTTAATGCCAATATGAATGACAGTGTATTTCAACATGCTGCAGTGCATACTAATGTATACTGTTTTTTCTAATGCTATGAATACTTCACATTTTTAAACAAGATAGTGTTTTATTGCAAAGGAAATGTTTAAATTACCTTTCAGAATGACATGTTACTAAAGAAGAAACTTTTTAGTTTGCAGTACAGAGTGAATAGTGAAAGGTTTTGGTTTTTAAATGAAAAAAAAAGAACGATGATGTAGATGATCAGTGTCTCTGAAGCTGATGTGCTGAGTGAGCTGATTAGAGGGTTAATAAAGGGACTTTCCTTAGAGGTAGAAATTGCTGCAGACGCACAATGAATTCCCAAGAGGGAACATCCAGCTCTGACTATCAAACCCTATTGTGCAGCCATGGATAAATAGGCAAGAGTAGGAAGCAGTGCATAAAATATTGCAAAACTGGCTCAGCCTCATGTCCCCCGAGTCCCCACAGCTTCTCCCGCTTACATAAGAAGCAAGGAAGGGCAGAGCTCGTCTTCGAAGGCATCCCGTTTCCAAGCCAGTGCTAACTCCTGCTCTCCTTAAAGGAGAGTGTTCAGTTCTGGGCAAGGCAGGTGAAGAGGTCCGTGCGAAGAGGAAAATCACCCTTGGGATGACCCAGCCAGACCTTAGACTCTTTCAAACTCAAAACTGGCCACAAGGGACATCAGAGCAACATTTACCACTCGTTGGCCTCTTGCTCTTCCCACACACGCATCCTTCTGTGACAGCAAATCCAGCCAGGCAGCTCCTGGGACTCTAAGGAAATGTAATTTAGGGGGTCCTCCAGGAAATCCAGGAAGACCACAGGTCCTAATATATCATGGCTTGTGTGCCTCATGTGTAGCTGCATAAACATACAGCCATTCCTCAGTTCAMCATGACTGCCCAGTTCAAAAGTACATTTTTAATCAAAATTTAAGTGGTAATAGATCCTACAAAAGTTCTCTTTTTCCCCCACAGGCTCTTAATTTGAAGCATCCAAACCAATGTCAAGCAAAAGTAAAGCAACCTAGGATATAACTTCAGCTGGAAAAGTCTCTGGTTAGTCATGGGTAATGAAAGAGTGAAAAAAMCACCACCAACAAAAAAAAAGCATAGGTCTCAGTCTAGCCCTGAGTTTGGTATTTAATCGCGTGCAAATCATTGCATATTTTCTATTCCTTGGTGATGAAATGATGGCAATTGTTTCAGTCAAAAGGCTGCTAAGTCTTCTTCAGATTACACACACTAGTTCTATTACTGACAAGGAACCTCTCCCACACACATCCTCTAACTCCACTGCTGCTTCATCCCATTGTCCCCTCAGGGCTCTCACTCTGTGCTGTTTACTACTAGGGATGAAGAACTGCCTTTCTTCCAGCTAATTGTCCAATAATTCCTACTTCCAAAGGAGTTAAGGTGAGCTAAGAGTTACGTTTTGAAAAGTTCATATATTGAAAAGTTCACATATTGAGGATGCTTTTAACCATCTTTCAATTTTAAAAGTAAATCTTACCTTTCTCTCTCTCTCTTTCCTTTTTTATTTTTACCTTCCCCTCCTGCCTCTTTTCCCATCTCCTTTCCCAGGTTGGAAACAGACCCTTTCTGGCCAGAAGACTGGTGAGCCTTTGATTTGAGGTTAACTTTTTAACTCGCTGCTAAATTCAAACCCATCAAGACACCCCGCTGAAGCCGATTCTTCCTATATTCACTTTAAAACAACAGGAATATATTAATATCAGATCTTTGCTTGACACCCAAGCAACTCCAGCTCTCTACATGCTGCACTTAAACCACACACTGCAAATACACACTGCATTTAACCACAGTAGCGTGGGTATCATTTGTCAAACTTCAAAAACAAAGAGTGTGTAGGGAAACAAAAAATCTAACCCCTGGCCACTATTGATAAGGAAATCATTTTCTGGATAACCAAGATACAATCTCTGTTTGGCTTATGTTTTTCTCAGATTAGATTGAGCAATAAGGACATGCCATCTTCAACATACACAGATGCAAAAAAGGAAACCCCCATAAACATGTTGTTCATCAAAGTGTGTTGTATATCACCTCGGCTCAAGCACACATCTTTTTGAATCAAGTCAGAGGGATCTGGCATATTATCTCATTATCATGCATAGTTTTAGAGGAAAAAGTGATGTCTGCAGTTAGCCATTTGATAGAACAATCTGGTTCTTCATTTTTMTGATAATAAAAACTAGGAGATGTGTCTCATCAAAATTCCTCAAACCTTGCTAAATCTGTGGCTGAGACAAATTTTGTTTTGGAAAGCAAAACATATCCACATTTGATAGAAGAAGGTTTGTAAGAAAATCATTGTGCAACTTGAAACAGAGCTGTCACTGCTATTCTCACACAGCACGGGCAGTTATGTAAGAGAGATCCAAGGTTCTGTAACACTGTCAGTGCAGGAAAAAAAAGTAGCATCAACCCCCATACAGAAAACTGTATGATAATCCCCATACAAAAACAAGGCTACTTCTCAATTGTTTTTCTTTTCAGGATTCTTCATTGCTGTAAATACTTGTGAAACTTTGAGCAAAATTAATACAAAAAGACCAAATACAAAGACCGACCCATATTAATCACAGCCTTGTAAAGCCCCAGGCAAAACACCTCACAGATAGTAAAGGCAGGGAGTGGATACTCCCAGGTATACATGCAGAGGAGGTAAATTTTGCCCATGGTTTGGGAGATGCTTCACGATGGACAACGCCATCCAGGCCCCTAGTGAGGTTTGGTCTAACCAAACTAGCTCAAACAACAGCTCTTCTCAGTTTTTAAACTTCGATGCATGCCAGCTTTCCTTTCCTGCAGTATTTGTGCTCATTACAGCTTAYACTTTAGTGACCATAGTAGGACTTTTTGGAAATCTTTGCCTGATTATTATAATAAAGAGACAGAAAGAAGCTCAAAACGTTACAAACATCTTGATTGCCAACCTCTCCTTATCAGATGTCTTAATCTGCATCATGTGCATTCCCGTCACAGTTGCCTATACCTTGATGGACTACTGGATATTTGGGGAAGCTATGTGTAAAATCAGCTCTTTCATACAAAGCGTATCTGTCACCGTCTCCATTTTCTCACTTGTACTGATTGCCATTGAGAGGTACCAGTTAATTGTGAACCCACGYGGCTGGAAGCCCAGTATTTCCCACGCATACTGGGGAATCCTTTTCATCTGGGGAGTTTCTGTTATAATATCCACTCCTTTCTTAGTATTTCACCAATTAACTGATGAACCCTTCCAACATCTCGCTTTCCATCGTGACTTCTACAAGAACAAAGTCGCCTGCATCGAAGCCTGGCCATCTGTTATGGAACGGCTGGTTTTTACCACCACTCTGCTGGTGTTCCAGTACTGCCTCCCACTGGCGTTTATTTTTATCTGCTATCTCAAGATATTTGTATGTCTCCRGAAGAGACATGGTAAAATAGATGGGACGAGGGAGCCCGTGGGCCGCCTAGGTGAAAACAAAAGGATTAACGTGATGTTGGTATCAATCGTGGTGACCTTCGCAGCTTGCTGGCTGCCTCTCAATATATTCAATGTCGTTTTTGACTGGAACTACGAGGCACTAATGAGCTGCAACCACAACCTAGCCTTTACGCTGTGCCACCTCGTGGCAATGATCTCCACTTGCATCAACCCCATCTTTTACGGGCTGCTCAACAAGAATTTTCAGAAGGATCTGCTGGTGTTAGTTCACCGCTGCGGATGCTCGGCGTCACAAGAGGAATATGAAAACATTGCCCTCTCARCTCTGCAGACTGACACGTCTAAGGGATCTCTAAAGTTAAATACTGCCCCTGCAGATATCTGAACTGCTATCTATAATCTAAATGATCTCTAACCCCTAAAGTTAGAGGCAATTTTTGTGATTTAGTTACACATAAAAAGGATCACAACATTCCCCATGACCCTCTGCTAGCAGGCACTTTATGACAACATCAGACAGTTTTCCGGCCTTCTAATTTTCCCCTCTACCTTCTTCCTGTCTCAGCTACCTGGTTGTCTTGCAGAACAGCTTTTGGGCCCCTAGGTCCTGCTAAACCTCCACCAACATCATCTTCTCCATCCCAGCACACCAGTTGCCTTGACTAACCACCAGTTCCGCCTAGAAATCCATCCTCCACCAGGAAAAAGGCTGGAGTTACAATTTATTTTTCAAGTGAGACCAACAGGGGCCTGATCAATGCCCTGCAAATCCCTCCCCCCYAGCTTGTGACTGCCCCATGACAGCTGAATATTTAGTAAGAACTAAGGTCTGTTGAGGATCCTACTATTATTTATGTCCACTAAGTCCCAGTCTATTAAATCACTGGGTTCTCTTGGCTTTTTTAGTGTCAGGGCCCATACTTAAAGCAGCAATATATTCAAATTCATCAATATGATCGTTTTGTGGCACAGATGTTTTTAAATATGAGGCCCAAAGTGGGAAGCACCATAACCTGTAACTTTTCATGCCAGGAGTAAGTGTCTAAATACTCCCATTACCAAACTGTAGGTTTCGAAAACTCTCCAGATAGACCTAAGCCAACTCAACAAATACTACATAGTTCTGCTGTGTTTTTAGCACTTAAAACTTAGCAGTTTTCAGGGATGAGCAAAACTATCAAATCCTGCCAATGTGTCACCAACAGCACAAACCTGACCTAGGAGTCAACACTGAAAAAGCACCTACCTATCTAACAGCGCTCGGCAGCTTCAATGCAGTCACGAGATGAASGCTGGTCAGGAGCAGATGATCAGAGAGCCACCAGAAACCACAGGCATTACACGAGGAGGGGGGTGACGCTGATGAATCGTCTCCGTCACCACCTCCCACTCCGAGCGCCTGGACGGGACCTTCCGGGACATTCAACGGTTAAAAGAACAAAGCACAGAACGGTTGTGGTTGCTTCTGGGAACACCAGGTGTCTGAGCCTGAGCAAACACAAGCAATCAATGTTCCCGGGCTGGCTCTTGGTGTAAGAGCGCACGGCATCAGCAGCTGGGAGCTCTCAGAGCAGCGAGACGACGCTGGGAGCCGGTGGGAATAACAGCGCTCATGCCTTGATTTCCTCTTGTTTCTTCCCTACCCTTTCACTCCTGCCAAGTGCAGCCTCCCCGTCTCTGCRCTGAGCACTCGCTCATCGAGCACCTCTTCTCTCAAGGCTGCTCTTCCCCAAATCACTGCTCGCTGAGCAGAGCGTCACCCTTGTCTCGAAACGCCACCCCCGGGGCCCTCCTTGAGACCCGGCCTTCATGTACAGCCTGAGCTCTCACTGCCAGACCAGGCAGCAGGAGCTGACCGACCTCAACAGGAACAGAAGAKACGCGGAGCGGTTACTTGTTCTTAATCCATAAACAGCATGAGCTTCCCTGTGCTGTGCTAAAGCTATAACTGTGCAATACACAATATTTAAAGGCTACTCAAATCATAATATTATACTGCCAAATGTTGCGTGGATTACGTAGTGCCGAGAGATCTGTTTTCCCTTATTTTATCCATATAGCAACTAGACAAAGTTGCAGCAGTCTCGCTCACTGGGATGTTAAGATTTGGTACATGGTGTAGAGTGATGGAGCACTGTGAGCTTCCCTGGGGAAGCAGAAACATGGAATTAATAAAAAAAATCACTGCTGAGACTAAGTCATTTGKATGGGGCCCTGGTATACAGGTCCCACTTTCATCTCTCTGTATGTAAAATCCTGCATYGCGTCTGTATTCAAGCAGGTTGGTCACACAGACCACAGCAATGGATCTACAAACACTCATGTACGTGAATGTAGCTTTACCTGTATTTGTATTTTATGGTTAATTGGTTTGAGTTAGATACTTGAAAAATAGCATTCATGGTGAAAATGATTCCCCAGAGCAACCAGTCCCATTGATCACTGACTGTAGCTAGGCACCCCTGCAAAGGCCTGTAAAGGGCCACCATCATCTGTTACTTCAGCACTTGGATTCTTCCTCTCTATCGAGAAATAAACAGTACCCTGGATAAAACTACTCTGTTGCCCAGCTCATAAATATTCCTGATCATAACTTCAATAGGACAGTTCTCATACAAACAGTTCTAGAAACTGGTTTAGGATTTCCCATACAAATAACTAGATTTAAAAAAAAAAAGGGAGGGGGGAAAGTACTTATTTCCTATTTCCAGAAGAGACAAGGACTTAAAAACCCTGGCAATTCTCAGAGTTACAAATGCTTAACAAAAGCAGATGCARACAGCTAAAAAGCCTTCTCGGCACTTAAGCTGTTGACATGTTTTTGGGTGAAGAACAGGGTGATAAAACAGGGGGGTTCAAGGTGAATTCAGGCCTCAAAAACAGGGTTACTTTTTACCACGGTACATTATGATTTCTACTCAAATATAATCAACGTGCTTGGAATGCTGTTTTCTTAGGCTTTTTGCAGAATCATTTAATAATCTTTGCAATTTGTCAGAGTGGATTTCCCTTCTACAGCTCAGGAAATTTTATCTGCAGCACAAATACCGAAAGAGCTCCGAGTGCTGCACTGCAGCCTTCCCGGGACACCCTCTTTCTAAAGCAGCATCTGCTCCTCCATTTTAATTCCCCAATACCTGCATAGGAGTGAGATACTTTGATTTTTCTCATTTAAGCCACAATGCTTGCACCATATTTCCCTACGTTATCCATATTTATTTCCACACTTCACAAAAACTGCTGGATGCTACGACGGCATGAGTTACAMGCAACCTAATGTTATTAGGGCAGACTCTAGACTTGAAAATTAGATGCTTTTATTTTATCAAAATCTGGTCCACTACAAGTTACAAATGGCACCCATGTTCTCTCTCATACATAGACACATGTTTTTAAAGTGAAATCACAACTGCTTCAATTGCAAGGCAGGAATATTTTACCCCAAAACAACTCTAAATAAACATTGCTCTAAACTGTAATAAAGCAGGTAAAATTCTGAAAATGTGTCTGMCTCTTGCCCAGACTCTAGAAAGAGCTGGAAATTGCCCAAGCCAGGTAACTTCCCACTTAAAGAAGCCTGGCCAGACAGGACAATTTCCATATGTTTATTGGGAATGTTCTGCCACAGTTCTTTAAGCGAGCCCTGTGCCCTGCCCCTGAGCCACAGCTCTTCTTTCTTGAAGACTCAATTCCAAGACGCTCTATGGGGCACATTGGGGAACTCCCTGCCASGATGGTCACACCATCAGAGAGCCACTAACCAAGCACAGCCCGTCCTGCAGAGCACACACAGCCCCAGGGCTAGCTGTGAATCCAGCCTGCAGTCAAGGACASGTAAGGAAACGTTTGTGATGCATTTTCCAGGCTGGAACGGCCTATGGAGCACGCTAAGAGGACTTCATATCCACTGAATCGCTTGCTCCTTCCACTCCTACACTTCCCCCAGGCCRTCCCTGCAGCTGGGTGATAAGGCAAGTTAGTCCATAGAAATGAACTTGTTTTTTGAATAGTATCCCAAGGGAACAGCAAATGCAGAGCTCACCACAGAAAGTCAGAGGGCTGCAAAAGTACCTAATGGAACCTCATAGGCTCCTTAAACACAAAACAAAACTGCCCTTTCAATTCGGTGCTAATAAGCYACTCAAAAACGCTCCACAGTGACAACCTCGGAATTATCTTGTCGACTGCTGCTCATTTTTAACCAAGGCTCCCCTGGCATGCAGCTTCGTTTCCATGCAAATGCACTGACTGATGCCTTTTATTTCATTCCGTGGGCTCCTCTATTAGTCACAGGCTCTTTACATAATGTGATGGAAGYGGCACCTGTGCAGAGCTGCTCTCTGCAGAATTCAGTTCATCCTCATGGCGAGGAAGGAGGAACGCTCGTTAATTCATGCAGACCACAGGGCTATAACTATAGGAAACCTGAGCTAGTTCATCAGTGTAAGAATAACCCAAAGAGCCAGGAGAAGGAAAGCAGAGCAACGGAGCCCCCGGGCTCCTGCTCAGCTCCGGCAGGGCCCCCACGCTGCAGCCGGGCCGGTAACTTCAGCCCGGGATCCACCTTGGGATTTGGCACCTCTCACTGGCAGCACATTGGGATCAGATTGCCACGTTTCTTCCAGCAGGCAGCCAGCGGGAGCTGCTTAAACCCCATTAGATTAATAACTTTATAAATGCAACCGCTGTTTTCTTACACATGAGAAATGACCCTGAGCARGACAAAGAAATGGATCCCACTGCCTCAACAAAATTAATCAGTGACTGTCCCTGCCCCTTTTAAGTAACTCAGTGGGAACTTAAYAGCACCTACTGCCCTGTGCTGAGCTGTTCCCGTCGCCCCTTCAGTGGATGCACCAGGAAAGGTTCCCTCTTCAGCTGCAAAGGGGAACCCTGACCTGAAAGTTCCCAGCAGCAGAGGATAGAAGATACCCAGGAGGATTCTGCAGGACACGGGGACAGCTTACAAGGCTCAGAGCAGCTTGTCACATCATGAAGGTGTATGTGGGTTCTCAATTCCATGCACATTGGGAACTGCCTTTCAGGAAAAATTCTGTTCAAGTACTTTAGCTTCATAGGATATTTTTAGAATGATCAAAGAGGCATGGGAACCATTTAACATCTAAGTTATATAGGGTGGAAAACCAAGACACAKATATGCCAAAAGGGAAAGAAATAGGCAAAATTTTAAAAGAAAGGAGTCACAAACTTGCAAATTGAACATGTGTCACTCTTATTTATCAAAGGAGCCCTGTCAAATCACACCTACCGAGGCCTCAGCTTGGTGTTGACACTACTGACAGCAGTTTGACCGAGGCCAATTTAACGTGACAAAGCACAGTGGTGCCAGCAGGGCCAGGTGCCACCTTCCCCAGCGCGACCCACACCAGCGCTCTGCAGCTTGCCCCGAGGGACAAGAAACACGGGCTCAAGACACGTTTCTTTGCAAAGTGGTGCTGTACAGAAGGYACCACGTGCTCCCTCATCACTCACCATCCACGAGTAGCTGCACCGGGACAGGAGGCCTTCCGGCAGCCAGCTGGAGCCATCTGGACTTTGTTTTCCCTCTCCCTCCGTCACTCTACCACTCCCTTGCTGGGAAAGGGCAAAGATTAAGTTTCTCACAGCATTTAGCAAGAGCAGCTACCTACATGRTGGAACTGCCTAGAACCAGGATCTGTTGACACCCAATTCAGCTCTACTGATCAGGGCGATGCAGATTAAGGTTTTGATTTTTTCCCCAAAAATCTTGAGGCTTTTACCAGCTGTAGTGCTCACACCAAACAAGTTATTTCCATTCACTTAGGTAATTTATTTTTTTAATTAAAAGTGACTACAGCTATGAAGCAATAGGAATCAAAGGCTAGACTTCAGCACCTTTATGCAAGTCAGGGCTTTTTACCAACATAATCCCTGGATACTGCACTACCAAAACCCAACAGGTCCTCCAGGCTCATCCTCTTCCTCCCTGGAGATTCCCCATGGGTGGAACTGGAGCTTCGGCAGGTCTCTCCTGGGAAGTGCCAGGCCAAGCACACGTGCCCTGTGACTCCGGCTGTGCCGATGCCACAGCGCTGAACCCCTGGAGCACATCTGGGTTGARCAAGCAGAGACCTCCTGCTTTCCACTGCACACCCAAGGTGTTCAAGAGCACCAGTCCTGCAGCACACRAGTTGCCCAGGAAGGTCTTGAAAARCACTTTTCCATCAAYTTTGCCCTTGAAATAATCCCAAAGTGTGAAATTCTTGAACTTAACAGAGAAGTGACATTTGCAGGATAACTGCCTCATTTTACCTGTAGTGAAAGGTCAGGATAGGCTCAGCCATAGGTCCTGAGGGGCTCCTGAAGTCCCCTTCCCTTCAAGACCAGCATTTCCACATGCTCCTCAAAGCACCTGCAAGGCACAAACTCAGGGTCAACCTCCTCCCCATGCAGCCCAGACCTCCTTGTTTGCAAACTCACCACGCTCTATCCCCACATCACTATAAATACAGGGCAAGCCTTCAGCTATTGCATTCCCAGGGCTCTATGTGAAACCATGCTTTAAATGGCTTCATTTAGGCACAGCCCTAAGGCAATCTGCACCTGCTGGGCATCATGCATTAGCCGCAGGTGCTCGCTGCTGACTCCCAGCATCAGGCTCTCCACTTGACTAGTAACTCAGTGGTTTCCACAGATGTTTTCACTTGGGGGCCTCTGTGCAAATGTGCAGAACCTGGATTTATGAAACAAGCAATTTTTTTTTCCTTTGCCGAGTTTTGCAAGAGGGAAAGAAAAGTAACCAAAATTCCCTCCCTATCTCATCCTTTTATTGTAYTGACATTCTGTCTTTTTATCCCTAGGGTTAAAGTTCCAGCTCAGTCACAGACCTTCTGCTGTTCTGCTCAGAGGTTTTATTAAAAAGAAAACGGCACAGAAAGCAGCTAATCAGCTGCTCCCAGCAAACGAAGTTCTGGAGATTGATTTTTCAAGTGATGAGCAGTGCAAACACACATGTTCACAACCCAGACTCTCAGCATTTTCATGCAACAGCTATTTTCATTAACCACGACCAGGGTCAGAGGGGGACAGTTAACCGTCAATACTAGCCTCCAATACCAATAGCTTTATCAGCAGTTAAAAATTTGTTTGGCAGCTTTGTTTCCCGAGTCCCAGTAGCTCTGGAGTCTGCATAAGCAGCTCTAATTAGAAGAGAAAGTCTGTTCCGCCCCTTTGCACGCAGGATACTGCCATGACAAAGCATCCCTAGCTGCAGCTCCAAGCAGCACAGACAGACCGTGCACCCAACGGGAGCTGGGGGCAAGCACAGGCATGGGGCAGCCAGCAGAWCTGGGGGCTTCTTTCTGCCCCTGCTACACCCCAGGGACGGGGGCTGACCGTGCCCTTGGAATCCAAGCCCAGCACTCCCATGGGGAACCGAATGGGGAGATGAAAATCAGTATCAGAAAAGCCGTTCAGTAGAGTGCTGGCTACATTTGGGTTTGATCTCCATCAAGAAGCATTGCTCCCTGGAAAGGTCCAGCTAACACTCTAATGCATCATCAGACAGGACCTCCTCCTGCCACGGCAAGGACCAGCAAGAGCCCATAGCAGCTCTAGAGCTGCCCTTTGCCGTCCRGCAGCACTGAGGCCCCTGGGAGCACAGGGAGGTCTCAATTAGGGGCACATTTGTCACCTGGATCGTTACAGCCCCGTCACCTCCGCCCGCTGCCCTCTCATTACAGAGCACCACAGGGTGCTCGCTCACCCCAGCGCGGCACGAGCCCAGCCGTGATTTACACATAGCAGAATGCTGTGATTTACAATTAGTGCGCTTGKGCAGGACACTGCTACCGAACCTGCGATTAACAGTCATAATTAACCGCTGGTGATGGCAGAAGCCTAAGTTAAAGTGCTGGCCACACATCATAGCGASCCTCGCTAGCTCCTCTCCAGCAAGGCACCCCACGCTACATCTGCAAAGCTCGACCCTCCTGCCACACTGCTGACCACAGCAGGGCCATGGGACATGAGGCTAGGTGGGTTGGCTCCTACTCGAGGTTTGGGGCTCCTAAACCTAAYGGAGAAATGTCCCTGTGCTACAGAACAGCTGGAAAACCTTCAAAGGTGCTTCCTAGGAACTGCTCTTTGGAAGAGAAAGCTGCCGGCTAATTTAGGAYTGTCACAAAGTCCTGTGCTCCCCAACCTCTGCTTTCTACCCCCTGGCTCCGATGGTGGAACCACGCATGGGTCAACAGCCGCATTCGTGCCATGAATACTCCCAAACTGAAGCTTTTGAGGCTTCCCATGCTCCATCACCAAGCCCCATTTCCATGGGGGAGACCATGCACAGGTCATACCCAACCATGGGGATGGAAGGGTCCTCTGATAATTTTCTGAACCCTTAATTGCACTAGATATAGGCGCAATGCTCTCAAAAGGCAAGGTTTTCCTCTCCCTTAGGCAGCTTTAAAAACATAAAAGCACAAACGAGCACATGACAGACCTGAGGATACAGGTTGATTTCTCGTGGTTACAACGGGTTCAGAGATAATTGCACAGAAGTCCTCAGTGGAATTAATTCATGCACTGCATGCTCCTAATGTTATCAAGATATGGCAAGGAATGCATTAGACAAATAAATATACATTTATCATGGGGATTGGAACAGCTGAGGCCAATTTTCATTTTTGCTTCTGCACTTAGATATGCTTTGTAGATATTTTCCTTCAGCAAACAGTTCAATCCATCACAATTAAAACAACACAATGCAATCTTTACTTTGATTTAATTGTTCCTCTTCTGCCCGCTAAACAAGTTCAAACTGCTTTAAAAAACATTTAAAGTAATATTTGCAATGGAAAGATTATTTTCAAAATCAGTACAAGTCTTCTAATGGGTTCAGAATTACATTCTAGGAGTCGTGCAATCCATTGATTTTTAGTACTTAATTTTCAAAGACTTGCAAAGTATAATGGCATGAACCCGAGCTGATATTCCCCAGGAACTCTAATGGACTCGGCTACTCAAACCCCATAGGAGCTCAGCCCTCTTTCCTGCTCGCTGCTGCAAACACGCTCCTTCCCCTAAACGCTCAGAGCARAGCCGGGCATTTCAGATCCCAAATCACTATCCCAACGTGCCCATGGAGCCCATAGGATGCATAGTTAYACATGCAGCAAAACATAATATTTCAACTAATCCCATTAGAATAGAAACCTCTCAAGTAAATGATTGACAAGAAATACGTATCAGTACCTGCTAGTGGCAGCTAGACAAGRAATATATTTAAGCTACAGATATCTTTGCTAAATAAAAAAAAAAGTCTGAAAGAGTCTGCATTTTTGTCTATTTTAATTTTATATGCAATGAAAGAGATTAATTTTAAGAAGTGTGACTTYTTTTAAAGTCTTCAGCAGGTCCAGCACCCGACTGCTCCTCCTGTGTGTGGCAATGCAGGGGACCGCAAGAGTGTCGCTGCCCTGGTGGCTCTGCCAGGTCATTTTGCAAGTGCAATTTAGTGCATTGCAGGAAGCTATTAGGGGCTTGAAGAACACCAGTGATCCTCTGTGGTGTGGCTGAGGTGCTCGGTGCCGTTTCAGGCCCTCGTGTTAGAAGAGGCTCTGCTGCAGCGCGTCTCSGAGGACGCGGAGTTCGGCTGCCATCTGCTGTGCGCGGGGGATTGGCCCGCGAGCGCCGGCAACGCAGATGAAAGGCAGCATCAGAACACGGGAAAAYAGAACAGTAAATTAAAACCTGGTCTAAATTATAATCCTTACAACGCCTGGGGTCTCCAGTTGCAGTTCAGGGATAAATGGAGCTGTTAGGAGAGATGTATTTACATGGGAAATATCACGAACACAGGAAACCAGATCCATTCCCCGCCTCGAGGCCTCATCCCTAGAGCAGGATAAAAACAGAGAGCAATCGGACCTGCCTGCTCCCTCCCAAGGGGGAGGAGAGGGGGGCATTTCCTTGCAAACAGCAGCCAGCAACAGGAGACRGAGGCTGGAAAGGCAGCGACCTGCCCCGCTGTGTTCTCAGGATGCCCAGGTGGAGCAAAGTGGGTTTCAGAGCAGATGTGGAGCCTCTTCCTTCTTTTCCCAGTCTGTAAATACGCAGAAAAAGCTCAAAGCCATAGAGAGAACAGGTAGAATATTTTTGGCAGAGCACAGARAACATCGATTTTTTTTTTAGCAGTTTTTGCTTGTGGGTGTTGCCAGCAGCCGCCCCGAGGACCAGAGGTGGTGGCGCAGCACCCGGGCAGGCTGCAGCTGTCGGGCCGGCACGCGGAGCATCCCGAGAGCTGCTGCGAGAGCTAAAAACAGACAGCCGGGGGGTGTGGGGCAAAGGGCACGCAGGGCCCTCGGCACGGCTTCAGGCCATCGCTGCCTGCGGCACGCTGCAAGGAAACACCTCGGCTTTTAGCCCGTTTTCAACAAACTGACCCTTTCTCCTAAGCACCGGAGCGAAAAGCCTGTSACAAGAACTACTGCAATGACATGAAGTGAAGCGAGAGATTGCAATAAACTCAGACCTTTCTGCCCTAGCTGGTAGCTTGCTAAGGAAAGGTCAGGTTGAAACATCCTTCTTTGGAAATCTTTCTGCTCCACCTCGATAAAACCTAGACTCATATTCACAGGGGGAAACTCATAGGATTTAAACGTATTTTCTGGGGCTGGCATTGCAATTCAGCC
Organism: Eudromia elegans; assembly: GCA_003342815.1. Lineage (NCBI taxonomy): Eukaryota > Metazoa > Chordata > Aves > Tinamiformes > Tinamidae > Eudromia > Eudromia elegans. The sequence goes on along the minus strand of PTEX01000016.1, from coordinate 4,619,254 downwards.
TGCAGAGGTTTGGTAGGACRCTGCACCGGGGGCACATCGGTACACAATCTTCATAGATATCAGSATGAGGGACCTACCGGCACTGGAAAATATCCAACAAATACTCACCACTCCTCAGATTACCTACCGATAAGCCTAGATATCTCAGATTGGCACAGGTTTCAGTTACATTGGAAAATATATCAGATATGCCAAAATGCCTGAACTTAAAGCCAAGGGAGCGCTGCCGGAAAACATAAGTGTAAGAACATCCAATAAGCAGATGCCTCCAGGCCATCACACAAGACTACTGCAGCACAAGGCATGAACTGTAATTTGAGGCTCGTCAGACTCCCCATTAAAATGCTGTTCTCAAGATTTGCATGTRGAGAACAAACAGGCACCTCTGATAAATTACTTTCAGAAATTAATTCTGAAAAATGATTGAAAACACCCGGCAGCAACGCCACGTTTATTACATAATAAAACACTTCTAAATTACCCGTGCTCATTTGCAATCCTTTTCCACCACACTTGCTCAATCCCCTCRAAATCCACCAACTTGTGCCAGCGTAATTTGGAAGAGTATTTGCCTAATAGTGACAACATCAACGATAACTTGGATTTACAGCAGCAAAACGGACAAGACTCTCAGCTAAAACTACTGWCCTGCTTGGCTCAGTGAGAACTGATCTGCTCATCTTCTGACACAGAAACAGCACAAGGAGGATGAGATGTGTCCTGTTGACCAAACACTGCCTTCGTGGAGATGTGCATCGCCACGCTGAAGGCAGGGGAGCTCTACTCTTCCAGTTCAAAATTGGACCTGGACCAGGGTGCTATCAAAGGGGGAGGGAGGCCTGGCAATTGCCAGTTTCACACTGGTTTCGCTCTTTAATCAGCCAGACTTGGCTCAGCCAACCGGCAAGTCCAGTTTCAGACAGGTTTGACTAAGTTTAATCAGCCCAATTTGGCTGAGCGTGTTGGTGTTTACCACCCACTTTGAGACACCCATGGAGAAGCGATAGGAAGGGCGCTGGGGAGCCTTCCACCACACTCCATCGCTGCCTCTTCACTGCGTGGTCCCAGCAACGGGCTGGCTCTGACACCTTGTGGTTATGACGCCTCTGTGCGACTTAACCCTTCCTGGGTCTCTCCTCCTCCTCTGTTCACAAACAAACATGTTAATGACACTTAGCTGAGAATGTATAACGCTGCCAAGCTCCCTTCCTACCCCAGGTTCTCCAATGACGAGGCCACCAGTTTGACTCAAGCTACTCTGAGGGCTTTAGATATGCCAACTGTGATTTGAAGTCTGGGTTTTACCAGGGTCATCAGACTCTCAACAAAGGTCTGGGTTTCCCTGCAGAAGCAAGAAGCTTCTCCCCAACTCCTGAACCCATCTATTGACCATAAGCATTAGCTCAACTCTTAATCATCACCATCAGCCTAGGCACCAACTTGCCATTGAAGATACCTGGTTTCTCCGTAGGGCAGATTCCATTCATTTTCACACCAACACCAACACCATTTGTTACATAGATTCCTCTCAGTTTAGGGAACTCTTTTGGGAAGAAAAAAAAAATCACTACTCAGTTYTCTCAAAGTGATCTGATATAAGTCGAAATGTCACTTCAAAAGACCCTGACAAAGCACTTCAGGAAGAGGGGCCCCCGCATTTGTATGCCAGCTGCTCTTCCATTTTGAGAAGGGTTTAAGATGGCTGGAATAGCCAATCTTTTCTCACCATGTCTGCATTCAAGCCCATGTCAAAAGTTCATCTGACAATTAACTCTGAAGGGGTGAATAATAGTTTAAATTTCTGGGGCTAGATTGTCTAGCTAGAGGACCCAAGTAAATCCCACCGATTTCTATTACAGTTCCTTGTTCACAGCAGGGTAGAGCAGCATTCTTGGAGATCAAGGCAGATCAAAACATGTTCCTCTGAGATCTTCAAGCCCTACAGAGAACAGCAAGGCACAATTCAGTCAAAGGCATCCCAAAGGAAGAAGCATCACCCATAGACCAAAATCAGTGATAACAAATGCTGGTGAGCACACACCCAAAGCATAAAGTGCCCATAAAACCCAAGAACAGCAAAGTTGTGTCACTGCCACAACATTCAGGAGACACAGAACGTCTTCTGTTTGAAAGCCCACGAGCACGGAGGACAGAACATGGAGCAGGAAGGTCACAAGGCACTCCTGAAATCAGCTGTGACCTCAGGTTTTGGCTGAATCTGTTGCAGTAACACTGGGCACAGCCACACAATCCTGTGCCTCAATAACGCCCTTGTTCCAGCTCCTCACGACAGAGTACTTCATTTAATAACACGGTTCACTTAAGAATACAAGCTCATAAAGCATTGTGCTTCTGCCATCAGAACATTACCGGAGGTCTCAAGAGCTTTATGTAGCTCTTCAAGTACAGGAGCCTTGAGGACACTTGTATGAGACTGGTGGAGTCAGCAAGACATACTGCTGTCGCCACCAAACTGAAGCCATCCCCTGCATTCCTCAGCACTTGGGGAGGGCAAGTAGCTCAGATTTTCTTTATATCCCAGTTAAATAGGAAATTCCTCACATTCCAGATTTGTGCAAGAGTCCTGGTTCTAATGAGGTTCTGTCTTCCTTCTCTTTCTTGGCCCTCTTTCAATGCAGAGAGTCACGATTAACCTGAGCGGGCATCTTTTCAGCACTCAGAAGCTGAAACACAATTATTAACACAATAAATTAACTACGCTCTGGCCACAGCCGTATCTCTATAGTGGACCCATCCTCTTCTCGCTAATGCTGCTGCTCTCTTGACTTCCAAAGAGCCTGGAGAGAACAAATTGCTGCAGTTTGTTCCCATACAGCTGACATTCCCGCCATGCCATCACTCACAACACGAGAAACGTAACCCCCACCCCAGAGAGCCTCCAGTCCTCAGAAAGGAGCTGCTGTGCCCAGAGGAATCTCTCCACTTCAAAACTCGGCGCTGGCTCAAGCTGCTGGCAGCAAGAGCCCCGAAATCAACGTGATGGCTCAGAGAGGTGAGCAACATTTTAATTTCTGGCGTTCTGATCACAATCTCATGTTACCCGATGGCTTTTGGGGGCGTGGGGAGGAGCATGAGGGATTCGATCTTTGATTTCAGAGAGCAATGCTCTCCATTCCAGCATGCGGAGCTCTGCTCTCACCTCCAAGCTCATCAAGCAAGGGCATCTGAGGGCCTTGGCTTGCCAGGGCCTCCACCATCACAGCATACTTGCTCCTGCTGCCTGCACGAGCATCCAATAACCCTCGCCGTGTGGGAGCACAGAGCCCTCAGGCAACACTGTGGTTTCCACAGCAAGAGCAGACTCAAATGCCCCCGCAGAGGCATCCCAGCTGCATGGCACATGAGCCAGGGTGAGGGCAGGAGGAGCTCCTCACCCTAAGAGCTCCAGTGCCGGGGCACTTGGCAAGCAGCCACTCCACCAATACTTAGTTTGGTGTCTCCAGCAGAGAAAAGAGGTAAATGGCCTAAAAGGCACCTTCCTCAGACCTTCCTCAGGATGCAGGCTCCGCTGTGCAGCGCCTCCCTGTCACCTTCCCAGCGCAGGAGTCACAGCCAGGAGCTGGGATGTGCTGGGCACACCTGGAGCGTCACCTGCCAGCCCAGCCTGGGGGGAACTCAGACRTGTGCACGGAAATCTGGGGCCTCCGAGCTCCAAGTGACAGACACTGAGGATTGAATGTTTTGGCGGGGAGCAGGGAGCAATATCCATCTGAGGGCAGGACCTTTGGAATGAACTTTGTTCCCTGGCACTTGGATATGATTTCACTCTTTTAACATTATTGCTTTTCAGCTGCATTAATTAGTRTGTTTTGGAGACCCAAGAGCTTTTTCCCCTAACATTTGCATTGTCGTTTATACTAATACCTAGCTTGTGTTTCAAAAGATATCCCAAAAAGAAATCAGTCCTGCAACTTCAGTGCAGAAGGAAAAAAAGTCTGTTTTCCAAAAATCCCATTAACAAGAACCGCAGCGCGTCCCTACTCCTGCTGCTCATTTAATCTACACTATTCAAACGCATTCACTGACCTTCTCTGTGACGCAGAAGGGACCCCAGCAGGGAAGGCAGGCAGGGGCAAAGCCCCGGCCGGCCCTGGCACCGCGCACCGTCCTCCTTGGTACCAGTGCCCGGGTTCCCAAGGGGAGGGCAGTCAAGGGCCAGCCCGTCCTCGCCGAGTGCCAGGGGCTGCCGCCAGGACGCAGGCGGAGGTCCCGGCCCTGCTCACCGCGGCGCTGGGCACGGTGGCACGTGAAGCGTTTCCAGCACAGCTGGGAAGGGCCTCCCCCCACCCAAAACACGCTGCATTAGTCCCTTTTATTTTACTTTCCTGAGGCTTTCCAGGGCTTACAGGACACACAAGCAGGAGTTCAACAGACACACCATCTCTACCAGCCTGTAGCAAATAGAAAATTCGAGCCCTGCTGTATTTTTAGGGCTTTCTACCTAGGAATTTTGTGTGCCAGCTGCCAAAAAGACGGCAATCTGAGCACTCACTGAGATCACTTCCTCGATATATTCTTAAGCAATCAGCGTGACGTCTAGTAGATCAAGAGCCCACCAGCAGCTCAGCTCAGAGCATGGGTGGCTGTCATCACACAGACCTTCCCAGATGATTCGCATGCAGCACTCCTGAAGGAACCTTCCTCAACCAGAGAGACCCAAGGTCCAGATTTGCTTTTTTCTTTTTTTCCCCTCACTGTACAAAAAGCTTTTCACAAGAGAGGAACAGAGAATATGTCCAGAAAAAACTTTTAACTGTTTGCAAACAGAAACAGGTATGTACTAGCATGAAATGTAACACCGATCAAAACAAGACGTCATGACTTGCTTTTCTGATGAAATGGCATTGAAATCTAACAAACCGGTCACTGCACGTGCTCAATCTGTTGCTGCAGAGCTGCATTCGGTGCAAACTAAAACCAGGCCTGGCTTTCTAGATCGCCTTTGGGTAGAAAAGGGCATATTTGCTTTAGCAAGACACTTGGGTTGCTTGACAGGCCAACAGATTCGTGTGACACCAGCTGCTTCCATATCAAATGCTGTGCACGTAGTTTAAATTAGACCGCTCATATTTCCTGGAGGGGATTCTGCACTCCGTCCGTCCCACTTCCAGCCCTTGCATGGGCCTCCCAGCACCAATGAGTTTATTTCTTGCCATAAACCAAGCACATTATTCTGTAGAAGCCTCAATGCCACCACTATTCATTGAAACTAAGCTTTTCTCCCCTCCCAAGCTCAGACCATGACACATTTCTATCATAAGGCTGTCAGACAGCTTAAGCAGCCCAGCCTTGCCTCTTACGTGAAGCAAAACTATTAGGCCAGGTGCTAATGTTTTGTACTTCGCACACAACCTGCRCTGTGTCAAAGCTCTGGGACCGGCAGGGGTTTTGCTGTGTTTAGAATTCAGCAGGTMCCCGTGTCAAGCTCTGGGGTGTAGCAGGTGTAACAGTGACAATAGTACTGTGGTGGTTCATCTAAACCTGAATGTACAATGTACTCTGGGTTGCTGCAGCTTTGGATACCTACCAGGAGCTCTGTTGGARGAGCCAGAGCTCTTCTATAGACTTTTTCAGAGGCTCAACAGCTGCCCCATCTTCTCTGCTGAAGAGATCAGAGACAGGACATGGCAGAGACAGAGATTTGAGAGCAATCATAAGATCCTAGTGCAGCTATTCTCTGGTCTTTGCAAGACTCATGCCAGGTCAAAATCATGGAAAAATCTCCACCTCACACTGGCATCAGCATCAGCTGCACCTCCTCCTTCCCCACCCTGCTGCCCCTCAAGATTACTCTGCTGTTCAGGTCCTGGCAGAGGCAAAAGCCCAACCCCATGTGAGCTGGAAATGGCCAAACATCCCCCCCTTCCTTCAGGTACTCTTCTCCCAGGTCGCTCCACCACGGCAACAGGCTCAGCGCTGCGGAGGACGATGGTTTCATGGGAGCAGCAAACCATCAAGACGATGGTTTCATGGGAGCTGGGATATCCAGCAACGCCCTGTGTGATGCAGGTGCCGCAGGGAGCTCCACAGCTCCCGCCGGGAGCACTCGGCCCATGTTCCACCTCCAGGAATCTCCTCCATGCAGATGCTCTCATTGCAGCAGCGCAGAGCGGGCGCCCCGGGGCTGGGGAACGGCTCCCATGCCACCCAGACAGACGCTCCCCCGCCGGGAGGCAACTGAGCTAAAACCAAATCTCCAGGCGTGGCGGGGAAACCTGAAACGGGAGCTTTAAATAACACCCTCCGCAATGCAAAGGCTCTTGAGGGGAACCCGTGTTTCTTGCTTAACTTACACACTTAGGTCTGGCCCAGGAACTTTGCCCCGCTGGTGGTGGGGCTGGTGCTGCACTCCAGAGCAGCAGCCGCCAAACTGCCAGCAGCACCTCGGCACTATGTACCCATCAGGAACACTCCTGGAGTGGAACCTGAATGAGATTTTTGGGCTGGAGYTGACTGTGGTCATAGATGGGAGGTGATTCACCAAGAAAGGTCACAAATCCAGACCCTGTGACTGGTAGCCCTCGAGGACTGTGTGTTCAGCAATGGGTCCCCTGCCTGGGTGCAGGCTGGGGCAGTGCCAGAAGCTCTTCTTGTGGAGCTAGAAACAAGGAGCAAGGGTATGAAATGCTGTCACTCACCTCTGCTTTAGYTGCAGCCTTCCCCACTGCCCAGTAAGTGCTCAGGGACCTCATGTGTCCTCATGTGGTGGCACAAGAGGGGGGGGCAGGACTAAGGAGTCTTGGTTCAACTCCAGCTCCACGAGTCCTACAGACAATAGCCTGCACCCCCGTGTCAGCTCGACCTCTACCTGTGCTCTGAGGGACACRCAACACGCCTGGTGTGGGGACAGGGGAGATGAGAACATGCAGTATTCTGCAGAAGGCACAAATGCAACACAGCACAGCTATGGATATTCGAAACAGCAAGTCATCATCTGAGGGCTCAACAGCATGCGTCATGCCCAAGCAATGCAATGACCATGCAGCTCTGCGGTTCTCCTCAACCTGCTGGAATGATATATGCAGATCCTTGGAAGTATCAAGGCTTCTAGAAACTTGGCAAGACTTCTTTGCTTGGCCCTGTTACTTTAAACCTCCTTAGGACTCGCAAGAAAATCTTCAACCTGTTCCAGACTGGGCAGGTTAACCTGGTGGCTGAACAGTGCACTGTGATATTTTCTGCTTTAAAAAATGAACCCTGTGGGTTCTCTTCCCATTCTCCCATAGAAGTGTACCAAACCAGCACAGCCACACACTGCCCTGTGCATCAGCTCTAAATAGAGCACCGTTCTTGCGGGGAAAAAAAGAGCAGGTGAKAAACTGGGCCTGGTGGTCACTCCTCCGGCTACGTGAGGCACCACAGACTATTCTCAACTTCACAGCCAAGACAAACAGAGCCAGCCTGAAGCGGCYGAGTACGGAGATTAATGAACACCGGCATTTTCAGCTATGGACATCATGGGCAGAGTCACCACAAGGAAGTTGATGCAACACTGATGTTAGCCAGCCCTGAGGATGCRCGACAGCTCCCGCGTGGAATAATCAAATAGCCCAAAGGAAGCAGTTTACCTTTTCAGGAAGCAACTTTGTCTCATTTTATTACTGTATGGCACCTTAACTGCAAAAATGCCACTACCAAAGTTGTAGAAACATGATCCTTTTCAGGGCGCCAAAYTCTTTTCACTGGGGTCCATATAAAGGACTCCCAAATGCCTCCAAATCCAGTCCCTGAGATRCGCATGGGTAACATGAATGCCAAGTTGCACCTCAACAAGGAGAGCAGAGGAGAACTGCACTGGTGCTTCAGGTCACCCAGGGACTCCAGCAAATATTAGTGCCAGGGACTCAMATATGCTTTGGACTCTGCAAGCTACAGCCATGAGCACTAGGGTCTTCACAAACTTCTGCTCCCAAAGACCTATAATTTTCACATGTCCTGAAGTCCTGGCACCAAATCCTTGCACGTTACCGTAACTCTCCGGCATACAGAGAAGTAGGGCAGGGTGTTTTTTATAGAGCAGAAAAGCAGCAAGTGACCAGGATTTCTTTAACATGTACCTATTCACATGACACAACTGCAAGCAGCCCAGCCAGCACTTCTGCAGCTACAGYGGGTGTTTGCATGGGAGCATTAGCCCAGGGGAGCTACCGCGCTTGGGGCCATCACAACAGCCTGGGTGGAGACTAGAGCTCAAAATACACTTTCAGGCAAGAAGCTGCTCTGCTGAGGAGCCTCCCAGGCTTTATTTTAACAAGTATGGTGTTTCATGTTCTCAAGTGGAAGCTTAGCATCTCTTAAAATAAGCTCTAGGCATCTTTTAATTTCGGTGCTTAAAAAGGGGATTTAGTCACTTGGCCCTAGCMACCCCAATTTGACTCAAGTGTCTAATATCTGTTGGCAGTTCAGCTGTTATCCAAAAGCGGGGAAGGAAAAGGCAGGATTTTCCAKCCTGGAGAAACAGCTGTACGCACACGCGGGTATTTAACACGAGGGATAAAATTAATCTGCCTGCAGCCCTGGCCTGCGAGCCGCCCCCCGCCGCTGGATGCAGAGCACAGGGCTGGGGACCATGCGGAGCGTGTCCCGCTAGGCGGCCCCCGAGCTGCATCCTGCCACCCTGCACCCTGTCCCCGCCACCAGCATCCCTCCGCCAGCGCTCACTACCAAGGACACAGCCGAATTGCAAAACTCAGCTGTGCTTCTTGCTCTACTTTCCTCTATTTTAAGGCTGCCACCGCCCCAGCGCCACTGCGTTCGGGCTGCTGCTTTTGCTGTGTGATGTTCTGCCCTCTGCAAGGGACAAGCTCATCTGGAGAGGAGCAAAGACGTTCAGCACGTGCACGGCGTGAGCGCTGGTGTTCTCCATGCCTGAAGGTCTTGGCTCGTCTCAAAGCGAGCCTGCCCTTCAGAGGCAGCGCCCGGTGCCGCTCCCGGAGCACGCGGACAGAAATGCCTGCACGAGGCCCASGTCCAGCCTTTCCAGATGTAAATCTTACACCCTATACGCTAAAAGGGAGGCACTGAAAACCTAACACACAGAAAACGAGCCTTTGAAATACTGCACTAAAGTGCTGCATGTTCTGAAAATACCCTACAAAAAGAAGTCAGAAAACTGACTCCGTATTTACCAGCATTTCTGCAGTTTAGAAAAACGCAGCAAGCTTCAAATCCAATTCTGATTTTGCAGTTTCTGTAAATACCTTCACAACTACAATGATCTCTTCCACTATTTGTTTGTTTTCAGATTATCTTCAGTTTCAGGTCATGCAAGCTCACTCTTCTCTCCACTCTGGGAGCAGTCACTTTAAAAGTACCTTCACAGTTTGAAATTCTTACACATTTGCCTCTAAACTAACCAGAGCTCTCAGGATTCTTGGCGGGCAGAAATACAAAGAGATTAAAATCACTATTTTCTCATTTTCAAAAGAAGTCTTGGTTATCGCACTCCAAGAGCAATAAAGGAGCCCCTCCAAATCATTAATTCACCTCACTGAGTAACTTGCAACCAGAAGGCTACTACTGAGGTGGTGCTAATTTCCCCATCTAGCCTCATGCAGCAAGAGAAATTGGGCTCCAGACAGGTGTGTCTGTCCCACTGTCCTGGGGAAGCCTCATTCTTTGCAGTCCTTCATTCACATCAGCACTCAAATTGCATAAGGCACAAGACTTCCAGGCATCAAAGATACYCTCCAAACCTTGAACATCTCTACAAAAACAAGCAACGCCATGGTGCATGTGCAGTTGCCTTGCAGAGCGCATCCCTTGTGAATTGATTGAAGGTTCCTATTCTGTATATCTATTTGAGCTTGTTTTGTAAACAAAAGGCAGGCTAGCCCATTAATATGATCATGCAGTCTACACCTGCCTCACCTCTAAATGCAGATTTAGAGATGCGCTTCAACCCCATAAACACACTTTTCATAATGTAGCTTGTTTCAGGTCCAGCAGATGCTAATTTTGTTCCCAAAACAGATTTAATGGTTTTTCCATGTTCTAAACACCTGGCAAGGAGTTCCATGCGGCTTTAATATTTTCCTAACCCTGGGTTAAATTCGTCTYTGTGTTCCATATAGGATAATTCTGCAGCCATGCCAACTATTCAGGTAATGCTAGAATGTCGTCATTATGGCTTGTGTCAACAGCATGATCTGTATGTACATTGTAATCATTCTGGTKTTGGGTTGCAAAGGTCCCTGGACTCTTCATTTGGCTGAGGCTAAATCCGTCCTCCTCACAAAGATCTCGGGTTACGCTAAGTAAAGGCTGACATTTACCCGAGACACTAAGACTGCTGGAGTGACTCACCAAGGTAAAAGCTCCGCTCTGTCTTCTCTCAAGGGCGCAAGCCACAACAGTGCCAAGGTTTCTGCAGACCTGCTCTGGAAGGTCTTTGTGCTTGGCAAGGTAGATGCGTACCGAGGGGCAGGTCATGCATGGGGCTCGCCCTGAGCAGCCTCCCCCCCTGCCCCTGGAAAACCATCCAAGGAGGTCAAGCACAGATGGTTAGAGAAAGCAGGCAGCAATCACTCATAGTGTAAAGAAAAGACGACGTGTCAGAGATTAATTAGGTGTCATTGGATGACCTTCTAGTGTTATCTTGGAAGCTGAAACTCCCATTTTCACTAGGTTGGACGGCCACAGTTCAACCTGTTACTGAGCATCACGTACAGGCTCACAGAGAAGATAGCTCTGCTGCCACCACATTGAGCACACCTCGCTCTCCTGGCTTCCAAGATCCCTGGCACCACTGCCATTAGGTCTACATCTAAACTATGCATCTTCTGACTAACAGTAGTGACTGTTCAAGGACTAAACTTGCAGCATTTTATCTATTCACATGAAGTCTTCTTTATCCAAGTCTACCCTCAACAAGCAYCAGGCACACTCAGTGAAAGCAAACTCCAAAGCATAAGGATCACAGAAATGCTGCTAGGTAGAGACAGACTTCTCAGTGAGTGGGGCTCCTCTCAACTCAACTGGGAAGATCCCACTTGGCAAGAGAATTAGCCCAGCCTTCCTAGAGCACCGGCAGCTGCAGCATCACAGAAAGGGCTCCTTGTATTCACTCTGTGAACTTGCTTTATGCAGTACATGGCGTCAGACCAGTTTGTTGGTTTTGACAGCAAACACCTTTTAGCCATGTCAGAAGGTCTTTTAGCTGCAATCTTTGCATGGTGGAGCTAATGCCACACACCTGAAAATCTGTCTTGAGCCCAAATGCTTACAACACAGTATTCCTATTTACAGCTAAGGTTTAGAATGCATTCTGTCATGGTTGGAAGCTTGTCAGAAGCCATTGTCATCTAGTTCAACAGACCAAGCTGTCTTTTTAAGGTATTGCCTCATGATTCATAGAAGATGTGTCCTACCCTCCTGAACAAGTTTCCTGAAGAGTCACATTGGGTTTTGGACATAAATAAGATCTAGTCACAGCCCCACTACTGATCATTTCACACATGCCTTCCCAGATTCAATGCTGGTCAATGAATCTGGAAATAGTGTGGATTGAAAGCAGGATCAGYTTGCAAGCGGGAACCCAGGGCAACTCAATAACATTGTCTTCCTGGTCCCTCCTCCCACGTCCAAGAACTTGGATTATCCAGCAGTCCTTGCATCACAGCCCAGCCTTATTGATGGCCATGTGATACAACCTTGGCCAGAAGCCATCCTTGAACTGCTTGAGAGATACTTATAATTCAAGAGTAACAGATTGAAATAGGAAGGCTGCAAGTGGTCGAAGTACGTGTCTAATTGCTTTGTTGGACCAGGGCCAAGGTTAACATATTGCAGGTTTGGATGAGACACATAGTGCCATGCTCTCATCAGACATGTCTGAATGCCTTCAAGCAGCCCCTTGTCCCGTGTGGCTCCCTGCAGTTGTCAGAGCTACACCAGTCAAATCCAACACGAATGCGAAATATCCTTTGCTGTATTTGATTATGACTCTCTTAGTGAGAGAAAGCAGGAGAAAGGAGATAACCGTTCTTAAATAAAATGGGACCAAATGGCTACATAAAGCCCCTGAAGAGCTCAGAGGCTTCCATTGATCTTGTAGGATGAGTTGGGTGCTTTTGTAGCCTACTGACCTATTAGAGATACCAAAATCTGTAATGTAACGTAAAAATGTAATAAGGAAGCACAGCTGCTTTTTAATGTTAATCTGGTGTGCTCCAATCCTTGCACAGGGAGGACCTGATACTAGTTTTACAAGGTACTGCTTTCACTTCACCTGATGCAGCAAGGACTTTCATCAGACTCTTCCACTACAGTGCAGAAAAACCTAAACTCAACCATGGAGCCACTACAGTGCAGAAAAACCTAAACTCAACCATGGAGCCCAAATCACATCAATGGTTTGGGTTAAATGTCCCCCATGCTCTGAACGTGACTTGAGCTCACTTGCAACTACTAGAGATGGCTACTATTCACTTTTGCACATACCATTCATTCTCCAGTCAGCATATTCTCAATTCATAAAATAACCTTCACTGCATGGTAACRAAAAGGAGGTAGTTTTAAACATACTGATTTACGTTTGTCTCTCCAGGTTGATAGAGTAAATCTGAAGGCTCGGCCTCCTTGCAAGTCTCCACACCCTGGCAGGCCAGAGGAATGTCACAGTAAGTGCAGACACTCTTGGGTCAAGTGCATTCAACCTGCKGAAGTCTCTGTCTCCATCCTGCCATGTTTATTTTTCCCCCCAAACCAGGAAAAAGCGGAAAGCCACCAGTGTTCTGCTGACCATTGGTTCCTCAGCCAATGAAGTCCCTAGCAGCTGCTCAACCCACCAGAGTTACACCACTTTAATTCAGCCGTTATCTATTGACCCTCAAAGAGTAGGTTACACGTTTTTTAAATTGTTGTTTTTAGTATTTTAGGAATCTTTTGTAAGGATCAGCTTGAGCACATCTTCAACAAGTCACCAAGAGGCAAGAGTCATCACAGATGTCAAGATTTGGACTCTCCCTCCTGAAGAAGCGTGTTCTGGCTTGGGACATTTTCCAGCCCGAGTTGCTAAGAGAATTGAGGGAGCAGGGGAACAGGGCTAGAAATAAATGAGTAGTTGCCACACAACTTAGCCATTTACCAGCCTCCTCCAAAGACTCACTTTGGCCAGATAATTGGTTTTGAACAGTTACTTGGTCAAGAGCTGGGAAACTCAAACTATCTAAGAACAGACTTCTATGTTACCTCATGTAGGAAGGGAAAGAGCTGATAACTTGGGCTATTTTGAAAAGACAGATTATGGAAAAGACCRTGACCACAGCAAAACAAATCTAGGCACTTGGATTGCACATTTTTGTACAAAACAAGGTCTGAAAGCTCAATGAGATGGGCAAGAGCAGACATCAATGCTTCACCATGCAGAAAGGACTRTTTTGCTCTGCTAAGATTTGATAGCCTTTAAACTAACACTCTCAATTAAGCAAAGACCTTACTCTAATCTCTACATCAGCTAAACTTCAAGCAGGATCATGACAGACCAAAGTTCCTTTTCTCTTCTCTACATTCAGCCTCACTGTAGCTACCTATGCAATACAAGACCAGGAGAGCTAGACCTGGGACCAGGTAAACTAGGCAGAAATCTCTGTAGAAGAGGACAGCTATTGGAAGCCAACATTAAGGTTTACAGAGAGACTGCAAGATGTGAATTGGCTTATATGCCCTGTATGACCAGCAGTACTTACCGGTTATCAGCTCTTCTTTCCACTGACTTGTTGCTCACAGTCCAGTACAGCATTTCCTCTTGGAGCACGTGAAAGGAGGCTCTCCCCAGGGTATATGATAGGCTGGTGCATGGAAACCAGAGAAAACATTCTGGCACCTTCCCCTGTTTCAAAGTAGAGCATCAGCAGCACCACTGGGCTTCTGCATATGAGAAATGCAAGCTATAAAATCACTTTTCTTTGCTATATAGATGCAGAGTCCCTCTACGAGCCAGACAGGGTCTTCCTATGGAACCACACCTGTGTTCACAAAGGTAAAGAACAAACGTTGGCCGAAAACTGTGGCTTCTTCTATGACTTCAACCCTGGCATTAGACTGAGTTTTATTCTCCCTTTGGAAAATCCCTGGGGGTGGCTCATTTACRTTTGAAAAACCCAAGACACTTCATTAGGAATGCTATCAAACTAGTATCTTAACTGGTAAATGATCCTGACAAACAGACCCACTCACATGAAATCATCTATTTTTTACAAAGAAGGTTGAAGTGGAACCTCCCTCCATAGCCTCCTTTCTCCACTAGGATTAGATTTTTTTCCTGCACTCTTGTTTCTATTTGAATTCACAAGCAAGCCAAAGCTTTTAAATGAGCATTGGCCTATAGGCGGAATAAAACCATTCACGCTCAGCCTACTTCAGATACATCTAGAAGCAAATCAGTTATTTTAAGTAAAATAGTCATGACATCATCTTACTCACTAAAGAGTGTTTGATTCCCTAAGYATGTCCCCATTTAAGTAATTACCATGTCAGCCATTTCACATCATTTTCTCCTCCTCCAGGGTCTACAAAACATCAGAGCTACGAAGGGTCAATTAGTGGTATTTGAATGTCGCATTCGYGCCACACCAACCTTACAGGTTCACTGGTACAGAGAATATGACCCAGTAATAGATTCTGCAGATTTCCGAATACTGCGGAAAAGTAGGTATTGCTATGGCTCTCTAATGCACGTTTATTTTATCGGGATAGCAACAAGAACTACTATAAGAATTAGAGGGCAATACACATTCCTAGAGACAGAATTCGGTTTAGAAGTCAAACGCTCTGCCCKTGCTCGCTGCTGTGTAGATCCTGTCCCTTCCTTCTCTAGGGACACGCAAGCAGAGCAGGTACTGTGGGAAAGGACTGCAAGGGTGATAGTTGCTTAGCCGAAAGGTGCTGAGCCATGAAGCCACTGTCACAATATGCTGTAATTACTGCTTAGTTTAAGCATCTTCTATACGGCCTCAGGGGAGAGGGGTTGGTACCATCAGGCTTTGGTCAAATCTGACCTTTCCCCAGCAGAAGTTCAGAGGGACTCAAAGCTACCTTCTTGTGGACATGGAAATAGGCTTTTTTTCAATCAGCTGAGGTGGGCGAGTGAGCAGGGGCTGACGTTTTTTCTTCTATTTTGGCTTTGATAAGCAGTTAATTATTTTCTCTCTTATTTTGAGCAGAGGCTTGCTCATCAGCAGTCCCTGGTAAGTACATCACACCTCTTGTTAGACATYGCCTCGGTTAGTTCACCCCAAGCTTAGTTTCCACGTCACCTAACCCATGATAAAACAGCATTGCTGAAGGGGACACAGAAGATGCCACRTTCAGGGTCCCACTAACAGCTCAGCTTTCAAGTACTTGGTTTTRACACAAACTCCTGAAAGGCCCTGGTTTATATTGCAACACAGTCAAAGGGCAGGGTCCCTTTTCAGAGCATCCTGTGTGTTATGAGACACTGGAAACACATCCATCAAACTAATCTGCTGGCTCTGCTGGGTTGTTTTCCTTAAAATCACAGGCAGAGGGATCCTTCCTTCAATCTTTGCTCCCTCCAAATCCCTTCACTTCCTGTGCTCTTTACACCACTTCTTGCCACCAAGCCCTATGACTAACAGCCCCATCCGCGAGGACCAGGTCCCACRGGTGAACATTTGGTCCTTACCGTGCGTCTCCCTTTGGTGTTTCAGAGGAAGTCTGCACCCTGGTTATCACCGAAGCTTTTCCGGAAGACTCGGGGATATTTAAATGCGTGGCTGAGAATGAGTTTGGATCAGCRGCATCCAGTGCACGGCTCTCAGTCTCCCCAGGTAAGCACACAGCTCTCCAAGTGGAGCAACTGAGCGCTGCTGGCATCGGCGCCTCGTTCATCACGACACACAACTCGCCCGGCTCATGCTCGCAACCTGCATTCAATCCCCTTTGCAGGGGTAAAAGAGCTGGAAAGCTTCGYGGGCGCCACCCCGGCGCCGGGGGCCACCAAGAAACCCGCCTTGCCTAGAAGCAGCCAGGCCACGGGCGCGGAGCGGGACGCGGCAGGACAGGCACCCTACAGCACGGGGCCGGAGACGCCGGGGCAGGGCCGGCGAGCGGGATCCACCGCCACCTGCGGCCGGCCCAGCTCGGGGAGCGAAGCCGAAGACTTTCCCGGCGTTTACGAGAACTCGCCCCAGGCTTCACCTCTGCGGTAAGGAAAAGCGGGGAAAAAAATCATCCACAGGGTGGTTTTAAGCCATAGAGAGAGGATGAGTCTTCCAGCGACCCCAGCTTCCCAACAAAGTTCCCTGCCCCTTATCCTACCAAAGGCTCATTCAGCAGGGAGAAAACTTCCCWGAGAATGAAGCATCGCCTCTCATAATTGGAACGACTCCATCTTCTGCCCCAGGTGTAACTCTCAAGCAGCTATTTACTCACATTTCTATGCAGCTAGTTTAATCATACCAGAGAAACAAAACAAGGTAGAGTTTGCCAGTTTTCTTAGCAGTTCCCTAAGTGCAGATCTCAAAAGAGGTGCTCAGTTTAGCACGGAGCCCTTCCACCAAACCCAGGCAGCACCAACACCAGGGCCTCATGCACAGTTAAAAYCCTGGCTGAAGGTGCCTCATCACCCGGTCTAAAGGGGCCTGCACACGGGCAGTCGCCCTCAAGGACCCCCAGCCCCATGTGCAAATACTGTGCGGCACTCAAGGAAACTCACGCTCAGCTGCCACAGCCCCACACGCCCAGAGACAGAGCTGAGCTTGCTGGTGAGCACCGAGTGCAGCTTCATCTTGTTGGTACTGCCATAAAGGCTCTCCGGAGAGCAGAACCAGACCCTTGTGAGGTGTGCTTGCGGGGGTAAAGTCCTAGTTAGTTTGACATGCGGTATCTGACATCCTGCATGAAGGGATAAAATCACTCGACCAAGATGAGCTGTGCAAGAGCTTCCGCAACATCTGGTTTGTATTAAAGTGTTAACTAGTGCAGACTGCTTGTGACTGACAGTGCTGATGAACCAGATTTTGGATGGYATTTAAAGGCCTCAAGGTAAAGGGAGAAAACTATTACATTGTCTAGAAACACCCACCTCTGAGCATGTAGAGATCCTCTATCACAGCCCTAATAACATGCGCTTTGAAATAGCRTTACGAATGGGATTTAATACTGAAAATGCTGCTGTTAATTCAGGTTGAGGAAGGGGCATGCCAGTGTTTGCAGGGTCAGCTCTTTGATGTACAGTAGATGTCCTATTAGACAGATTTAGACCTATAACTCTATCACATAGCCTGGGTGGCTGAAGCAAGACAGAAACACCAGCAAGGAGCGTGATGAGAGAACAGAGCTATTAGCGGGARCAGCTATGAAGTGAATGAGGCCCTTGTACTCATGCTTCTCCAAATTACTGCTTAGCAACAGTCACTCCACAAAGGCTACAAAATGCAATCCTAGAAGTCTCCGCTTCCAGTTGTGCCTTTTGGAGCCTGCTATATCTGCAGCTTACTGTTCTCTTCTCTCTTTTCCCTAAGGATGCAGAAAGAGCAGCCTGTGCTGGACTCAATATTGATCATTGACTTTAACAAAGTAACTTAAGCCAGGCCAAAGRAGAGGCTTCAGGTGCTAAATCTACTGCCAGGTCTTTTTAGGGCAAATTAAGATTACTTAACAATTAAATAGAAGAGTCTTTGGGCTTTTCTAGGCATTTGTTGCTATGTGCTACAAGCAGAGAGAGGAACCTGAGGAGATGCCGTGTGTTATCACTGCTAGAAAGGAAACTGAAGCAGTACAGAAAAGCTGAACTCTTAACACTTAGCAGTGCTGGCCAATGCACTACCCAGTGACCCTAACACAAACCGTGAGGTTTATTCCTCCACCTTCATCCTCAGAGCTTCCAGCTCTTCCAATGTTTTACCTGCCTGTTGGTTCTCACGTTGTCCTGTGCCTTGTCTTTCACGCACGCAGCCCTAGTTGTGTCCGGCCTTTTAAATACACCAAGGTGTCCTCAAACTGATGCCTTGCAGCCCCCTCCGGTTGGGCAGCCAACCTCATGGAGGCCCATAGGAAGCCCCTGAGCTGAACGGTCACCTGTAATGCACAAGCTGCCTGCTAACATAACCCTCACTTCCCTTGGGTTTAGCATTCAATGCGCCCTGCAAATTATTGCAGCATTTTCTGCTTAAACACCAACAAACAGCCCCTGCAGACAGCTAGRGTCACTCTTCCTCCCTTAATCCCTTCCCCTGCGAGGAATTAAAATAAATTAGCACACAATTAAGGGCTGCTATGGAGAATGGGGTCACAAACCGGTGGGCTGATGCTTAAATGCAAGCATTAAAGGTGGATTAACTATTAAAGATCACCGTGCAGACAGACTCGGAGCAGTCAAGGGAGAGCAGACACCTCAAGGTCACGCACGGTCAGAGCCGCTGGACTCACCAGGTTGTTYTCTAAAGCAATGGGATACACGTTAYRCAAGAGCTTGCAAACCATAATTATGACCCTTAAAACAGTGTAATGCTTAATTAAGACATAAGCACTGAAGTCTTTAATAAAAGGGACACAAACCACTTGATCTGCCAGCACTATCTGTTCMCCTCCTGGYGAWAACAGTATAAATGGCTCTTGTAATKCAACTAAACAGGTATAATAACACATACAAATAACAGGACATTAAACAATATTTTACAGCCAAGTATAGCCTTTTGTATGTGTTATTCTATTTATGCCTCTGGTTCTTCAAACACTCACACACCCGTTTGGATTTACCACCATTAACACCACTGATTTTGATTGTGCACATCGGTGTAACACAGTAAAGTGCAGGATTGGGGCAGAGCAGCCGCCAATAGGAACCGCTGTGGGAGGAAGACCTGCTTGTTAATTATTGACGTGTGATTTATATCTACTGTCCAGGTACCTGCTGCTTGTAAGCAGACATCCTTGAAAGCAAGCCCAAGTCTTTTTCTCCTGTGGATGCAATTACCTGCAGCCAGTTCTRGAGAAGGAAGGAAGAAAGGAAGGAATCTCCCTGGAGATTCTCAGTGAGGAATTAGCGAGGAGGGAATATCTCAGCACGTGCAGTGGGCCCTCAGTGCCATTCCCAAGAGAGAGGTGGTCAAGTACAGGGTGTTGAGGACCCCTCAGTCCTAGGCAGGGAGCAGTAGCCCCTGCCTTGGTGGTACTGGGACACCAGCACAGCTCAGCCTGGCCAGGAAAGCAGCAGTGCCCTTGAGCAGGGCAAGAGCRTGGCCCAAATTGCACAATTTCACAAACAAAGCTTTACCCACAGAYCATACACAAAGTAAACTCAAATAAATAGCAGCAGGGAGCTACAATCCCCCTTTGCTGAGGCTGGGAATACCAGAAATGCTCACAAAGGCACCAAACCATCACCCCTTCTGTACCTAGAACAAGCTGCAGCCTATGGCCATAGCTCCTTACCAGGAAGCTCCCAGAGCATCCCTGGAGCAAAGCCCTCCCAGCTGGGAGGCTGCTGGCCAGGCAGGATTTATGCTGCTGGTGCTGCTGACCACAGGCACCTGCGGGAAAGGAGGCTGTGGCCTTTAAATGAAGTGGCAGCRGCAGGGCTGGCTGCTGGAGACTCTTATTCTGACAGTGGTGGAGGCAGGAGGACAGGCAGGTCCGGCTGTCATTAGCTGGCAGCACATTAAAGCCTCTCGTCTTATAATGCTACACAGAGGGCTACTATGACAGTCTGTGTCACTGAATGACAGTCCCTTCCCCAAACACTGGTGAAAGCCCAGGTGACATCTTCTAGGCGGTAGGTAAGATGTTTTGTGTGTTTTRTTTATATATTTTTGTGCTGCTCTCTGTTTTGTGTCTAGTTAGCAAGCTAGTGTTGCAACGCACTGGGTAGTGCAGAGTTGAAAAGCTGCCTTAAGGGTCCTCACTTGTCAAGTGTGGCATAGGAGGCAAAGAAGGAGAAAACTTCTTGATTTTTTAAAAAACAAAGTGCATCTCCTATTGTATGTGCTTTTTCTCTTGTAAAGTTAGAAACGGAAGATTTTGGTGTGGTTTTTCCCTACTCGGTGGTGGGATGATTTGAGGGAAATGTAAGTGATCCCTCATGGTGACGAGTGAATCCGTGCGACCCGGGGCAGCGGAGTTATCGGGCATCTTGGTCAACTGCAGTATTTTGGAAAATAAAGGAATGACTTCCATATGTAGTTGATAGATGAAATGAATGGATCTATGTACAGGCAAGGATACTAAAAAAGGTTTTAAAAACAACATTCAAGCAGATTTCTGCACCAGTGAATGAGAAATAGTTTGGATATGCTCCAAAAATTTGAGCTGGCTTCAAATTGCAGTGCATGACAAGGAGAAAGAGAGTTTTTACAAGAAAAGTTCTGTTTACTTAACTTCATTTAACTTCAGCTAATACTGATAAATACCTTTAAAAAATGAAAGCTTTGAATCTTTAAAATAAGAGTGATGCCTTCAGCTGACCCCCCTGGGAATTTATGACCTCCTGGAACCCTCCTTTGGGCTCTCCGATGAAAGGAATACAATATACCGGGTATATATAGCAGCAAAACAGCTGATCTCAGGGGGACAAGATTACAATTTTTTCCAGCACATGTAACTGTGTGGATTTATATTCTCATTTATGTTAGCACCTTTTCATTTATTTTAGCAGAAGACTATTTATTTATTGCAGAGCTGAAGTGGTTTGTCAGTTTTTAACAAACTGAACTCAGATTCCTTTAATTAAACTTTCCTCTTTTGTAAAGTGACGAGAAGCCCAGTTTAGGTGTCACTGACCTGCAAAATCCACCAGCACCTCCGAGCAGCTCTGCTCATGCTGTTTCATCCCACGGCTGTATCATTCCGGCTACTACCAGCCATAAAAACAAACTGCAAATGCAGAAGTATGGTCCTGGGCATCCTAATCTCCCTTGGCTATAAAAAGCTATTAATTCAAAAACTACTGCAGAGGAAATTGAGTGTTTGGGGAGAAGTACAAAACTGCAGGGTCCAAAACCTTGTCTTAGGAGGGTATGTGGCCAATTATGTTGCTTAGCTCTCCTGCCTCAGACTGGCTTAGGCTTGAGTAGGTGGTGGGTCATCCCAATGAACCAACAGCTATTTCTTTTGGCATTTACTGGGCTCTTCTGGATAAGACAGCAGTGGTGAACACTGCAGCTGGGTGTGATAGAGTCTGTGACTTGTTGCTGTAATCAGAAATGTTCATATCGTTCTGGAATAGGTCCAGTCCATCCTGAACCTCTTTATTTTAAGCTTAAGATTGTCAGTTTGTCAGTTGCCTGAACTTTGTGCTCTTTGGGCTGGTAATGACTGCTCACGAATCAGTATTTTTGCAATTTAGATTGTTCCATACAATTTATTTTATCTGTATTGTCTTCCTTAAGGGAAAATCCACACCAAGACAGCCTCTATTCTGCAAGGCAAGGGTTCCACTCTATCCAGGAGCCCAGCCAGGAAAGCTTTTGTGGCCTGCCATCTAATTTTTACCAGCCACCTATCCAAAGCCAGTTGTCACCAACAAAAACCCAGGACAGTCGTGAAAGCTCTCCTATGAGTGTCCATAACTTCCCATCCGTTTCCTCTATGTACCAACCAACTATGTTTAACTACGAACGTCCAAAACACTTTATCCAGGCTAAGAATATGTGTCAAGGGCAACAGCAGCCTCCAGGAGCCGCAGCCTCTACAGAGTCAAGCAGACAAATCAAACAGTCCTCCATCCTAATACAACCACGTAACCCTAGCGGGCAGAAATTTTCTTCCTCTTCATCGCTGAGCTCTTCAATCACGCTCTCCTCGCCTTCCTGTAGCGCCCCTAAGGAATCCACATGCCCCGTCACACCTGCATCTGCGCAGTCTCCTGCTAGCTCATCATCTGGCCACCGGCTTATATCCATGCCTAACCAACCCCCCGCAGCATTCCTGTGCTCAGTGCTACCCTCGCAGCCCGAATATAACAGCCAAGCTCCTTCTCCTGTGGATCCTCAGTAAGTACCTACACGCTTCTAACTTCCCCTTGCTTTGAACTTGCGGGGGTTGACCTGGCCTCTCCCACGCGTTGACCAACCCAACCCCAACTGGCTTTGCTGGAGCCAACAGCACGACCCGCTTCGACTTCTGGTGCCCAAGGCAGGGCTTTGCGGGAGTGAAGAGGATGCGGGTAGGAGGCTCAATGCTCGCTCCTGCTGTCGGTGTGGAAGAGAGGGCTATAAACTGGGAATGACACTACGCAGCGTCACTGGCTACTCCGTGTGGCTGGCTGCTGGGCTTCTGCTTGGGTTGCTTTGAACAGTTTAGCTTGATGTGATTGAGATCCTTTGTGAAAAGGGGATGCAGAGGAGAAGATGGGCATCCATCTTAAAAGAATTTCTGCCAGCAAATATGGCTTATATTGAGGGGAAAAAGTATTTTCCAGATATAAGCACAGTTTAAAAATCCTAGCCAGTCTCAGCAGTATTTCTAGGCTCCATATCATGATTTAAACTTATTTACAATATAGTTTTCATTAATCAAATGCACTAACAAAAAGGCATTCATTTGAAAATTTTTACCCCTTCACACCAAAAGACCAAATTCTTTCCTGGATATGTATTATATCATTTTGCGTTTGGGCTGCATTCCAAATATCTTTCAAGGTCAATAGTATCTCACAGGGATCTGGGTCTTGCCTTCTAACCACCCTCTATTCCTGCCAATGTTAGCTGGAGGTCCTGGCTTGCAAGACGTGTTCAGTTGGAGCTATTAGAATGGCGATGAGGGTAGGGGAGGCTCCTGCTTACATGGGTATAAACTTTGGCTTAAAGGGCAATTTGTATTCAGGAAATCCAAATGTTTCTAGGTTTGAGGCTCTTCTTGAAGCACAGTGCTGCAGGGGATGGAAAGGTGATACTTCAATGAGTGGGTTAGCTGTGACACCAAGCAGTGTTTCTTGAAAGTACTGCTAGTAGGGCAGGACAGCGTACATGGGTTAGGTATGCAACTGGAAGAACCACTGGGTTGTGTGTGTGTAGTGCAGGGCTGGTTATTTTCATTGCGAAGGGTTTTGGTGCCTCCCCATGCCTTCGACATAAGCCTCTCTGAATAACTAAATGCAACATCCTGTGAGTCGAGGATTCTGCTAATCATTTTACAAAAGGGTGAACAGGAACGTGACACTTAACCCGTTGGCCTTGAGCAAGTGAAGTCGAGCCAGTGCTGGGAATATGTACYGACATTATAGATCTTCTGCCCTGTTCCCATGGGCAGAATGAACTCCCAAGCCGCTGAAGGAAGAAAATTAGGAACAGAAATAACTGTGTGATACAACCACCAAATACCAAGCTTGACTGCACTTAAAGAATCAGGTTAAATATAGTCAGCAGAGCCCTGTGAGCTCTAGTAGATTTTCACATCCCATTTTGAGGGATGCCCCTCTTTACCTTATGCCTTTCAGAATCAAGTCTATGACTTACCTTAGTACCACGGTCAAGACTTCATTGTGTCCCTTGATTATGGAGTACAGGATATACTATATGGTGGTACCTATGTAGCACAGGCACCTAAAGAACCAGCCTAGCTTGGGTTAGTGCTGGTACCCAGAAGAAGTAAATAACTAAGCTATGTCTTCACACCTAATCAAGTAACTTGTCCCTTGACAAACTCATGGGACTTAATGGAGTTAGGTGCTCCCTCTAAATACTGATGGCCTTAGTGCACATACGGGACAGGAGAAGGGCCACAGCAAATATGAGGATGCTGCCCACAGCAGTCTACCCTGACAGGTTGTGGGAGGACAGCCAGAGACTTGGTGAGACCATGATGGTGAGACCCTTAGATTTTTGATCCTTGATCTGGCCTACGTATATCCCAAACGCTTTACAGGTTCGTCTGAGCCATAGTCTCGAGGTAGCAGGTTCACATTTTGGTGTGTGAAGCTGTAGTGAACAGCCAAGGAGGCCTACAAGGATAACTCTGTTTCCTCTTTTTGCACGAGTAGTTACYCAAAATCGATGTATAACAAACAAGCTAGCATCAAGTCTATGCAGAAGACATCGGACCACGAGATTCGAGGAACAAAAGAGGCCCTCATTCAGGACCTGGAAAGGAAACTGCGATGCAAAGACAACCTTCTCCAGAAYGGCAACCAGGTAAGGAGAACCTGCTGATGAAAGTGCTCGTAGTTATTCCTGCTATTAGAATGCAAACGCCTGTGCCGCTGGGACAGGTTCTGGGCCCAGCTCCACCACGAGAGGCTCCTTCCCAGGAAAGGAGCCGTATATTGTTAGGAGATGATGGAAGCYGGCCTGAATGCCCAGCAGCAGAGACGGTAGCTGTAAATCTGTCTGTGGGCACCTACTGTGGCAGCTGAACGTCTGTATCTTTTGTGACTCAGCCCCAGGAAGGGCTGCCCTGGCTCCCGTTAGCAATCTGGTGCAGCAGCGTGGCCAAGCTGCTATTGCCTTTCCCTCTTATCCCACCCTCTTGGYCAAGCTTGTCTTGCAATAATGCAGTCAAATTAAGAGGGCTCCAGGCTGGATTAAGGAATCTGTATACCTGCAGAAGGTGGCATAAACTCTATGCCAGGTATCCTGCTAAACATCACATCCCCAGATAACTTTAAAAGCCAAGCAGAGTGCTCAGGGTTCTCCAGTCACATTCTCACCCTGACTTCCAGTGCCAAGGGTTGATAACCCCTCCAAATAGTTAAAACTTGCAGAGGCAGCCCAAGTGCTTGGGGTTTGGAAACCCATTCTAGCACCACTTCATGGCGGGGGGGGGGGGGAACCTCTTTGATTTCTCTTTATACAAACAAAAACAAACCAAGGAAAACACATAAGCTTTTATCTTAAATCGTGTCTGCTATTAGAAGGTCTCTTCCTCTCATCTAGAGCAAACAGGTCTCTAATGTGGGAGCCAACCTGCTGCTGGGGGGCAGGCTGGTAAAAGCCCAGTGTTATCCCACTTCCCACAGTAGAAAGGAGTTCTGCAGTTACCTTCAGTAGAAACAGGTTTGTGTCATATATATAACTTTAAACATTGAAGGCAAACAACACACTAGGTCAAATCTGAGTTAGGACATTGCTGTTATGGATGCACTATCTGCTTTAACAAAGCTTGCTCTTGCAAGCCAGCTTTTCTTCCCATAGGAAGMCAGGCTAAAAATAGGGCTCATGCARTCACGATCCTGTCCCCCTRTCCACTGTCCTCCAGCAGTGTCTGAACCAACCRGCCAGTCTCGATACAGCAGTAAAGATCTCAGGGATATTAAGCTCCTGTGGGTTTTGCAAAAAATGTCCGTTTTAAGGAAAAGTCTCACGAGACCCCACAGGCCTTTACCTGCAAAGGAGCAATTGCACATACGCCTCAGGCTCTGGAGACAGTCAGCTGGAGCTTGTCCTCACTGCACAAATTCCAGGTGTAGTTCCTGCCTTTTGTGGGGGAAAGGGACATTAACACTCAGCAAAACTTTAGTTCCTGAAGTAAATCCGTGACTGAATGATTTGGAAAGTTCTCCCAGCACTAAYAGAAAGGTACCCTGGGACTTACTCTGGCTTCTGAGATGATGCCATCAGTTATCCATAAATAATCCCAGCGCAGAAAGAGGAGGCGTGGAAGGCCACGGGTGGAATTAAAAAGGCTTTGATGAACAGACAGTTTAATCTTTTATGCATTGCACTTGTGTGTATATATTGAGGCTGACTCCAGTAGGCATTCCGGACAGCAAACCCTCTGGAACAGGCGTAGGGTCTCTGATCCGCTGCTGCTTTCAGTGACAGCACCTTGAGTTCGGGGCATATTAATGTGCTCTTACAAGATGAACTGAAAGAGCAACTGGACTTCGTCTAACTAGACTTCCTCTCTGCTCTGCTTTAAGCGACTAACTTATGAAGAAAGAATGGCTCGCAGGCTGCTCGGACCAGAAAACGCTGCATCCGTGTTGGAAGCACAGAGYGAAGAAGGCCTGCAAAACGCACAGGTAACGGGGACCCCGTGCCTACAGCAGGGATTTCATGGGGGTTGTGTTGCAAGCGTCTGGAACTGCCRTGGGGAGGCAAGGAGGGATTTCCTCGGGGCTGAAGTGGAAAGGGAAGGGGACAGCGTTGCTCCGTAGAGCTGCATTGCAGAGGCTTTCTAAGGGAGAGTTGATGCAGTCACTAACAGCAGCACTTGCATCCCCTTACTGGGCCTGATCTGGRGGAATGACCTCTCTGGGCAGGAATTGCAACAGCTGCTGCCCAGCGCCCGAGTCCCTGCCTGCGGGCGCAGGGCGCAGGTACCCGCTCCCCGGCCGCCTGAGCTCACACTTGGCCAGGCCAGCAGGATTTACACCTGTCACTGCCCGGAATAAGCGACTGACCATGCGAGGTCAGGACCTTGGAGGGGTTTTGGTTGGGTTTGATCCTTTCCAGGAGACTGCGCTCGTTAAGGGAAGACAAAGAGATTATTTTAACAGCCTACGTGCCCAGAGCCAAGGAGATATTACTCCTGGCATGTTGAAAAACACTTTAATTAGGGACTTGCATCATTCATTGGTCATTCCAAACAGGCCAGGGAAAAGCTTTCTTTGGCACTTCTTTGACCAAAGTTGATGGAAACACATCTATGATGTGGCTCTGGGTACCTGTTTCAGCTGGGAAAGCCGCCCTCCGGCGCAGGCGTGCCCAGGGCAGCAGCGGGTTGTCACACACCTTCCCAGAYGCAGTTAGCAAGGGGCTCCTCAATGCATGGGGCACCTGACATCGCAGCAGGGGAGGATCATGCAGGTAGAGTTGAAATGAAACCGCTTCTGGCCACCAAAGGCGTGATATCAACAGCAGGGGACGTGATGGATAGTGGAGAGAAGGGAGACCTCATCTTCCCCAGAGCAAGGAAATATTCAACCCAAAACAGCGTGATGGCAGGTCCCTGAAAGGGAGTCAACCCTCCAGAAAGAGTGAATGGAGAGGTTGGGTTTGCGTTGCTTGGTCTTGTTTCTACATATTAGTCGGTGACTCATTCAGGCTCCTGACTCCTCAAAAACCTGCTGTACAGCCAGTCTGTATAACAGAACACTAGAATTAGCAGCAGCAGCCTTATCTCTACAGCGTAATTTCATAAGATAACCAATTATACCATACTTGTGTTAATGAGCAGATAAAAGCAATTGCCTTTGAAACTCTGCTTTGAGCTCCATCCAACAAAACCAATATCCACATGATACCTCCTCAGCTGAAGATGCTTCTTTGCTTGATGCTTAAGCCCAGGCTTAAGGGTTCCAYGGGCCTGCATTACTGAACACAGAACCAAGCACTGTAATGGCTGAATGCAAATACCCCAGACATTCCCATGCACAATTTCTTCTATCTGATTCCACTGCTAAAATGAGTCTCTAGTAATAAACTCTACTTGTATTCTCCAATCATCTAAATTCCCAGCAGGATTCAATCCTGGGTTCTTTAGAAGATCCACTCATATGACTGCGGAGCTGTCAGTAAGCTTAGCCAGGGCTGTGATCTAGGAAGAAAAATATTTTCCAGCTCAACATGTGTCCATTGCTCCCAGTACCATATTTAAGTGGGCACAAAACAGTGTTCTTGCCAGTGATTCCACTTCTATTCCTGCTATRGGGAAGGACACTCTGTACTTAGCTCTCATTTTAGATACTGTAGTGGAACTGTTCCCCTCTAACAAAGGTTACTGTGCTTGCCAAAAGCCTTGGGTGCCAAAAGCACCTATCACCTGCACCAAGTGATGAGAAGYTGTCCCATGCTATTAATAACGCTCATTGCTGCTGCGGCCAAAAGTCTAGGGTGAAAACCAGGGTATTAGCTCCTGAGGCAAATGGCTTTGCATCTTGTCCCACAGACTTCTGAAGCCCTCAGTTTGCTTAAAATGGATTTCCCTTCAGTTTATAATTCAGCTTTTTCTGTAAGTTAACATCTTTTYTCCTTCTCTTTCCAAGCACCAGAATGCAGAAAACATCAGGTTGCAGGTTCCTACAACACACGTAAGGTAATACATAAACTTGCACTGAGCTACTCCTGAAGACCTTTTTCTAAATGTTGCCAGACAATATTAGTTTTCTATTAATTTTTCTAAAATGAATTATTTTCAACTAAAATGTTGCTGTTTGTGTGTGGTTCATGACAACTGTGATCTATTGCAGTCAATTSTATGCATAATGTTGAAGTTGTAAAGACTCCATATACCTGGAGCAAATACACCTCCTATTCTAGATAACATACCTGCACTGAAGACAAATTCAAACAACATAAAGAATAAACACAGACCTTAGAGCAYRATGTWACACAGCTCACCTTATTCTTGCAAMTTCTTTCAGCTGAAGATGAGTTTTTATATGTGATATTCCTGTTTTAAATCAAATACCTCATGCAAAATACATGGTTGATAAAAACTCATGCCTAACCTAGCAGCTGAAAAASAAGAATGGCCCTGTTGGATTTTTGGCCTGCGATCAGGGTTTTGATGTGATTTGTGCTGTGTTAACTTTGGCACAACTAATGCAGCCAGCACTGTGYGCTTTTTAGGAGCAGACCGTCCTCGAGAGGAGATGAACACGGACATGACTCGATCCAGGAAAAATTCTTTCAGCCTCGTTTCACACAAGTGCCTGAAGACGTGATTATTGAGGAGGGACGATTCTGCAGGCTCGACTTTAAAGTAATTTAAAGCCTTTAATGTGATTTAAAGCCTTTCCCTTTCAGCCTCRCTAGCTTTGTGGTGTGCAGAGCACACACAAGCATGCCTGTCTTGGGCACCATCTTTAGCCATTTTAAGGCAAAATGCCTAACTTGTGAATGTAAATGCATCAAACTCCCTATACCAGTTAAGGCTTGCTTTTTTTTATCTCTAACTCCTCTCTTCTTTTGTCTCCTTTACAGGTTAGTGGGCTGCCAACTCCAGATGTGATGTGGTATCTCAATGGAAGGATGGTGCACCCAGATCAGTTCCATAAAATGATAGTGTCAGAAAAAGGATTCCACTCATTTATTTTTGAAGCAGTCAAATCATCTGATGCAGGGACRTATGAATGTGTGGCTGTCAACCGTGCAGGGGAATCTTCTTTTGCAGTAAAAGTTGAAGTAATTGGTAAGATACTGAGGACTAATAATTACCTGGCAAGTGTCTGTAGCCTAATGTCTGCCCCTGTGTTTGGGACACTAAAACAACTGGGAAGCAGAGGCGGATCTCCAGGTACTGGGGCTCAATTTAGAACAATTGCTTAACATATTCCAAGATTATTCTAACGCAGACTTATGGGACTCAGTATTTCATGAAAGTACTTGTGTTGGGATATCTAGGCATCTTGCCCAGAACTAGGGAGTCATTCAGATTTCACAACATTGATAGAATATGTTACTCCACTGTCTTTCTAAAGCAGAACTTGTGTCTACTGTATCCTGGTGCTCCTGGCAATTGCCTATAGGCTACAAGAGTTACTCTAAGGGACATTAATCCTTCGTATTCYGCCTTCTAAAAGCTTATAAACAAAGCCTGCTATTGACATTCAATATTTAAGTATAATTCCTCCTCATCTTTCCTCTTTAATTTAGCAAAAGAGCATCACACTCCTCCAACTTTCATCTTCAAACCACAAAGCAAAAAAGTTTTTGAAGGAGATACAGCCAGACTCGAATGCCAGATCTCTGCCATCCCAACACCCCGGATTTACTGGAAAAGAAACAATGAAATGGTACAATATAATACAGACCGAATAAGGTATCCTCCTAATGAACTGGCCATTGGTGTGTTAGAAAATGATAACCAGTGCGTTAAGACAAAATTGAATGAGCTGGTTTCCAAAAGCAGCAGCCCTGGCTAGCTGTGCCTTTCACTCACTACTCGTGACCCAGGCCCATGTCTTGGGCAGAWGCAATGCTCAGAGCCTCGTCTGAGAGCACAGACAGAAAGCTCCGTGACCAGATGCCACTCTGGAGGCTGGTAGCAGGCACGGGGCCCATGGGGAAGCCGGGCTGCAGGCCTGAAATGTGCAATGTGCTCATGAGGCTTTGGGGTGGGCTGGGCTGCAGGAGGGCCTCCCTGCCACCTGCGCACTACCACACTGTGAAGGAGTGGTATTCTCAACACAACAGCGCAGYGTTGATGCCTAAACAATTTGCAATGCCCTGCAAGAATTGTCCCTGGGCTTTCTCAACTCCTCAGCTTGTATGTTGCCTCTCTAACTTCAGTGTCTTTATCTCCTTCCCCCTCCAAGCATTTACACATCAACCCTTTAATTTTGCAGCTTGTTGCATGACAATACGGGAAGGATTTGCCTCCTGATTCATAATGCCAACAAGAAAGACGCCGGTTGGTACACGGTATCTGCTGTTAATGGAGCGGGGGTGGCCACATGCCATGCCAGACTGGAGGTTGCAAGTAAGTACCACGGCACAGCACCACCAGCCTGCAACTTCAGCAGACACTTGTCTTTGTACTCAGAACAGGCCCTGAATATTAACCTTGTACAGGTAACTCCTGGGTGGGTTTCTTTCCTGACATACTAACATAGAAAAAAAGTAGCTGGTCCAGGAAGATCCTGCATTTGTTCTGTGCAGTRTGTTCTTTGTACATGGTCTCTCTGCACTTGCTGCCTGCACTACTGAAAGACTACAGTTTGCTTGATATCAAGAAGTGGGATGGATGTGGGCCTTCCCACCAGTCTCCAGTGCCCTGGAAAGGCTTGTCTGTTAAATTTGCCCTCAGGGTTTGCTGTTTTACATTGCATTTAAATCATTTGGGTTGCTACAGTAGGTGCCTGGGAARACACTGTAAGAGACTTTTCTCTCTCCTGCAGCACATGCAAACAAGCCGATTCCAGCCCCAAAGCAGTTACGGGTTAGACCAACTTTCAGCAAGTATTTGGCCCTCAATGGGAGAGGACTGGATGTGAAACAAGCCTTCTCCCCAGAAGGAGAGTTTCAGCGTTTGGCTGAGCAGTCTGGACTATACGAAAGCGATGAACTTTAACCAGAAACGAAGACTGAAAACCCATTTGCACCTACAAGAGACACTTACAATATAGATGCAGTTAAATGGTGATTGCTCTAACTAGCAAAATACCTAGCTATATATTTTTACYTTGACTCCTGCACATTCTGCTATTCCAATTTTACCAAGTTAGATTTTATTTATATGGGGTGGTGAATGTAACCCTTTACTGAGTATTGTATTTTAACCATACAGCCCAGGAAAGCAGGGCCATTAGTTTTTACCAGTGTGGGTGGTTCTAGTTACACCTGTGCTAAAGTAGATTGGTTTGTACTGCTTCTCTAACATCACTCTTGATAATATCAGAACTCTGTGCTGCCTGAATACTAAAACCCAATAGATTAGAGTGTTTTTATGAGAATTTGTCAAAGACAAATAAAACTTGAAATATCCACTCTAGGCTGTGGTGGCTTCTTAGTCGGGCAGCTGGCAAAGCTGGGGTGTCCCCTGCTCAGCCTGCCCCTTGTCCTCTCCCCTTCTCTGCTGTCCTTATTCCTTGGCCTTCAAGCACTGAAAGCTAAAGCACCAGTAACAAGCTGCTGCCCCTCCCTTGAAGGGCTCCAAGGAGGCCGTGTCAGGGTGTATTTTTACCCCAGGGCTAAGATGCTTAAGAGGAAGGGTGGGGGCTGCTCCCTCTTTGCTGCTTCCATCAAGGAAGGGCTGGGAGTTGGACCTGGCTCTTGGCTCTCAGCAAGCTCTTGAGCTGAAGCACTCAAGGAATTTGCAAGGATGGTGCTCAAGACACCCAAAACGTGGGTTTGCCAACCTCCAGCCAGCTAAAATGTGCTCTTTGCAGCTTCCTTGTAGACTGTAGCTGCTAAAGGAAAGCTGCAAGGCCGGCACTAATCTGAATGCTCCAGTGACCCAGCTCAGAGGACAGTTGGGGGTTTTGCCGTAGGAGGGTTGGAGTCCATGCAACGCTGCTCTGTCACTCAACCAACACCCCAAGCACCAGCACCCTCCCACAGCTGCTCTACCACACACAGCTCCAGGGGCTCCTCCACCACCCTGCCAGTCCACATTGCTGCTAATTAGCAGGGCAATTACACCCAATTGATACTTCTGGCTGCTCTGAGCTGACCTAGCCCGGGCTGAGTCTCCCTGAGCAGCTTTCTGAGCAGCACCCATGGCCCCACTCACAAAGGACACGATGTTCCTGATGCACTGGCCTGAGCTGGGTAACATCACACGGTCCATGCATAAAATTCATGTAAATGGATGCACTCTCTCTTCTCCCAGGGGAAGGGAGCTCCCTAAAGTGGGGAGCTGCCCCACGGCACCATCCCAGGCTGTGGTTTATCCTTTCATCCCCACAGAGGAGGGCAGCAGGCAGGAAGCACCGGCCTGCCCGGCACTGCCGTGACTCATCCCTGCCAAGAGGATAACGGGCTCAGTGGCAGCCCAGTCCCATCACGCTGAGGAAGGACAGTAACGTCAACGCAACGCGAGGCCCCCGGAGCCGTTGGGGTCGGAACGCGGGGCGTGGCGGGAGACGCCGCCATGGAGCGGCAGCTGCTCAGGCAGGAGCGCCGCCTCAGCAGCACCGGTGCGCGGGCGCAGGGCCCCGGCCGCCCGCCGCAGCCACCGCAGGGACCGCCCGAACCCCCTCTGTGCTCCCAGGGGCTCTGGCAGGCAGCCCCCCACGCCCCTGCTCGCGTCCGAGCCCCACCATGGCCGCCTCTCCCCTTCCCTCCCCAGGTGTGGCCGCCCTGAAGCRGCGGCTCAGCTACAGCAAGGAGCTGGAGATGAAGACGACCCTGCGCGAGCTGCTCGTCTACGTCGTCTTCCTGACGGACCTCTGCATCCGTGAGTTGGCCACCGAGCTGGGCGGCTTCACGCCACAACCTGCAGCCCCATTAACAGCCTCTCCATGCCCCAGTACACAACAACAGTCAGGGACAAGGGCAGTTATTCAACCCTTAACTCCACCTATCCCACCGGCCAGAAATGTCATTTCTGAGCCCACATTGCTCTGCCTGGGTTTCTTTTCCTAGCAGTTTGTCCATTAATGATGCTTGAAGAAGGGCCAGGGCGCTCGGAAGCTGCTGCCACCCCCTTCTTTGGCCTCACGAGCTTCGCCCCTGCTCTTCCCGCTCAGTGACCTTCGGGATGGTCAGCACGGACATGTACTACCTGAACAGGGTGATGTCGCACCTCTTCCTGGAGCGCTCCTCCTCCGAGGCCCCCGGCATCACCTTCGGGAGCATTGGAAGCATAGCCGACTTCTGGAAGGTGAGGACTGGAAGARCTCTAAAAATCAACACAAAATCAAATCAAATCTGAGGACAAATAGTATTGAGAGTTTTGATGGAGCGGCTGAATAAACCAAGGAAAATCTCATGCTAATTAACTGCTGCATGATATTCACTGTATTAGACTTTAAGAAAGCAGAAAGATTGGGTGCTTTCATTCACTTCTTTTCATTTTTGCCTGTTAAAAAAAGGCCATTTTTTAAAGTTGTGTTTGGTGCTAGGAGAACATGCTATGAGCTTTACAATCACACTTCCATGATGGTTACAAAACAGCTATCACTACCCTCACTAGCAGATGAAGGACTCCTCAGAATGACTGGYATTGCCCAGCTAATGTGGGAAAATGACATTTTCCCTCATAGTTTTTCTTAAAAAGGGAAATGCCTGGTTCTAACAACTCATTTGGAGGATCCATATTCCCTCTTTATATCTGCTCTGTGGACTATTGCTGGTCTATGACACAGCAAGTCCTTGGTATGCGATATACACGCTCATGTACTACAAGTAGTTGTAATGCACAATCAGGTGGTGCCAAACCACAGGGGCATGCTGTTTTATGTAATATTATCCCCAAGTGCAATGCTCTAAGAAACTGCTAGATCTATATCTGCATCTAAGGAACACCGGAGGAGGAGGARAACTTCCCCTTCCTTCAGAAATAAATATATCTTACTTTAGATTCAGGTGACCAAAATGCCATCAGAAAGATATATCAAAACAGGTCTTCAGAGAGTATGATAAACAACAGATTGTGTCAGAACAACATCAAATGCTTAGCATTTTAAACAAATATGTTTAAATGTAAAGAGACGTATTTTCAAAGAAACTCCAGATATCTGCTGAACAGACCCACTGCAAGTCTCCAGTAGAATTKCATGGGAACAGAACTGACTCATAATAAAAAATATTCAATACATCTTTTAGATAAGACAGTGTATCAGTGGTCAGTCCTTGTGTCCTAGCTTATAGGTGACGTGAAAGTCCTGCAGAGCCTTGAATGTGAAGGAGTTGGGCAAGAGCAACATTTTCACCTTCGTTTGAATCTATCCTCCCTGGCTTATACAGTTTGCAGAAGGTCCCCTCTTGGATGGCCTCTACTGGGACAAATGGTACAACAACATGACATTAACCACGCAGAGAAACAGCAGCCACATTTACTATGAGAATTTACTGCTGGGAGTCGCCCAGATTCGACAGCTAAAAGTGCGTAACGGTACCTGTTCCATCTACCCRTATTTCCAGACTCTTTTAAAAGACTGTTACCGGGAGTATCGCTATCGAGCYGAAGACAGGTCAGCTTTTGGTCTAAAGAACGGGTCTGAGTAAGTATCCTAYTTCAGATTTTCTTCTTGTTTGATTTGGATACATATGCAAAAGAGATTGTCAAAATTGGAACACTTTCARTTGGAACCAGACATCAGATGCAGAAATGGTTTTGAAAACTCCACTGATGCAACCTRAATAAATCCTTAATGCCCCTATTCTTGACTGAGTTAAGGACTGTGTGTGCAATGAGCTGAGATTTTTACTTGTTTGACTTGAGATGAACCACGGATTTGGTTTTGTGCCAACATTATGGACAGGAATTTGGCATGGATAATTTATAGAGGAGGAACAGGAAGAACTGGAAACAACAAGCCCAGTTCAGTGAAAGCACATGTTAATGGATCTCTCTCCACTAACATCTCTGGAGAAATGTTCAATTATACGAGGCCTGAATTTAAACCACATGTTTATAAATTGGTATCATGCTAACATGCCCTGGAAAAGGATCCAGACGGGCTGCTTCACACATTTCATTTAGCATCGATGCAGCTGGRAAGAGCACATGAATATTCCACATTAATGATGACGTGTGCAAACCAGAGATGCTACATTTACCTACAAAGGTTTTAAGGCAATAAATCAGCTAGACYAGTTTGGGCAAAGTCAAGATTCATAAGCAATTGCTGTTTTGTTATATTGTAGTCAATTGCTAAGTAAAATCAACAGGAATATTTTAAGGCCATATGTCTCATACATACTTGATGTAGAGGAAAGAATTATTTAAAGGTCTGTCTTAAGAAGTTGGTTGTGAATGCAGTAGAACACAAGAACTAACAAGAAAATGTATATGATAGAAATTAAAGCTAACTTCAGTCCAGTTTCTTTATGACAAGTGGCCTTTTTCCCATTTCTGGCAGGTGGAAATACCTCTCTGTCTCCTCTTTATCCCCATGGTACTGGGGATACGTGGGCTTGTACAGCAACGGAGGATTCATGTTCACTTTACCAAAGTCCAAGCAGGAGAGCGTGGAGAAGCTGGTGTTCCTCAGGCAGAACAGCTGGCTCACCAGAGGAACCAGGGTTGTGTTCATTGACTTCTCTATGTACAACGCTAACATCAACCTCTTCTGTATAATCAGGTGAGTKCTTACCTTATTACATGTGAAATACAACTCGCTGAGGCATGGAGCTTCCTTAAGGACACGAGGACAGGCCGTTCACCCCTGGCGTACAGAGCTAGGCAGCAGCTGGCATGGCAATACTTTAAAAGACACAGGAATCCAGCTGGAGCAGGGAACAGACAAGGATCCTTCATGTCTAGTCTTTAAAGGTATGGTCTCTGCTCTGTGCAGCTGGTTGCTGCTCTCAGTTGGAATTGACTGCACAGCCTTTTGTGAAGTCAAAAATAGGGTTATTGGTCCTATCATCAGCTAATGGAGGGAGAAGACAAGAATCTCAAACTCAGGGTATGACAGATAGTATCTGCTCCTTTCTGAAATAAGGTTTCTTTAAAGACTTTCAGTCAAACACAAACACTAGGTATCTACAGAGCTTCTTGTTTTTGTCTCAGCTTCCCCTACTACGTAGTACTCTCTTCAGTACTAAGATCTTCTATGATCATAGAGGTGCAGGAGTTACCAAGTTGCCCATTTTGCAAAAATATGGGGTATAKCTGGGGTCCCAGTTAGGATGTATTAACCTAGCAATAATTCATATTAGAACATTAAGGGCTAGGATGACTTAGAGCGATGGTAACCAACACTCATCCCCMATTTTTTCCAGGTTAGTGGTAGAGTTCCCTGCAACGGGAGGTGCCCTCACCTCCTCACAGATCTACTCCGTGAAGCTCCTCAGATACGTCACATACTACGATTACTTCCTGGCCTCTTGCGAAGTCACCTTTTGCTTGTTTGTCATTGCATTCGTAATCCATGAAGTCATAAAAATAGCAAAACTGAAAACAGAGTATTTCAGAAGTGCCTGGAACTGGCTGAATATGCTGTTGGTGATGGTGAGCTGCACATCAACTCTTCCCTCTTAGGGTAGTAGTGGACAGCCAGCCAACGACCCAGAACAGCCCAGATCTTTCYCTGGTTAGAGTTCAGTGTACTCCTGTACTTCTCCTTGTACCACAGTGCACTAAAGAGGTGTATGACCCACTGGGGTACACCAAACCCGACCACTTTCCCTGCTTTGCTGTCCACTTACCATGGGGCTCCATATCTTTCCCATCCTTTTGTGTTTTAGCTGTAATCTTAGCAGGGCTGGGAGGCACAAGCACAGAACACARTTATCTTGGCAAAATTAGAATATAAGTAGTATTTGTGCCATTATCCAACACYAGCATAGTACAATTACAAATAATTTTACCAATAAAGTATGCTATTAAAATTTTAGGACCAAATGTACTAAGATCTGGTTCTTGAAACCTGATCAAGGGCTAYTGAAATCAGTAAAGCCTTTTCCTCAAGACAAACCTGCAGAGAGGAAGRTACCTGAACTTCAGCCTCACTGGCTTCTGCTTTCTTCAGGTATCAATCATTGCCATTGCTTTCAACATCTACCGCACTGTAGAAGTGTCCCTGTTAATGGAAGAACTGCTGTCCAACTCGTCTGTGTATCCAGACTTCTACTTCCTTGCATCCTGGCAAGTCCATTACAACAACATGATTGCTGTCAATGTCTTCTTTGCCTGGATAAAGGTATAGGTTCTTGCTCCCTTTTGTTGTATTTGAGAATCATGGTGTCTTAGGCACATTATAAATATTTGCTCTTGCTTTTCCATGGGTGAACTGCAGTGGCTGGCCTAAAAGGGGGATTTTATTTTTTGGAAGATTCCAGAGGAGTTTAAAATTATCTCCTTGTTTAGGGAATTCTCATAAACATGGGYTACAAATTCCAAATCTATCTAAACACTTTTTGCATGTAGACAAGCTGTCGCCTTTGAAACTGCTGGGAAATAGCTACCCAAATGGCCTCCTCAAACTCAAGTTTTATCCCTGGACCTAGTATTACCCCACTCACAGCCTGACCTAAGAGCTACAAAAGCACGAGATAGTATTTAACAGCTGAGAAAGGTAAAATGAGTCTGGATTCGATTAAGAAGTTGTTTTGTTGCAGGACCCCCTTAATTTCATTCCTACTTTCAGGTGGATGTGCTGCTCTCCAGACAGGGAGTAACCAGGGCACCCTGGTTACTATTAACGTAGTAGCACAACCGCGTTGCTAATTAACATCTATCACTGAGCAAGGACAGCGTAATTTTGTCCAGGTCTTGGTTTAGAATCAAATTGAGAGAGACAGCTCTCCGCCAACTCAGCGGCCCCAGGGAACACCCAGATGCAGGGGCTGCTGTGTCACGTACGTCTCCTCGACCAGAGGGCACGGGGGCCAGAGCAGATCACGCATCCAGCACCAGCAGGGACCTGCTCACACACCATCAGCTTCAGCAATTAAATTATTCCCCCTGCAGAACGTTYCCCTTCTCCACAAGCACATCCACACTCAGAGCCCCTTGCAGACTCCAGATAAACTTYAACCTGTAAATTATGGTTACAGACGACATTCCAGAAATTATGATGCAATACTATATATTTGGATCTTTCAGTAGCTTTTTTTTTCCTCTCCAGATATTTAAATATGTAAGCTTCAACAAAACGATGACCCAGCTCTCCACCACTTTATCCCGCTGTGCCAAGGACATCATCGGATTTGCCGTCATGTTCTTCATCATTTTTTTTGCGTATGCACAGTTAGGCTACCTGGTCTTCGGGTCGCAAGTTGATGAGTTTTCCACGTTTCAGAACTGCATGTAGGCACCTTTCTAGACATTTTGCTACAAAGACCCCAGTCCCCACAGGTSCAAAGAGTCTCACCCAAGGAGAACTTAAAAATTACAAGTCTGGGTTGCCCCTCTGAAGGCTGAGGAAACACTCAAGTCTCC
This sequence comes from Eudromia elegans, assembly GCA_003342815.1. Lineage (NCBI taxonomy): Eukaryota > Metazoa > Chordata > Aves > Tinamiformes > Tinamidae > Eudromia > Eudromia elegans. The sequence continues at coordinate 4,580,836 of PTEX01000016.1, read as the reverse complement.
CCAGTCCCCATCTGCAGGTCACATTGGTTTTGTCCCCAGATTTTTTTCAGGCACTCACTGTAGGAAAAGCTTCAGGTCAGTTCCTGCTGGCGCTTGSATTTGGGCTTGATGATCCCTGCACCTTGTAGCAGCTCTACCCCATCCCTCTTGGTGCACGCTCTGTTCAGGGCTGTGGTTCTTGCACAGAAAATGTGCAAGGAGAATGGACTTGGCTCCATGTTGAGCATGATCTTGGCCCTGCTTTTCTCCCTGCACCGTCTCCCTGTGTCCTGCTGCCGATGCAAACCTACAAATGGAGYTAGGCAGCAGCTGCCTGGGGTCTGTCCATTCTGTCTGTTCCAAAAGTCCAGAGCTCAATACAGTATGTCAAAAATGTACAGATATTTCTTTAATTCACCAGACTGACAGCAGCTTTTCAATGTAAAATTAATGCACTCTTAAAGTATAAAATTACCTTTCATTTTGGATGCACTTGGTTGTGACAGATCTCAGTGGCTGCAATACAAGGGAATAAAAAAACAGGCATTTGTCTTGGGTATAAAATCCCCAAATGCCATTACCTTCTCTAATGACAGACGATGGGGGGTCCTGAAGCTCGAACAGAAGGGAAATATTTTTTTAAAATTAAAATCCAAATGGTTTATCCACAAGGAAAGTATCTTCTGTTCTGAAAGACCTATTAAAAGTCTTGTGCACTTCCAAATTCTCACGTGTATCCTGAATGCCCCGCGGACCACGCTCTGCTGGCTTACCTGCTGATCTCAGTGACTCAGGTAGCACCGAATCGGCCTCTTCCAGGCACATTCAGTCTGTTTCCTTATTCTGTAGTGCTTAAAAACCTGCTCCCTAGGAGAAGTTGGAGTCACGTCATTCCCGTCTTTTCTCTCCCAGCTTTACGCAGTTCCGCATCGTGCTGGGAGATTTCAACTTTGCAACCATAGAGGAAGCAAACAGCATCCTTGGACCTATTTACTTCATCACGTTTGTGTTCTCCGTGTTCTTCGTGCTGCTGGTGGGTGACATCTCAACATCTYATAAGCAGCAGGGAGGGCTGGGGCCTTCCATTGGGCAGTGCCCCAAGGAGGAATTTCCCCCCTAAGAAGAAAGCTTTGCCCGTAACGCCCACTTACCCAGGCTGCCCTGGCAGGCAGGGATGGCCTGAGCTCTTTGGCACGAGGTGACCCAGATGACTCTCCCTTTCACCAAACAGCCCCGAAATAATCATAATTCCAGCATATTTTCTCTGCAAATTGCACTTATATAACTGCATCCTTCCTGTGCAGAACATGTTTCTGGCTATTATAAACGACACCTATTCAGAAGTGAAGGCAGATTTTGCAGCGATACCGAGTCAAGAATTCGCCATCAGTGAGTTCCTTAAGCAGGTGAGCACGTGCTTCTGTCACCACCTCCTTTCATCCAGCTATATCCCTCATGAAGACCCTTAAGTTAACTAGGGCCATAACCAGTTAAGAACACCCAGTGCTTGGTTTTTTGGATCCAGTGTTACATGGAGTCCTGTGGGAAGGGTAAGAGGCTGCTCGCACTGGTGCAGCTAGGAGAAGAGAGGGGCAGGGAATGGGCATTGCCCCCCTGCTCCAGCTSATGCAGGTTTAAATGCAGACCAAGGGCAAAGCACGGCTGGACAGAGACAGTGGGAGCTACGCAGCTTTTGGAGCTTCATTACCAGCATAGCTTAATTTTCATACYGTCTTTAGGCCAGGTTTTTCAGCCTTTCCAAGCTAAAGGGTTAGAAAACTCAGAGAATAAGTGTCTAAGAAAATCTGGGAAGACCAAACAGTAGAACCCCATCCTTAAGATCCCAAASAGCTAAGGCCATTCTCATGTGCCACAAAGGAGCACACTGAGGGAACAAATCTTTCCCTGACTTTTCACCTCTGCTTGGAATTACAACCAGCCTGCTCCTATCCTGCCAAAGGCTCATGCCAAGCCCAGACTGTGGAACTCAGCATCACCCATGAGAGGAACGTGGGACTTGAGACACCTCTATGCTCAGAGGGCGCTTTGGGAGGCTGCCTCCCTTGACAACCCTGGCACCCCTATCTGCTTCCAGTTGCTCTGTAGGTTTYATGCATCACCCAGACCAGTTAAACCTGCAGCTTTCACAAGGGCAGGGCACGGGAGCCCCTGGCCAGGAGCAGTTAAAGACTTGGTTCAACAGCAGAATCACCAGGTTAGGTTAAAAGGCAGCTCAGGTTTCCCTACTCAAGCTCAGCCCCTTATTGAACCAAGCATCAGAAAAAGGGAAAAAACAAATCCTCACTGGGTTTGCTGGGATGTTCCGCTCAAGGATCCTGTGACATTTGGRGGAATTGTGCTCCATCACCCAAACAGCACGCAGGCAATGGGCTCCCCCTCTCCGAGCATGGAAATCTCTCTGGTTGACCACCCCACTCGCTAACACCCTCTGCTTTCCTTGTGCAAGGCCCTGGCCAAGCTGAAGCCGAGGAGGGCGGAGGCYGACGTGCAGGTGGACGCGGCGAGCGTGGGCAGCGCGAGGAGGTAGGACCCGCGCCAGGCTCCCCGCGCGGTCACCCCGTGTGCACACCCGTCCTCACGGGTGTCCGTCTGTGTCCGTGCCCAGCACCGAGTCCACGGCCGCGGCAAGAAGAGAAGCGCCCAGGCTTTCCAAGGAGAGCGCTGCCGAAGCCAAGGTGGGCTTTGCTCCTGCTCCCTACAAGCTGCTGGCTGCGTTTCCAGAGTTGAGCGTACAAAAGGAGGCTCAGTTGTACCCACCCKTACTTACCAAAGCTATTTCACCATGGAATACTATTTTTAACAACACAGGAATAGCATTCAAAACAGACCTAAAAATACGTAATCACTAATGATACCCCAGGGTTCACAGGGGAGGGTGCCCAGGCTCTGCTCTGRTGAGGTCATGGACCATGAAAGCAGAGCCGGCAGCAGGATGAGCTCAGTGCGCTTGAACAGAGATATCAAGTTGTGAGCTAGACATWTGCCCAAATGCTAAACTAAAACGGAAAATAAGAAGTGCTTTAAAGCATCCTTTGGGTCATGAGACCTGTTTGCAGCAGGGAAGGAGAAAAAATGCCTTTTTTAAAAATKAACTAAAAGAGAAGCTGCTTGGTAGCCCCATAACCCAAGCTAACCCAGTGCAAATGCCTCTAAACCATCTTTTAAAAAGCGTTTTTCCCCCACGTCTTTCTCCATTAAAGTGCAGCAGTGCCCACATAAGGCGCACTGGCCTTTTCGGGGTGTTTTCTGCTTTGTTCCTCATCCCCGTGGTGTYGCACAGGGCTACCCAAAGCCGGCGCCGCTCCAGAAACGCTGGGAGAACTTGCGCCAGAAGCCTCCGTCGAGGGAGGACCTCAGCCCCGTCTCCTCTCAGGGCTCCGTCTCCCCGGAGGACTTCGAGCAGTAAGTTCTTGTTCCTGCTCCCCTCTGCCCAGCCCCGGGCGGCTGCAGACCCTGCCTTACCCAGAGCAATAGAGACGGCCTGAGACGCAGCAGGTGAAAAGCAGGAATTACACAGGCAGTAATTCCGAGATTTTAAGCGCTTTTATACTGTCTGCAAGCGACTGCCCTGAGAAAGTGGAAGCAGAAAAGACATTTAGCAGCTTGCAAGGAAATTAGTCAAAAAATAAGGTGAGACTGGARCACGAGAAGGTTTCCACTCTTGCAGAATGACCCCTTGTTGGGAGACTGGAAATCCTTTCTGCTCGTTAAGGGGTAGTTCAGGACCTGACCCTCGGGAGCTGCCACCGTTCCCATGAGCAAACGGCAGCGCTAACACATAGGGCTTGACGTTCTCTCAATGCCCTGTCTGAAACATTTGTTGCTGGTTTTTTGTGCCCCAGGCTTTTCAGGTACACRGCCCAGTTGGAAAAGGAACTAGATRGTGTCAACAAAAAACTCMACAAAATTATGAAAAAAAAGTAACCGCTGAAGGCCGTTTCCAACAAGGTCACAAGGTAAAAGGGATGAGCTCATCTGGTGGCAGAAGTGACCTTATTCTTCATGCAACTGAAATTCCAAGTCAAGAAAAAGCAGTTTTTCTCACCTATCTTTCCACTTTCTGCACAAGAGAAGCAGGAACCTCAATAAAAGCAACCTCTGTTGCCTCCCAGTCTTTTCCATGCAGGTTTCTGGTGTTTTTTTCAGCTCTGACAACAGCTCTCTGCCTTTGCCAGGGCTCTGGACAGGGATCTCAGCACGGGCCTCAGTGACGTTTCCTCCTTTGGGGAGCACCGATACCGCTGCTCCTGGCGCCAGGAGAGCAGGGCGGGAGCAAGGGCAGCTCCTGGGCCTGCGCCCTTCCCTCCTCTCCATTTCCAGCCCAAATCTTTTTGCAGTGAAATCTCAATCACTAACAAGACCTCAAAATGTGGTTCATTAGCCCAGACTTCTCCAGATTGAGCCTTTTTTTGCTACTGCATCTGCTGCCAGGTTTTTTGAACACTTCTCGTTCTGCCCTTTGTTCTTACATCTCTTCAGGAAAAATCCAGCCCTTCTCTCAGGATGACTTTTTTTTTTCCATMCGGGCCTTAATAACTGGAACCACTAGAGGGCATGTGCTTCACCTCTGCACCGACCCGAATTCTGGGCGTTGTTCCTCATTCTGTTCCTACCCGCCACCCTGGACATTCCCGGGGCAGGAGGGCTGGGGCAGGCAGGCACGCGGGGCAGGGCAGCACCCAACGCTCTGCAGAGCACGTTTCCATCCTTGCCAGCCCAGGACGGGTCACACGGGGACTGCTTGGCCACAGGGCAGTAACATTGTACAGGTTCAAAGAATAAATCCTCTTGCAAAACACGCCAGGGCTGACAGCGAAGAGGTTGGCTCTCTACTTGGCAGGCCAGCTGTCTTGCTGGAGCAGAGGCCTCACACAGGGTTCCCTACGGCCACATTTATTCCTGGAAGCAACAGAAGATAAACTAGGTGTTAAATCTGCTCCTGTGTGGCCATTACTACTTGCTGCAGCCGAGATCAAGGAAGAACAAAAYACAGGTCCAAATGCACATGAGAAGAGAGGGGCCATCACCTGCAGCCCACGCCCGCAGGTCTCAGCACTTGGGCCTCCCTTCCCGGGCAAGGCCCTGACCCCGTACACCAAGGAAGCCCAAGAAAAATCTCTGCAGAGAGGTAGCACCGAGCTGCAGGATTCCAAGTTCCATCTAACTATCTATTCCCAGCCTTGGACAGAGAATATCCTTGAATTTTTGCCTCGCTCCCTGTGACCCTTTCTCATCCATTTTGGTCAATCATCTCCAGCCCTGGACAGTCTCCTTTCATTGGAACCTTTCTTCACTTTTGGAACACATGGATTTTAAGCAGCTCCCACCAACGCTCTGCTCAAAGCTGTGCACTCATTAAGATGACTTCAGCAAGTTTTGCTGGGTAAATAACTGTAAGGAAAGAGGAGCGGAGAGCAGACGTGCAGCAAGATCCTGGTCATTCCTCAAGTCTCCTAACRACGTGTTTGCTTCTTCCCATCTGTTGAGAAAAGCCAAGTACCTGAGCTTGCGCATGGGGAGCAACACTCACTCTTAGCKTTTGCACAGGGCGCAGGTTCTCTGGTCAGAGGGAAGGTGGTTCCGTCCCAAGCCCAAGGAGCACACTCAAGGCTGCCTCCTCCTCTCCTCTCTCCGCTGCTCCTCCATGGCTTCATTCCGATTCCCTCTGTCCCTCCCCCTTACCTGTGGGGTTCACAAGCAGCCCCTCCATCCTCGGGAATTCCTGCCCTCTGCCAGGCCTCGTGCTCTAGAAAGCGGCAGTCACACRAAACAACAGAGCAGCTGCTGTGAAGGACTAAGGAACCACCCTCCGTATGATCTAACGCCAGCGTACAGTGAAAAACCCATCAGTGTGGTCCAGACGAAAAGCATCCTCCCGTATTTCCAAGACTCTGTGCAGTGGTGGTGTTGTTCATGGGCCACAAACCACTCCAAGTGACATTGACTTTAAGAGCTTGCTGTGAACACAGAGGCACAATACTGCCCAGCAGCCAAAGCTGTCACAGTGAACTGGACCTGCAGTGAGTGAGCCGGCTCCCTGTCCGTCTCCTCCACTGGCCACCCCCGTTAGACTCGAGCTAGGACTCGCACTGCTCCCCTACGGTCACACGGAGGCCCCGGGACGTGAGCAGGGGCACGAGAGGCGCGCGTGGAGCAGGAGAAGCAGGAGCTCCAAGCGCTGCAGCTACACCCAGGAATGCCTCTGCAGCGGCTCCCTCGGAGCGACACGGCCGTAGAGGAAGAGCGAGGGACGTGGCCTGTGCCTGTGGAGTGGCACTGGAGGACAGAGCACCATGAGAAACAGAAATATGGCAATAAAGGTTAAGGTACTTTTATTATAAAAGTCTATACAAYGAGCACCAGACATAGCAATGCAATTATATCTGGCTTAGTTATATATATTCCATATCTATATATCCATATAGATATATAGGTTTTGCTTTTACCAAAGTAAAACTGTTATATCACAAAATGCCTAGTTCTACCATTTATTTATTGCTCAACAAGGATGGCACAAAACACACTCGTAGCATAACTGTTGCCATGCTTATCTACGATACTGAATAAACAGCCAAACACCGCATAACAAACACAAAGCAGCTGTTAATTCTGAATTGGAACCAGTCTGATCACTCACTCACTTATAAAAATATTGGAATCATATAGATTTAAGCATTATAAAGGAGGAATATATTATTTAAAACATTTAAATAGTGCATATTGACATTTTGCATGTGGTATATAAAACACAAACATTCATGTACAACACTATACAGTACGCATTAGGTTCAATGTTCGGATACACCCGTGTCTGCAGACCGATAGAAAAGTTAACTGAGGTGTACATTGCACAACGGAACTGAACAAAATTGTTAAATGGTCTCAAGACTAGTTTAACCTCATAATTCTTTAAGGTCCCGAATCATTCTGCTGTTTAAAAAAAAAAAAAAAAAAAGGCATACCACCAGTGCTCAATAGTTTTAGTGCTTTTTTTCTGTATTCAAAAAAAAAAAAAAACCACACGCTCACAAGCAGGGTAAAACAAAACAAGAAGTACTCTATAGTACACAGATGAAATCTGAGCACTAGAAATCCTACTATCAACCTATTTCATATGCTTCATGACAGAACAGCAAGCCTATGAGGTTACATGCTAGCCACGTCTTGGTGAGAAAGTTCATTTTTGGTCTTTCATAAAAGCCGTGTGAATAAAAGCTGTGTTCACATTAGCCAGTCATAAAAACATGCAGTGAGAGTAGGTGCATGCAAAACATGACCACAATCAAACTGATAAAGGAAAAAAAAAAATCAAGAAAGCACCAGTTAAAATTAACACTTAGATTTTGCCAGATCCGAAACAGCTGCCGATGGCTGTTGTAGCACGCAAAGCTAGCGAAATCATCGTTCAGCACAGCAGATGTGATCATCAAAACATTATTTAGTTTCAACTTGGAAGCTAAATCATGCAAGGCCCATAAACTGTTTTGCTTACATCGTAAAGATTAGGTCACTTAGTTTTATTCTCCAACCGTATAACAAAAKCATGATAAACAGCAGTGATTTCCTCCCTCAGCACTGACACAGTTCACCTTGTGGCACACATCAGCTACACTGATTTTAGCCCTTGGTAGCCCACTCGTTTCAYGTACAGTGGAATTTTAACTGACCCAAGCCAGGTCTTTTCTGCTGGAGCTGTGCAAGTCTGAGCACYGTCACACTGCCCATACACTGCAATGTTCTTTATGTTCCTCAAGTCTTCTCAAAGTGGAGATGCAGTATCCAATTCAGACAAAACACTGTGTCACCACTAGCTGATAAACAATAACTGGTAAAATGGTATAATGAACAACAGTAACGTAAGTCCTGTAGGCAGCATGTGATATAACTTTTGAGTTTTCCAAGTTTTAAAAGACACTAAGCAAGGTCACTTTCTGGGTTGTCCACTGTCATCTTTATCAAGGAGGATACGTGACCACTAAGTAGCAAAATCCATAGATGTTAATTATTACTGTGTGATAGATGCAATTTAGAATACCAAAAATTAAAGTTGTTTCACAACAGTCCTTTGAAAGGAATTTCAGTCCAGTTTAAGTGTCCCAAGAAAAAGAGCTGTGTATTTAATTTGCTGACCTTTTTCTCCATAATAAAAAACAGGCAATAGGAGTAGTTCAGTGTAGGACTATGACATAGGTAATTTCTTCAGTAAAGCAAAAGGTTGGTAATACCAAAAGTCTCAAAGGTCTTGAACACTAATGAACAAAATGCTATAGTCTTTTGGGAACAAGATGCATATGTAATACAAAATGTTGATGGAAACCGTGTTTGCTAAAGTTGGATAGAGCAGTCTCGAACTTAGAAATCTTATTCTTGCTCTAGACAGGACCTACTTACCCTTCAAACAGGTTATAGTGGCACCACAATAAAGTGCACAATCTGGATTCTTTCAACAGTGCATGACAAATGAACACAAGTACCCAAAAAGTACAATGGTAGCATAAGGAAATAATATGTTATTCAATGTTTTGGAGGAACATAATTTATATTGATTTTGAAGAGTCTTGTTTGCTGATAAGGACTTCTAGCAGCCTAAGTTTGGCTTTAATTTTCTTGTACTCCCTGTACTCATCAAGCATCGGAACCCGGTCTTCTTTCTGTATGTTCCTGTAAAAAGAAGCACACTTGAGTTTCAAGATCCTACATGTTGCAGAAAGTCAAAACACCACAACATGCCTAAAATAACTGAATAAACAAACAAACGAGATCTACCCCCGTCACTGTTGAAGCAATTCTCACTGTCAGAACTGGCCTGCTGGAACAAACAGCGAGTAGGCAAACTTCCCTGACCAAGAATCACCCGTGCTAAAAACAGGGGGACCATCTGAATATTTTTTTTATAAAAGCTAATTCTTTCGATTTTATCATTACGCTTTACAGATTTTTAATAGAGCAAACAGAAGACTGAGGAGCAGGCTTTCTGCTCTGTTAATAAAACACATGAGCTAGTCCCAGTTATACCTTGAAGTAAGTCAATTATTAATAGCAAAAATGGATTTGATTCCACTTGACAATAGTCTTTTAAAGTGAAAACAACATGTGGCTACAGAACCAGGCTGCTGCTCAGCTTCTATCTTTCTGCTGAACCAACCTGCCGTTCTGTTGATAAAACTCCTCTTCAAATTCTCGTAAAGTCTTGCGTAGCTTCTTTTTTTCAGCTCTGGCTTTCCACAGTTGCTCCAGCAATTCTGGCCTAAAAATTGAAGATAAATAACACTGTTGGCCATATAATGAAATTTGAACTCTTCAAAGTACGCTGAAAAATAACAAACTAGCTGTGAAATAAGCCTAAATTGATCTCATCCACAAGGAGCATGGTTTCTGTTTGATGCTGACATACTGAAGTTACTGCTTGCASTTAATAAAAGAGCGCAGCATTCTGCTGCCCACACAGCTAAAATAAGTTGAGGAAAATGTAGACGACTGAACAATTTGCTGCATACAAGAAGATCTTAGTCAGACATGTCAGAGGAAAGAAACACACSGTCAAACCCAACAGTTCTTAGTAAGTGCTCAGCTTGTCAATTCTCCTCTGCCTCAATTTCATATTTCATGTCATCACTGTAGGTGCAATCAGTGCAACAGCTGTAACAGCATTAGTCATTTCTTATTTGTACGTACATAGAAGCAGCTCGAGTGCTTGACAGCCTAAGGTCCCGGGTCAGTTTTTCCTGACCATCTTCAACATCAGACTCTGAGTTTTCAACTGGGCTTAAAACAGACTGTGTTTGGGTAGCAGTTTTTAGGATATCATTCAGGTCTGCAGACAAACCATCACTTTCCTCCTCTTCTTCCTGAACAAAGTAGAAATTCAAAACAAATATGAAATATTTCCATTCCTTTTTGCATCTGCTGGAAACACAAACATAGTATTTCTTAAATTCACTACMTGTACCTTAATTTCTTCAAAAAAATGTGCAGTTTCACCTTCAATAATGGGCTGTAACATCTGTCCCCGCCTCTTGGTTGATGGCGACCCCTGAAATATTTATGTTTATTTCATTACATGCAATTAGACAATAGATGCTGTATGGGGTAAAACCAATTTTATTCAAGTCACAGCATTTAGTGAGTAATTCTTCACACAGAAAAATGGTAAGAGATTGTAAACATCCTTACAGGACACCAACTGAACAATGACAAAGAATCTTTTAAATTGATGGAAATAAATTATTCCATTCCTTTGAAACTGTGGAAACATCTGGGTAAAATGTCAAAATAAAAATAGTTGGTGACTGGAGAAAATAGAATGGAGAGAAGAAAATCTGCCTCGTGCTCATCTACTCCAGACATATCTAAGAGAACATATCTGTTCATGAACTGTAATWGGGCAACATAATGACTTCTATCTCCTATAATTAAGGTGGCAATAAACCAACCTTAATGAAGCCTAAAAAGGAAAAAGAGCCCCCTATATTAAATTGAAAATCTAAATGTTGCCCTACAATTTAGAAAATTAAGGGAATTCTCTGGAAGAATAAAGTACAAGGAGGTTTTAATGCTTTTTTTCTTCTCTGTAGCACATACAAGAAAGGAATGAATTTGAATTGGCCTCTTATCTCAATGTACTCCAGCTGAGAAGGGACTGCCCAAAAGAGTAAAATTAGACAGAAGATTAAATTGCYGCTGAGTAAACCATAGCACAGATACATAAATCTGGTTGAGGACTATCTGATGTCAGCTATGCAACCTTGTCCTTCTGAAATAGTCAAAAAACTGATATYAAAACTGTCATGTTGCAAGTCCAAGTCAGTATGCAAGTTTTTGATTACAGCCTGTGAAGAAGAGCCAGTTTGCTGTCTGTTACTGTACAACTTTTTACAGATCACTGTAAACAAGGTTACATCCATCTCCTTACATAATATGGAAACCCTTCTTTCCCAACTCTTACATAACATATTGCTCGTAAACTCTTTTAATATGAGATTGGGAGGGGGGAAGCACTTCAAGTTCAAAGGAAATGTAGTAATTAAAAAAAGTAAAAGGCACAGATGTTGTACAGATGCTGCAGATATCARTAACACATCTCACTCTGGTGAGACATGAAGGAATGAAATGCTTCTTGTGCCAGTCCTTTCATTCCTGCCTCTCATGACAATATCCTAGACTACAGGAGAGAGGCAGGTTTTATTGCAATTACTATTCTCGGGAGGACTCAAGAGTACGGTCTGTCCCAGGATGACACCTAGGGAGGATACCTAGCACAAGGAGACTCAGGAAAGTCTCAGCCAGTTAAAGTTAGAACTTTATTTACTTGCATCAGGAGCCATCTACTACTTAAGAGCCACCAAGGTGGAAGAGAGCTTTGAGCTGCTCTGCTCTCAGCAGTCAAATCAAATGCCCCACATACAATGACAACATCCTGTACCTTTCAAATTATAGATATGTTTTACAGAGCAGTTGTACTAAGCTCTTCTAAAGCCATCCTAGCACTTCAATATTGGAAAGGAAAAAAAAGGGGGGGAGGGTTAGAGGGAGAAGTGACACTCGTTTTACTCACAAGAATAGGAGTAATGCTTGCTCTAGTTAACATTTGTTTTACAAGTCTGTATCTGTCATATAGTGGCTTCACAATATGTCTTTCTTCTCTAGTTACCTAAAGGCAGAGAAACCACAGAATTAATCACACCAGTCGCTCAGTAATATACAAGCAAACACAAAGTGCATTGCTTCTCATGTCAGGCCTCTACCAGTCCATTCCCATTAGGAACAAAAGACTAATTTAAATAGCGTGTGCAATATTTTTTTTCTCCGCCAGATAAAAGAGGTGGGTGCTTCTTCTCCTGCTTTCTCACTTTCATTCTGTGCTTTTCGGATAAAGTCTAGAAAAATTCCTAACCATGTGGCCAGCTCCAGTAGAAGAAAATGCTCTATC